>QRFJ01000002.1:4388198-4746056 GCA_006176705.1 Cocos nucifera | reverse complement strand
TGCCCCCACAGCCGGCTAGGAACAGGAGGAGAACCTCGTCCTAGCGTGAGCAAAGTCGAAGGCCCCGTCCACAAAGGACGGGATGGGGGGAGAAGCGAGGACGACGGTCCTCATGTGCCCCCACAGCCGGCTAGGAACAGGAGGAGAACCTCGTCCTAGCGTGAGCAAAGTCGAAGGCCCCGTCCACAAAGGACGGGATGGGGGGAGAAGCGAGGACGACGGTCCTCATGTGCCCCCACAGCCGGCTAGGAACAGGAGGAGAACCTCGTCCTAGCGTGAGCAAAGTCGAAGGCCCCGTCCACAAAGGACGGGATGGGGGGAGAAGCGAGGACGACGGTCCTCATGTGCCCCCACAGCCGGCTAGGAACAGGAGGAGAACCTCGTCCTAGCGTGAGCAAAGTCGAAGGCCCCGTCCACAAAGGACGGGATGGGGGGAGAGGCGAGGACGACGGTCCTCATGTGCCCCCACAGCCGGCTAGGAACAGGAGGAGAACCTCGTCCTAGCGTGAGCAAAGTCGAAGGCCCCGTCCACCAAGGACGGGATGGGGGGAGAGGCGAGGACGACGGTCCCCATGTGCCCCCACAGCCCGTTAGGGAACAAGAGGAGAACCTCGTCCTGACGTGAGCAAGGTCCAAGGCCTAGCCACAGAGTCTACGGCAAGCTTCACTACAGAAGACGAGGTCTCCTTCGGACCTCAGCTTCAACTTCGGTGTCAGCATCAGCGGGAGACGGGATCTCCCCCAAGCGATCATAACCTTGACTGCAAAAGAGGAGGTCTCCCCCGAACCGTCTTCGGTTGATGAAGGCGATGTCAACTCCGACTCTGACCACGGGGGGCGACATTGACTCCGGCCTCAACGTCGACTTCACCAATTTTGGCTGGAAACGAGTCCCATCCCAACTCCAAACATCGACTGAAGATGAGGTCTCCCCCAAGCCTCAGCCTCAACTTCAGCGTCAATCTTGGCTGGGGATGAAACCCCCCCCGAGCTTCAGCTGCAACCAATGCGGAGCCTGGAAGAAGACTTCGGCAGTCGCCTGTTTTGGTACTCCCTTCCTTCAATTCTTGAACTCGGGAGTGGGGGGGCTACTTGTTGGGGATAAATCCCGCTCCTGCCGAAGCCCGGCCCGACGCTCAGCCCAATGTAACCAGTAGCCGCTGAAGAGCTTCAGCGCCAGCCAGGCCGAGCCCCTAAGACGCCGAACTGCTTAGAGGCCGAACTCCCCTGCACCAAGGTCCGGCCGCCGAACTGCCTTAGAGGCCGAACTCCCCTGCACCAAGGTCCGGCCGAACTGCTTAGAGGGCGAACTCCCACCGCCAGCCGAACTGACGGCCGAACTCCTTGGACTCCAAGCGACTTCTTCCTTCTCGGACTCCTCCCAGACTCCCGTTCGGCCATCCGAGCTCCTCCCGGGTTTTCCCTTCAGCTGAACTCTCCTACGAGCCCATGCAGCCGAACTCCTTCGGACTTCCCACGGCCGAACTCCTTCGGACCGACCCCAGGCGAGCCCGTGCAGCCGAACTCCTTCGGACTCCCACGGCCGAACTCCTTCGGACCGACTCCAGGCGAGCCCGTGCAGCCGAACTCCTTCGGACTTCCCACGGCCGAACTCCTTCGGACCGACCCCAGCGAGCCCGCGCCGAACTCCTTCGGACCGGCCGAACTCCTTCGGACCGACCCCAGGCGAGCCGAACTCCTCAGCGGCCGAACTCCTTCGGACCGACCCCAGGCGACCGAGCCGAACTCCTTCGGACCCCACGGCCGAACTCCTTCGGACCGACTCCAAGCGGCCGAGCTTCAATGAAGTCCTCTCAGCGGCCGAACTCCTCAGCGGACGGGCTTTAGTGGAATCCCCAAGCGGTCCGTCACTCAGGAGCCCGAACTCCTCAGCGGCCGTCACTCAGGAGCCCGAACTCCTCAGCAGTCACTCGGAGCCCGAACTCCTCAGCAGTCGTCACTGGGCCGAACTCCTCAGCGGTCGCCCTCATCAAACTTCGGCCGACCGAGCTCCTACCGAACTCTCAAGTGTCCAAGCCTCAGCCCAAGTCCAACAGCCGGCCGAACCCCAGACGGCCGAGCTTCGGCTTCTCAGCAGCCGAACTCTTCATGCGGACGAGCCTTAGCTGCATACCTCTCGCCAGACGCCTATGGGAGCCGAACTCCCTCCTATCTTCCTCTTCAGGAGCCCGAACTCCTCCGAAATGGGCACACGACGAAGGCCTTCAACCCTTCATTCGGCAAGCTCTGCAACCATCACCATCAGTCAGTCCGCCGCACCATCTCAGTCCGCCGCGGGCGATAGCGACCCACTGTCAGGCGGCGATGGCTGTCACCCTCAATCCGCCGCACACGGCACCAGTGAGACTGACTCCGCCGAACCTCGAGCGGCCCGCCAGCACGCGGCTGCAGTTGTCACCATCAACTAAGCTCCGCTATATAAAGGACCCCTCCCGACATACTAAGGCTAAGCTCTCTGAACTCTCGACTCTCTAAGCTCTCCTCCACATCTCTAAGCTCCGGAACTCATTCCGAGCACTCCATTACTGTTGGCCGGAAACTAACTTGACCGTCGGAGGGTCCTGCCGGAGCCACCACCCCACCGGTTCCGGACGGGACTTCGTTTTGCAGGTCCCCGGCGGCGCCCAGCGGCCTCGATTGCGGCGACCTCCGGCGGCGACGGATTTCTGCACCAACAGATTGGCGCCGTCTGTGGGAACAAGGGATTGAACCTTCGAGGTTCCCTTGTTCTTAAAGGAGTGCTCGGCGACGATTTCCCTCCCCTGCTCCGGATCTCTCTCCTCCCTCTTCAGAATTCCTTCTCTGGAAAGAGGAAATGCCCCCCAGAAGGGCTTCGACGCGGCGCTCGACGGCTTCCGCGGCTCGATCCCCTCCGAGTCCGTCTGTCCCTGCTCCGGCCCCGGTGACTCAGCCCCCGTCTATAGCCGCAGTGGATACGGAGCAGTTCAACCAGCTCATCCAGCACGTTCGTGGTCTCACGGAGGCGGTGCAGGCGGTGCTGCACCAACAAGTCCCAGTGCCAGCCCGACCGGCGCGGGACTCTCCGAAGTCGGATGATCCGGTCCAAGAGCGACCGGCCTGGGCAGCCCGACCTCCGATACCCGGATTGGAGAGGCGGAGGAGGGAGAGCCCTTGTTCGGATCATGGATCGACCAAGGGTGAAGCCTCGCGCCCATCTCACCAGAAAGCCTTGGAGATCAGAGACCGTGAGGACCTGCTGGACCAAAGGCTCTTGGAGAATGAACCAGGCGAATTGAAGAACTTCGTCCCCCCTCGCGTGGTGATGACGTTTGTACAGACCCTCCTTTCTCGCAGAAAATCATGCAGGAACCGGTCCCGCCGAACTTTAAGCTCCCGCAGTTCGAAAGCTACGACGGGACCGCCGACCCGGTCGACCACTTGGAAGCCTTCCGGACGACGATGCTGCTTCACGGCGCGTCGGACGCCATATTTTGCCGGGCTTTCCCTTCTACCCTCAAAGGAGCTGCCAGAAATTGGTACTCGACGCTCAAGCCGAGAACCATCTTATCGTTTGACCAGATGAGTCAACAGTTCGCAGCCCACTTCATCAGTAGTAGGCGACCACGCCGAGGTTCGGATTCTTTGATGGCCATCAGGCAGAAGGAGGGGGAACCCATCCGGGCCTACGTCACCCGGTTTAACGCTGCCGCGTTGGAGGTCCGAAACCTAGGACCAATCAGTCGCCATGGCCGCCCTCAAGGGCGGCCTTCAGAAGAATGACTTGTTGTTCTCCCTGGAAAAAAGGTATCCCAGGGACTTCGCCGACCTGCTAGCTCGGGCCGAGAGATACGCCCGTGCGGAAGAAGCCTTCAAGCTGAGGGACGAAGAAACCTTAAGGGAGCGGCTGACAGGCGATAGGGAGCCGAATGAAGTTCGGCCGCGCTCACGGACTCCCTCCGGTAGCAGGCGGGCCCGAACCCCTCGAGCTTGCAGAGAAGCGCGAAGAAGCCCACCTCCCAAAGGATTTCGCGACTATGTCCTCCTCAACGCTCCCCGAGCACAGATCCTCACCGAAGTTAAGGACCAACTCCCCAGACCAGAAAGGTTACGGTCTCCCCCAAACAAACGTGACCGAAGCAAGTACTGCCTCTACCATCGCGACCACGGCCATGACACTGAGGAATGCATCCAGCTCCAAGATGAAATCGAGGAACTCATCAGAAAGGGGCGGCTGGGTAGATTCATTCGACGCCAGTCTAAAGATCGGTGCAGGGCGCTGCCGTAACGAGAAACAACAAAGTCGGCCGCCTCACAACGTCGTCAACATCACTCCAGGATCCAGCGTCGAAGCCAACAGAAGCACGCTTCAACGCAAGGAAGCTCGAATGAAATAGGAAAGGTCGTCCGCGTGGAGAAGCGCGGAGGAACGATGCTACTACCACGACCCTGGATCACAGAAAATTCAGAAAAAATTGCCAGTAACTTCCTTTCAATAAAGTCCTTCCCTTTCCAACAGTGTATTATTTTTGGGCGCCAAAAACTATGTAATGGCTGGAAAAGAAGCAGTCAATAGTCGCCGTGTTAGGAACAGGAGGAGAACCTCGTCCTAATTCGAGCGGCAACCTCGGCCAGAGATAAGATCTCTCCCGAGGGCAAAGTTCGGCCAGAGATAAGATCTCTCCCGAACAACAAGGTCGGCCAGAGATAAGATCTCTCCCGAACAACTTCGGCCAGAGATAAGATCTCTCCCGAAGGCAAAGTTCGGCCAGAGATAAGATCTCTCCCGAACAACAAGGTCGGCCAGAGATAAGATCTCTCCCGAACCGCAACCTCGGCCAGAGATAAGATCTCTCCCGAACAAAAGTTCGGCCAGAGATAAGATCTCTCCCGAACAACAAGGTCGGCCAGAGATAAGATCTCTCCCGAACCGCAACCTCGGCCAGAGATAAGATCTCTCCCGAAGGCAAAGTTCGGCCAGAGATAAGATCTCTCCCGAACAACAAGGTCGGCCAGAGATAAGATCTCTCCCGAACCGCAACCTCGGCCAGAGATAAGATCTCTCCCGAACCGCAACTCGGCCAGAGATAAGATCTCTCCCGAAGGCAAAGATTCGGCCAGAGATAAGATCTCTCCCGAACAACAAGCTCGGCTGCAGGAGATAAGATCTCCCCGAGCGCGCACTTCACTTCGGCTGCAGGAGATAAGATCTCCCCCGAGCGCACTCCAGCTTCGGCTGCAGGAGATAAGATCTCCCCCGAGCGCGCACTTCACTTCGGCTGCAGGAGATAAGATCTCCCCCGAGCGCGCACTTCACTTCGGCTGCAGGAGGAGATAAGATCTCCCCCGAGGGAAGCTCGGCCGTAGGAGATAAGATCTCCCCCGAGCGCGCACTTCAACCTCGGCTGCAAGATAGGAGGTCTCAGTCCTCGAGTCGACTTCAACTGACGAAGATAATGTCGCCCCCGAGGAGCTCAAATCCGACCTCGACCGAAGGAGGCGAGATTTACTTCGGCTTCAACATCAGCTTCATCGACTTTAGCTAGGAAACGAGTTCCATTTCAACTCCAAACATCGACTGAAGATGAGGTCTCCCCCCAAGCCTCAGCCTCAACTTCAGCGTCAATCTTGGCTGGAGATGAGACCTCCCCGAGCTTCAGATGCGGAGCCTGGAAGAAGACTTCGGCAGTCGCCTGTTTTGGTACTCCCTTCCTTCAATTTTTGAACTCGGGAGTGGGGGGGCTACTGTTGGGGATAAATCCCGCTCCTGCCGAAGCCCGGCCCAACGCTCAGCCCAATGTAACCAGTAGCCGCTGAAGAGCTTCAGCGCCAGGCGCCAGGCGAGCCCCTACCACGGCCGAACTGCCTAGAGGCCGAACTCCTTCGAACCGACCCCAGGCGAGCCCATGCAGCCGAACTCCCTCGGGCTTCCCACGGCCGAACTCCTTCGGACCGACCTTAGGCGACCGAACTCCTCAGCGAGCCCTGGCCGAACCAACTAGCATCCGAAGTCCTTCAACTGGCCAGCCGAGCTCCTTCGAACCTCTCAGCGGCCAAACTCCTTCGGGCCGACTCCAAGCGGCCGAGCTTCAATGAAGTCCTCTCAGCGGCCGAACTCCTCAGCAGTCGTCACTTAGGAGCCCGAGCAGTCGTCACTCCTCCTCAGCAGTCGTCACTGGGCCGAACTCCTCAGCAGTTGTCACTTAGTCCGACTCCTCAGCAGTCGTCACTTAGGAGCCCGAACTCCTCAGCAGTCGTCACTGCCGACTCCTCAGGTTGTCACTTAGGAGTCCCGAACTCCTTAGCAGTCGTCACTGGGCCGAACTCCTCAGCGGTCGCCCTCATCAAACTTCGGCCGACCGAGCTCCTACCGAACTCTCAAGTGTCCGAGCCTCAGCCCAAGCCCAACAGCCGGCCGAACCCCAGACGGCCGAGCTTCGACTTCTCAGCAGCCGAACTCTTCTGCGGACGAGCCTTAGCTGCATACCTCTTGCCAGACGCCTATGGGAGCCGAACTCCCTCCCATCTTCCTCTTCAGGAGCCCGAACTCCCACGAAATGGGCACACGACGAAGGCCTTCAACCCATCATTCGGCAAGCTCTGCAACCATCACTATCAGTCAGTCCGCCGTACCATCGGTCAGTCCGCCGCGGGCGATAGCGACCCACTGCCAGGCGGCGATGGCTGTCACCCTCAATCCGCCGCACACGGCACCAGTGGGACTGACTCCGCCGAACCTCGAGCGGCCCGCCAGCACGCGGCTGCAGTTATCACCATCAAGCTCCGCTATAAAAGGACCCCTCCCGACATACTAAGGCTAAGCTCTCTGGACTCTTAACTCTCTAAGCTCCGGAACTCATTCCGAGCACTCCATTACTGTTGGTCGGAAACTAACTTGACCGTCGGAGGGTCCTGCCGGAGCCACCACCCCACCGGCTCCGGACGGGACTTCGTTTTGCAGGGCCCCGGCGACGCCCAGCGGCCTCGATTGCGGCGACCCCCGGCGGCGACGGATTTCTGCACCAACAATAATCTTTATGATATTTATAGTATACTATCAAAATTTTACTTCAATTGGATATCATTATTATGATCAATTTAGCATGAGATGATTTGGATTGTTAAATAAAAATTAAATGATCAAAAGGCCAAACAGCATCCGATTAAGATGATTTTTTAGATAAATTATCTTTGCTTCTATTTTCATTATTTATATGATGATGATTGTAAAATTCAAACTATATATATGAACCATATATATTAAGCAGATCTTACAAAAATATAAGTATAATTACTTAAGGACCTTGAGAATAAGTATCAAGAGACATGTAGTTTTAGATCGTTCATATACATATGATTTGAATTTTATAATCTTAACCATATAAATGATCAAAGTAGTAGCAAAAATTATTTATTTAAAAATCATCTTAATCGAACATCGTTTGGCCATTTGATGACTCTTTTATATTTAATGGCTGAAATCATCTCGTACTAAATTGACCATGATAATGATGTCCATTTGAAGTAAAATTTTGATAGTATATTATAAATATTATAGAGATCATCGTTGTAAGTTTTTAGATCTATCGATGATTTTTATCTATCAGATCATCATGCGGTCGTTTACAATCATCAAAATCAAATTTTATCGATCTATAAAGCTAGAGCTACCAGATCGAGATGATCTTTTATGATGATACTCGCACAATAATTACTTAAATAATGAATGATGAAGATGGACTTTAAATTTTAAAATTATATAATATTTAGAGAATAATAATTTTTTTAAAAGAATACTAATTTAAAAAAAAATTAAAAAAAATTAATTTGCTCATGGGCTAATTAATAGTGGACGTGCTTGCACCGCTCAACCCCATCGCATCGACCATGCACAACATTTTTTATCTTTTTTTAAAAAAATTTCATCATAAAAAATTCAACCATTTTTAATTATTTATATATTTTATGTATGGATAATTATTTATGATGGAAAGTTTTTATCATAAATAAATATTATTTATGATGAAAATTTATATTCCATCATAAATATTCTCATCTTTTTTTAATTTTTTAAATTATTTATATATAAAAAATATTTATGATCGTAAATAAATATTATTTATGATGTAATATGAATTTTCATCATAAATAATATTTATTTGCAATGGAAACTTTTCATTGCAAATATTCACATCTTTTTAAAATTTTTTTAAATTATTTATTTACCAAAAATTATTTGGGATGGAAACTTTCCATCGTAAAAGTAGTTATTTATGATGAAATATTTTCATTATAATTTTTTTAAATTTTTTTTAAATTATTTATTTATGAAAAAATATTTATGATAAAAATTTTTCATCATAAATAATATTATTTATAATAAAAATTAGTAGTCCATCATAAATAATTTTATTTAATATTTTAATATTTCTTAAGGAGGAAATTTTTTTGAAAAAATAATTAGCGCGTTGTTAATAACTATTTTAGCGATGAAATTTTGTTGCTAAAAATCTATCGCTAAAGCCCTTTAAATATTTCCTCCCACTACGTTCATACGAAACCCACTCTCGCTCCCTCAGCCAAAACCTACTCTCGCCCCCTCATCCTCTCTCTTCCCCTCCTCCTTGGCTTCCATCGGTCGACGATCGGATCTCTCACTGTCACTGTCGTTGCCGTCGTCGTTGCCACCACTATTATCGCCATCGTTGCTGCTGCCGTTGTTGGTAATTTTTTTGTTCTCTTACGATCGTTTGGGGGGCCACGGGTGTTTCTATATAGTGGCGGGTGTGGGGCGCAGAGTGGGAGGCGCATGGCTAGGGTGTTGCAAGGCAGTGGTGGCGGGACCATAGATTGGGGGCCGTGGCTAGTATTTTTGCGGTGGTCGGTGGCAGACGATGGGCGCGAAGGGTGGGTGTTGACTATAAGGGTGGGGGCCACGTGGGGTGTGGAGCCGTAGGGCGATAGTGACGGGATGGGTTGGAGGGCCGCGGGCACTAGTGGTTGATGGTGGGGGGGGCACTGGGATGGGTTGGGGGGCCGCGTGGGGTGCGGAGCCATGGGACGGTGGTGACGGGTGGGTTGGAGGGCTGCGGGCATTGGTGGTTGGTGGCGGAGCACTGGGATGAGTTGGGGGCTACGGGCATCGATGGTGGGCGGCAGATGGGTGCCGTAGAGTGTGGGAACCACGGGCACCAGTGGTGGACAGCAGAGGGGCACCGTAGAGGGTGGGGGCCACGATGGTATTAGAAGAAGTGGCACCACAGGGGGTGGGGGTCCACGGGGGATGGGACGTGGAGGGGCGGCGATGATGGGTCAAGTGGGGGGCCATGGGTGGTGGACAGCGGAGGGGCACTGCTGGGGGTGGGGGACGGTGGGACCATAGGATGTTGGGTTAGTGCTTAATCAATTTTTAAATTTTAATAAATAATAAAATAATAATAATAATAGCAATAATAGTAATAATAATAATAGTAAAAATAGTAACAATAATAATATTAATAATAGTAGTAATAGTAATAATAGTAATAGTAGTAGTAAAAATAATGATGATGATGATAATGATAAGAGTAAAAGTAGTAATAATAATAAAAATAATAATAATAGTAATAATAATAAAAATAATAATAGTAATGATAATAATAGTAATAATAATAGTAATAATAGTAAAAATAGTAGTAATAATAATAATAGTAATAGTAGTAGTTAGAATAATAATAATAAGAGTAAAAGTAGTAATAATAATGAAAATAATAATAAGAGTAAAAATAGTAATAATAATCAATTATATTAATAATAATAAGTTTTTTATAATTAAAATAGTTAAGTTTTTAATTATATTTTTATACTTTTACTTGTCATAGTTTAATCTTTTTATTTGTTTAGTCCATGTATTTCATTATGATTATAATTTAATATTTTAATTTGCATTAGTCGAAGGTTTTAATTTATAATGAATATAAACTATCTGATCTGGGATTCGGATCAGATTTCGATCAGGGATCTGAGTCGAGATCCTATCAGGGATCCGATCTGGGATTTTATCGGGATCCAGTTTGGGATCCTGTCTGAAATTTGGATTGAGATTTGGGTCGGATCTCGATCAAGATCGGGGTTGGATCTCAATCGAGATCCGGGTCGGAATTCAGTCCAAGATTGGATCTGGGATCCTATCCAGGATCCGATCTAGGATCATGTTTGGGATCTGATTTGAAATTTGGATCATGATCCGAGTCAGATCTCGATCGAGATCTGGGTCGGGATTCGATCTAGGATCCGATTTAGGATCCGATTTGATAATGATTTAATTCATGCATTGATCTAACCTTAGACTCCTATTCAAGAGTTGGTCCTAGGGTCTCCAAAACAGACTCTGTGAATGGCTCTTGGATGTCTCGGTTTGGGTAGTTCATAAATGCATCAATATTTTATTATTGTCATGGTGTTCTTTATTCTATTATAAAAAATTCCATCATAGTTATCTCGTTTGTTATCCGAGTACATATTAGATATGATTAAAATATTATCCATATATATCATGCACTTAGAGAACTGTAAGAAGATGCTGCTGGATTTTTTTCAAATATAGAACAAAGAACAAAACTATGGTAACAATCAAAATGATGCATTTTTGAAAGGGATATGACCACACTTATTAGGAAGGAGTTGGTGGAGTTAGAATTCATGAATCATTATTCTTTATTGTCAGATGGATATCAACAAAAATTGGATATATGCTAGGAATATTTTTTGCCTGAATATCGAAAAGGTATTTGAAATTTTATTAAATTTTCATGGTGTAAGGCTGATAGTGCCAGTCGGATAAATTATCTATGCAAAAGATATGCCAATATGGTATATCATCATGAATCACTAGTTGAGGAGCATCTACTACGTTTTTGTATGGACAAGAAGTATGCTCGTTGGATATGGCATGGGGAAGGTGATCCGAATGAAGTGGTGTACGATGATGATGATATTGATGTTGCTAAACCTATCAAACATGGTGGTATAGGTTCACTATTGGATGATTTACATCAAGGTGTTATCTCAAATATACCCATAAGTACTAGTGCATCTCAAGGTAGTTCTGATTATGAATGCAATATTGATGAGATAGAAGAAACTTCTAAACAGTTTGCAAAGCTTGTTTGGGATGCACGATAGCCACTCTACCCAAATTGTGTGAAGTTCTCCAAGTTAGAGTTTTTGATCAAATTGCTTAACATTAAAACTGTGAATCGATGGAGTCAGAAGTCATTTGATCAAAATTTGGCATTGAATAAAGCAGCTCTTCTCGATGGATCAACACTTCCAAAATCATATACTGAAGTAAAAACATAGATGCGGAAATTAGGACTTGGCTATATTCCTATACATGCCTGCAAAAATGATTATATATTATTTTATAAGGAGAACGAACAAACAAGTGAATATTCGCAATGTAGTAAGCCTAGGTACAAAATCGATAATAAGAAAGGAAAAATGATACCTCATAAGGTTTTAAGGTATTTTTTATTGATTCTGAAACTTTAAAGATTGTATATATCCATAAAGACAGCTAAAGAAATGAGATGGCATCATGAACAATGAATTTCGGAGGAGAACATACTTAACCATTCGACTGACTCTGTAGTATGGAAAGACTTCATTGCAAAGTATCAACTATTTGTAAGTGACCTGCGCAATATCCGACTTGGTCTAGCGATAGATGGATTTAATTCTTTTGGTAATTTAAGTACTTCCTACAGCATATGGCCTATGATGCTAGTTGTATATAATATGTTACCTTGGAAATACATGAAAGAGCCATTTATTTTTATGTCACTGTTGATTCTGGATCTAAAAGTATCAGGTAATGAAATTGATGTATATCTACGATCCTTAATCGATGATCTGAAGGAGCTATAGCAAAATGGAGTACAAACATATGATTATATTAGTCGAAAAAATTTTAAGTTGCATGCATCAGTTTTGTGGACGATAAATGATTTTCTTGCATATAGAAACTTATCTGGATGGAGTATCAAATGATATCTGGTATATCCAATATGCAACAAAGATACATTCTTCTTACATTTGAAGCATGGAAGAAAAATCTACTTCATGGGTCATCGATGGTTTCTACTTGCTAATCATTCTTGGAGGACCCGTTATAACCAATATTTTGATGGTAAGTCTGACCGACGTTCGCCACTTAAGGAGTTAAGTGGAGTGGAAGTATTAGAATAACTTGAAGTCATTAAAAATGTAAAATTTGAAAAAACATCGGATACTCGCAAGCGGAAGCATACTGAAGTTGAGCTGAATTTGATGAAGCGAAGCCTTTTTTTGAACCACCGTACTGGAAGTAGCTATTACTTCATCATAACTTGGATGTAATGCACATTGAGAAGAATATTCGTGATAATGTTATCAGTATAGTGTTAAACATCATAGAAAAAATAAAAGATAGTTCAAAAGCTTGTCTTGATTTGCAAGAAATGGGAATCTAGCCGAAATTGTATTTAGTTCATCGAGATGATAAATTTTTTATGCCATCTATATGTTATTCACTATTTGGCGAGGAGAAGAAGAGTTTCTATGGATGGTTCAAAATCGTGAAGTTTCTTGATGCTTACGCTTTAAATATATTGCGATGCATTGGCAACAATGACTGCAATATCTCTAGCATGAAAAGTCATGACTCCTATATGATGATGCAGCGCTTGTTTTCTATGGTGATGCATGGCTATCTGAGTAATGATGTTCAAGCTACATTGATTGAGTTGGGAGTATTTTTTCAAGAACTGTGTTGTCGAAAGTTGAACATTAACTTAATTAAAAAGTTTGAGAAGGATATTGTGCTCATTCTTTGTAAGTTAGAAAAAATTTTTCCACCATTATTTTTTGATGTTATGGTATACCTGATTGTTCATCTTTCAAAGAAAGCTCTTCTAACCGGCCCGGTATATTATCGATGGATGTATCCTATTGAAAGGTAAAGAAATCATAATCTTTTTGACATATCAGTTGTAAGATGTAAATATATTATAACTTTTTAAATTATTTTCTATTATAGATTCTTGTGTACCCTAAAAAAATATGTGCGCAATAAGACACGGCCTGAAGGATCGATAGCGGAAGTATATGTAGCTATAGAGTATCTCATATTCTGCTCAATGTATCTTAACGATATCAAAACAAGATTCAATCATGCAGATCGTAATACTGATCGTGAATGGGATGATGATAAATCGATACTGTTCATAATCAAACAAATGGTTTGACCTATGGGTGGAAGAAGATATGAGTTTATAGACGTGAATGAGCTATCTAAGGCACATTTTTATATTCTAAATAATTATAAAAAAATTAAAGATTTAATTGAGTAAGTATTATCATAGCATAATTTTAGTATTTTAACTAATTTTTTCATATCGATATAAAATTAAAAATCATGACTTATTGCAGTGACCATAAGAATATACTATCCAGAGAGAATAATACAAATGTTAATGATCGACATAGGATGTAATTTGCAAAATGATTTGGAGACCATGTAAGTTTTACTAGTATTATATTATATTTTTATAATTATATAATTAATTATTTGTACCGACATATTTTTTTATGCTATATTGTAGATGAAATTTAAGTATTTCAATAAAAAAGAGGGTGCAATTGATGAGTTGTATAATTTAGCATGTGGCTCCAATTGAATGGTTAACTACTACATATCCTATATCATTGGAGGAATGAGATTTCATACAAGAGAGCTTGTGATGCAAAGATGAACCCAGAACAGTGGGATTGCTATGATAGGATATGAGAAGAAGAGAAGATTAAATATCTTGGTGTATTGATAGATATCATATAATTGAAGTATGGGTCCAAAAATTTGGTATTCTTATTTCAGTATAAATGGTGGGATGTTAGTGATAAGAAGATTGATATTTATATCGATCCATACTTTATCAGTATAAATTTTGCACGAACATGGTATCGGAATGAGCCGTATATATTAGCAACTCAAGCGAAATAAGTAATATATTTAAAAGATCCAAAATATCGAGGTGATTAACATGTCGTATAAAGAATATATAATACCTAAAGACGTATATGACATACCAACCTGACTAGAGATGCATAATAATTCAAATCTACATAAAGAGAAAGCTTTTCAAGAGGAAGAACTAAAATTAATTGAGCACCTTGTTGACGAAGAACTTATGCCAGCTCCTTTGAACAGGACTAATCTACTGTCCAATAAAGTTGAAGCTGATTTTATATTTAATCTTGATGATTTGGAGGACGACGATCGATTCATAAATGATGATGAGATAGAAGATGATATATTAATCAATTATTGTGATTTGAAGGAGGATCTAGAAATCGAGGAGGATACAGATATTGATAAGTAGATATGTATCCTTTGTTGAATCTTCTCTTGCAATAATAATATGCAATATAATTCTATTTATTAGTATTTATATATTTTTTACTATTATTATTTATTATTATATTCATTTATATGTCAAGTTAATTATATGCGCATTGCAGGTATAGCATTGGGAGCAAGACGACGATGTTCGAGTTCCCAACCTACTCCTGAGCCTTCCCTTGTTTCCACTACTGCACCATCGAAGTTACCAGAGGGCTTTGTAGAGGCGAGTCTGAGTGAGACGAGTTCGAGTGAGCTAGCCCCGACTGATATTTTTATATTCTTTATATAATAAAATTTAATTTTAATCTACCTAGCTATTAGGTTTATAGATGACTATCATACTAATATTTTATTTATTATTTTTTTAGGCCATTCTTTAGCGGTGGTGAGGTGAGGATGAGGTCCGTCAAAGAACCTCGCGCTTGAGCGTTGGAGACGTGAGCATGAGGGATAGCATCTCCGAATCGAAATTCCGCCAAACTATACTAGGCCTATTAAAGGATGATGCGAGCCATGGCAGACTGAGCTAGGCATCATTTGCCATAGCTTTGCCCCAATGATGCTCTTCGATTGGTGCCAGGTTACACAGCCTTAGAGGAGGGTCTTCTATAGCCACTTATAGGTATAATAATATTTATTTAAATATTTAATTAATATTATATTCTTATAATATTTATTATTGGCAGGCTATATTTGAGATTATTGATTTTGAACATGATCGCGTGCTGCAAGTTATAGATGATCATTTATGCTCGTATTTCAAGGAGTATCCATATCGCATTCATCGCCATTGGTATGCTGTAGTGCATGACTAGGGATGGAGGCAGCACGATAGTGGCCATATGATAGCATCAGTATCGAGGACTGGGCTGTCATATGCCGCATGTACGAGAATCCGACATATCAGATAACTTTTTTTATTTAAAATTTAATAATTAAATCATTTATTTTTAATTCAGTTACTTACTAACTAATTTGATTGTTAACTATGGAGGATTAATATGCTAAAAATGCCATGAATCGGACGAGACAGACAGTCTCGCATTATGGAGGTTCGAGGCCATTCGCTCACCATATGGAGCATATGGTAAATAATTTTTATTTATCATATTTTAATTTTTTAATTATTTTAAAAAATATATTAATTATTTTAAAATTATAGAGAGATGTAGAGAGTGACAAGCTTTCTAGTAGGATCGAGATCTACCAGCAGACCCATCAGCGATGGTCAGGAGACTGGACGACCAGGAGCCAGAAGCTTTGCGTAAGTTTTTTCAACTTTTTTTATTAGTATTTTAATTTTTATTATAAATTTAGAATAGCTATAATTTTAATTTTTAGGATCGTATGATAGGCATTAGATCCCAGCCTACTCTAAAGAGCTTGACTGTACCCACAGATGATGAGATCTGTAATCAGGTGCTTCGTACGAGATCCTGTTATGTTAGGGGACTAAGACATGGGATCAGAGCTCCTACATCTTCATGCTCATCTAGGGCTGGCAACCATGCTGTCTACGATGCTCGATTGGCGGAGATACAGAGACAGACTATTGATGATCGATAGTGGGTTGCTGAGTTGACTGCATGCATTGATGAGTACCAGCTATTTCAGTTGCAAATGATGGAGCGGATGGCGCAGATGGAGCAGATGATACCACTGATGAGGCAGCAGCAGGCCAGTCTAAGCTTCTCTAAGCGCTTTCCTCTTTCGATTCATTTTTTTTCTCCAGATATTGTCGATGCTTGATAGCCGATGGCCTATTTTCTCCTATTTTTATTTTTATTTTGGATCTTTTATATTAATTTATCAAAAAATACTTTTTATAATGACATATTTTTTATATAATGAAATGATGAAATTTATTCATAAATTTTTTATTTTAATTTTATAAATTATAAATATAAATATTAAAAATATAAAATATATTTATTTATAATTTTTTTTAAAAAAATAATTTATGATTTAATTATTTATAATGAAATTTTTTTATTGTAAATAAAAAATTATTTATGATGAAAAATTTTTATCATAAATAAAATTATTTGAGACGAAAAAGTTTCATCATAAATAAGTTTTATTTGCAATGGATAGTTTTCGTTGGAAATAAGTTTTTTATTAACGATGAAAAATTTTCGTGAGAAATAAAAAACTTATTTATGATGAAAAATTTTCATCGTAAATAATTTTTATTTACGATAGAAAGTTTTCATCATAAATAAGTCTTTTATTTATGATGAAAAATTTTGGATTCTATCGCAAAAATTTTTGTTATAAATAATTTAATGAATAAAAAAATTTTTGATGAAAAATTTTTATCATAAAAAATTTGTATTAGTGACAAAAATGAACTTTTGGTCACTAATTATTATTTGCTATCCTATTTTTTATGACTAAAAATTAGCGATAAAATTTTTATTGCTAATAATTATTAGTAATAAAAATTACTTATTTACGATGAATATATTATGTCGTGAAAAATAGATTTTGTTATAGTGACTTTCTATATTGAAATACAATGATACATTCTTCTCCAACTCTTGGAGTGGTAAATTTCATCTTGATCATATTCCGACTTCACAAGTACTTGAGTTTGCCCAGAAGCCTTCCATTGCTGAATTAGAAATTCAGTTAGTCTGGAACCAAAGCACAGTGAGTTGTTTGCGAGTCACTTAGATGATCTCAGGTCTAAGAGATACTTATACGTATATCCCATTAAAGATATTCTCGATAGCAGAATGCTCTGGAGTTGGTCACATTCAATAACGATGTATCCATACATCTCACCTATATGCCATACCAGTATCTCCACACTCCTTGGTTAAGAGGATAACCAACCTATATGGCATTTAGCAATCTATGCTCGATAGATGCTATTGTCCTAATTAACAACCTATCATTTGATCGTGAATTCATTTAAGAACTAATCGATAAATCCTCTCTTTATTGAAACTAAACAGTCCTAAGGACTTTATCACAATAATGGAGTTCATTAGAAGATATAAACTTATGATGAAAAAGATGCTAAAATATTTTTATTAATTAATAAATTAATTATAATTATAAAATAGCTCAACTATCAATAGACTGATGATTGACTTTGGGATACAATTTTCAACAACTATTACCTCCAACATAACTCATCTTTATCACTTTTTCGAGAATTCCATGGTAGTTACTCTCCATCTTATCTTTCCATCATCTATCTTTTATATACATGCCACCGTTCATTGTGCTTTTATAATTTTTATATTATTGGATGTGAAATTTAAAATAATTTATATTATAACCACTATAGCATGTCATGTATTTTCAGGCCCGCAACCTAATGGTCTCAGCATTCTTGGTATAGACTCGCTACCTTGAATGACTAATTAATGAAATCAATATACAAAGTTCTCTAGGCACTATATTGATATTTCTTCATCATTTATGCTCGAATTTTTTTCTTTCAGCATCTCATCATATTGCTTAAACATGCATAAGATAAGTATATTGAAATAAGTAATTAAAGAATTGAGTTTGTTATGGATACTTACAAGATATATGGGTCGACCTCCGCGTAGTTTAGCAAAACATATGTCTTTGCCTGTTGAAGTCTAATATCGAAGAAAACTCGATGAACATTGAGCCCAAATTCTCAAGCAGGATAGGCAAATATTGAGATCTTCTACTCTGATCCCTCAGCACCACCATCATCATTTCGATCTACTTGAGTCATCTTGATCTGCACATCGGAATTAAAGTAGTGTTGACTAAAATTTGAAATCTCTTCTATTATATAGGCTTCCATAATAAAACCTTCAACTTGGATCTTATTTTTTTACTTTCTTCTTGAGACTGTGCATGTATCTTTCAAATGGATACATCCACATGTACTACATTGGACCCCCCATCCTAGCTTTTTATGCCAGATAAATCACGATGTACTCCATGGAGTCAAAGAAGTTGGGGGAGAATATCTTCTCTGACTTGCATATAGTCTCTGCACTGCTAGCCTCAAGACTGGAGATGTAGTCGATGGATAGTTTGGCAGCACAAATGTGTCTAAAGAGAAGACTAAGCTCAGTCAAAGAATTTCATATGGAGTTGGGAAGGAGATTACGTCAAGCTAATGGGAGTAATCGTTGTATGAATACATGGCAGTCATGGCTCTCTAGCCCATAAAATCTACAATCTTTGATATTAACCTGCATTGAGCTAGATTACTTGTATAACCATATGAAGATTTAAGACTTTTACACCATTCACAAATGTCCTTCAACTACTTCCTTGTTAAGGTACAAGTTGCTTTTGGCTTAAAAAATGTTCAAGGTGACACCTTAACTAGCTTAAATAGAGGATGCTTGCATATATTTTTTATATCTGCTCGAGTCTTGGGATTATCCTTCATCTTGCTCTTAACATCCATAATAGTGTAGAAAATATTATCGAATATATTTTTCTCGATATACATAATGTTAAGGTTATGATGGATCAAATTGGTGGACTAGTACGGCAATTTTCAGAAGATACTTCGCTTCACCTAATTATGAGTTCTACCAAATCCTTGAGGCTTCTACATGTCAAATTTAATGCTAAATGGGATTTCATCCATTTGGGATACCCTTTGAAATAATTCTATACCACTGAGGCACTGGGGTGCATAGTCTTTCTCTATCTTATTCCTCTTGAAACCGTCCCATTGCTTTCGAAAAGAATGATGCTCGAGAAGAAATTGATGATGATGATCGAACCAGCAGGGCTTACGATTATGCTCAAGCTAAAATAATTTTATGTTCTCCATGCAATAAGAACATGCTAGTTTTTCATGAGTGCTCCATTCTGACAGCATTTCATAAGTAGAAAAATTGCTAATGATCCACATCAATGTAGCCTTCATTATAAAATTCTCTTTTTTCGATGCATCAAAAGTACGAATCCCATTGGACCATAACAATTTTACTTCATCAACAAGAGGTCTTAGATATACACATCAATGCTTCTACCAGGATATCGTGGTTCAGGAATGAGTAATGTAAAAAAGATATTATGTTTTTTTATGTACATCCTAGGCGGTAGATTATATGGAGTAATAAAGACTGGCCAACATGAATAATGGATCGCTACATGATCGAACGGTATAAAACCATCCATAGGTAGACCTAGTTGGACATTGCATGATTTCTGAGCAAATAAAAAATGGTAAGTATCAAATTGCTTCCATGCCTCGCTGTCTGATAGATGACACATTATATCTGGATGCTTGCGTGATTCTTCTTTGTTCCATCTCATCTATCCAACAGTACTCTTGGACAAGTAGAGCATCTGAAGTCTAGGAGTGAGAGAAAGGTATCGAAGAATCTTGTATGGTATGTTCTTCTAATTCATATCCTCTTACCTCGGCTTAAGTGGGCTTGCACCGCATACGCTACATAAGCTCTTATGTTGATCCTCTTTATAGAAAAGTATACAACCATTATGGCATGCATTTATTTTCTCATATCCCATCCCTAACCCCTTCATCATTTTCTTCGAAGTATAGAAGCTCTCAATAAGCTTCTCATCCTTTGATAGAATTTTTTTTATTATTGCTATCATCTTATCATAACAATTGACCATCATATTAAACTCGACCTTCAAGTTCAACAACTCTAGCATAGCCGACAGTACAGTGTGTATTTTACATCCCAACCATAGTGGTTCATCAGCATCTTTTAGCATATGATAGAAGTCGTCGATCGTCATCTACATCCCAACTAAATTCAGGACTAGCTACATCCATAACCATGTCCATCATTATATCTGTGTCCATTTTTTGCTCAATTCTAACCCTTGCAACCTTCTTCTATGTCTCTCCATGCAAGTACCAATGCTTATAATTGGGCATAAATCTACTCTTATATAAATGGATAGTAATTGTATCCCTATCAAACATTTCTCTATTGTCACATATGTTACATGGGCAATAAGCCCATCCTTAATGTAAGAGTGCCGTATTTTTAAAAACAAAATCATAGAAGTATCCTACACCCTTTCTATATTCAGCAAAAATCTTCTCGTTTATTACTCGATGGTCTATTCAACTACAGTCCATGCAGGCTATTTAAAAAGTTTGCATCTATATAAATACAAGATAATTATAAAATACCATTTTATCATTCAAAATAGCTTATATAGTAAATTAATGCATCATATTATTAACTAATAGGTAAAGATAGATTCTATTCCATTTAGAAAATACATTGATTCTATTGGTCCATTACAGTAACCAAATGATATGCAATAGGAGCCGAAAGAAACTTTGACGGCATTTTTTCTTAGCTCTCTCATGCAGGAAGAACAAAAAAAAAATACTGTTTGAACCCTCAGCATGCTGTTTGATTACTTAAATGACCTATAGAATTACTTACATTTTTCAAACCATCCATAGTGGATAATCAATTGATTAATGTATATAATTCTTCTATCTATATAAAAATAAATAAATGTACGAATATATTAGAATATATATATCAATCAATTGATGGGTCTATCATTCCATGTAATGTAAATTTTATTAAAATTAATATATAATTAATGCTGTTTCATACTTTTCATCAGCTTGAGTGCATAGGCTATGCGAGGAATAGATGCCTTGGATGCCAATTATGACCCAAAGCCCCAGCATGCAGGGCATGCCCTAGCTCCATGTTTGCAATGCTGCCCGGCACCTTCTCTCAATCCAAGTACTTTGCATGTCGAGATCCAAATCCTATGAATCTAATTAATTAATTATCTAATTAATTAATTATTTATTTAATTAAATTTTAGTGACGGCACTAGCCGTTGCTAATGCCATCACTAATACTAGACAACATTAGTTGAAGCTAATGTCGTTGCTACTACTACTTATAATGGTAGGGACAAGGCTGCAGGATTGCAGTCGTGGGCTAGGGTCGGTAGGGTAGGGGCCGCATGGTTAGGTCGGCAGGGATGGGGCCATGGGGAGGCCAGCGAGGCAGGGGCGGCAGGCTTTAGGGCCACGACATAGGATGCACTGGTGGGGTCAGGGCGGTCGTGGGAGAGGGAGGGTCAGGATGTCAGGCTCCAGATTGCAATCGACATAGGAGACATCGGTGGGATTGGGGCGGTTGCGGTAGAGGTAGAGCTGGGGTGGTAATCTCAAGGCTGTGGCATAGGAGGCACTAGCGAGGTCAGGGTGGCCATGGAAGGGGCGGGGCCAGGGCAACTGGCTCGGGGCCACGGAGCAGAAGGCACTGGTGGGGTCGAGATGGCCATGGGTGAGATGGGATCAGTATGGCCACGGGCAAGGCGGGGCTGGGGTGACTGCATAAGAGCACCAGTAGGCTTAGGCAAGGAGAGGCCGGGGTTGCAGGCAAGGCACTATGGCGTAGGAGGTGTCGGTAGGGTTGGGATGCCGGGAAGGAGGATGTGCGGGGAGTAAGGAACACCGAAAAGGACGTGCGGGGAGTGGAAAAGGCATGAAAATTTTTTTTTACTCGAATTTTTTCCCTCCAGCAGGGTCGGGGAGGACTTATGGGCAGACTATTACCAACGATGGACTTATGGGCGGATTATTACCAGCCGCAAGTTTACCATCGATAATATGGTCGATAAATTTTTATTTTCTATGCCAGGATATTAGCAACAACAATCTCCATCGCTAATACAAAGCTACCATCGCTAATAATATTATTTTTTAAAAAATTATTAAATTTTAATATTAATTTTTAAAAAAAATTTAACTATTACCAATGGTAAGCCAACCATCGGTAATATGGTTGGAAAAAATATATTTTATATTAGCAATGGTAGTTCCTATCGTTAATACCAACTAGTCACCACTAATAAAATTATTTTTTTAAAATATTAAACTTTTTTCAAAACTTTTAAAATAATATTTTTTTCAAAATTATTAGCAATAACAAGAACTCCAAAGCTAAAGCTATCACTAATAATCATATTTTTTTTAAATTATATTTTAATATTAAACTTTTTTCTAATTCATTTTTTGGATGGTTAAAAATTAATATTAAATTTTTAGATTTAATTAATTTATGGATCAAGTCCTAATTGATTTAAATTAGATTTAATTTAATTAGGCTTAACTTAATTTGAGACTAATTGGATTTTAATATTTCAAGTCGGACTTAGATTTAAAGCCTAATTAAATTAGATTTGATCGAATTTTGAATCAATTTGAGTTGAATTTGAATTGAACCTAAATTAAAAATTATTATTTTTTAATTAATTTAAATCAAATTAAATTTAATTAGACTTGACTTAATTTGAGGGTAATTAAGTTTTACAATCTAATTAGGACTTAGATTTAAAGTCTGATTAAATTAAGTTTGACATAATTTTGAGTTAGATTCGAATCGAATCTAAATTAAAAATTAATTTTTTTAATTAATTTAAATTAGATTAAATTTAATTAAATTTAACTTAATTTAAAAATAATTAAATTTTATAATTTAATTAAAATTTTGATTCAAAGTCTAATTGAATTAGGTTTGATAGTATTTTGAATTGAATTCGAATCGAGTTTGAATTGGATTCAAATCAAACAAAAATTGAAAATGATTTGCTCATAATAGATTCAAATCAGATAAAATTTAATTAGGCTTAACTTAGTTTGAAGGTAATTGAATTTTACTATCCAAGTAGAACTTAGATTTAAAGTCTAATTAAATTAGGATTGAAAGATTTTCAAATTCGATTCAAATCAGGTTCAAATTGGATTCCAATTGAACCCAAATTTAAAATTATTTTTTTTAAAAATTAATTTAAATTTAATTTAATTTAATTAATCTTGACTTATTTTGAGAATAATTAAATTTTATAATTCATGTAGGACTTGGATTCAAAGCCTAATTGAATTAGGTTTGACAAAATTTTGTATAGGATTCGAATTGAATTCAAATTAGATTTAAATATAATCATAAATTAAGTTTTAATTAATTTAAATTAGATTTAATTTAAAAAAGCTTGACTTAATTTTTAGTTAATTAGATTTTATAATCCAAGTAGGATTTGGATTCAAAGTCTAGTTTGATAGGATTTTGAATTGGATTCGAATCGAACCCAAATTAAAAATAATTTTCTCCTAGTTGATTTAAATCAGATTAAATTTAATTAGACTTAACTTAATTTGAAGGTAATTGAGTTTTACTATTCAAGTAAGACTTGAATTAAAAATCTAATTGAATTAGGATTGATAGGATTTCGAATTGGATTAGAATCAAAAATTTGAATTGGATTCAAATTGAACCCAAATTGAAAATCAATCTTTTTAATTAATTTAAATTAGATTTAATTTAATTTATCTTAACTTAATTTGAGGCTAATTGAATTTTATAATCCAAGTAAGAGTTAGATTTAAAGCCTAATTAAATAAGATTTCTAGGATTTTGAATTGGATTCGAATTAGGTTTGAATTAGATTCGAATAAGACCCAAGTCATGTTCTGGATTATTAGCAATAGAAAATATTCATTGTCACTAATTCTATCACTAATTATATTTTCAAATAATTTTTTTAAATTTACTATTAATATTTTTTTTAAAAAATCATTCATGATGGTAGTGTTTTCATCACTAACAGATAAAATTCACCATCGCTAATATCTATTTTATATTTAAATATTATAAAAATATTTTAAAAATTTAAATAATTTTAGCTATGGCTTATGCCATTGCTAATAGTTCATTATTAGCGACTGCAAGATTTTTATCATTAATAATCCAAATTCACCATTGCTAATAATTTTTTAATATTTAAATATTAAAAAAATGTTATAATTTTAGTGATGGTAAAGTCATCGCTAATAATAAAATTGCCATCACTAATAGTATTAACAATGATAGCTTTTTTTTATCTATATTGTGGTGGCATAAAGTTATTATTCATGATGAAATTTTTTTCATCGCTAATATTCAAAATTATTGGTGTGGCCTCATCTGAATCTAGATTCAGGTTAATTTTTGAGTAAGTTCTTATGCAATTTAGGTTGATCCAGACTCAATTGAATTGGATCTAGTCAAAAAGGCTAGGTTCACCCCTTTAAATCCATCTTTCTTTCTCTCTAATTTCTTTTTTTTCTTTTCTTTGCTTTTTCTTTTTCATTTTCTCCCTCTTTTGTCATGAAAAATAAGAAAATACAAGAGGCCGACCCCCCCACTCTCCCCCCATAATGGCAATCCTCCCATGGTGGTGGTGACCACCCTGATGTAGGCAACTCCCCATCAACACGATCCTCGGTCACCCGAGCACGATCATGCCCTGCAGCCAATCCGATGGAGGGAAAGAAGAGGAACAAAAACAAGAAAATAGAGGATCCAATTTCTCTATCAAATCCAGCAACTCGTTGGTGTAAATCAAACCAATGATAGTGGCTAAGGAACTAGAAGAAGATAAAGAAAGAAGTAAGGGTCTCTATCTTGACTTCGGTGACAAAAATAATGGTGAATCGATAGTGGTTTCTCTGAACCTATCTACCTAAAAATCAAAAGAAATCTGGTGGTTTTGTCGGCAGAAAATCCAAGATGGGAAGCGGTGCCTAAGAGGAGGATTTGGGGGCCTTTTATAGATCGAGTCCAAGAATTTTGATTAAAGTTTGACAAGCCCTAAGCTCTTTTTCCTAGCTGAAGTTGAAGAGGAGAAGGAAGACTCCAATCATGAGTCTTCCGTCCCTGCCTCACGTGCCTTATGCATGAGGTTTCAATTTTTTTCTTTTTTTAGCAGAGTTATCACATTCTCATATTTTTAAAATAATTTCATCTTCAAAATTAGCATACTGCAAATTCGATAATCTTAAGTAAACCCAATTCCTAGCCCATTCTTATCCTTCTACTTTTTGCTAAAATAAAATTCAAATCCTTTATCATAATACTTCTTAGATTAGAATTAATATTTTTAGTCAAATTTTAATAATTTAAATTGTCATATTTTTGCTGTGCACTCTGATTTAAATTCATCAAATTTCTCAGATTTTTCTAAATTTCTTCTAAACTAATTAGATTATAAATTTATTAATTCATCAAATTATAATTTGAGATATAAATTATCCATCCAAATTCTATGAATTATATTACTATCATAATTTCTAGTAATATAATAATAAATTTTAATATTTTTTATGTCATGCTCTTACGATAAAATTCAATCCATCAATAAAAATATATATATTTTTTATCTTTATTCATATAATAAATTCTTGCTGTAGACCATATTCTAAATAATTTTTAAAATAATAATAATTAAATAATTAGCATAAAAAATTTTAAAAAATATTATAATTTTTATTTATATTAAATTTAAAATTTTGGATGCATGCAGGTCGGCCTAGCTAGTGGCAGCCTCGGCCCTCGGCCCACCCACACTCGGCCAACTTATGTCTGGTGGGGCGCCTTCACAGATTCGTCGAAAGATCTTATCTACATAAGTAGATAAGAGTACTTCAGCCCCGAAAAAAATATAAAATAAAATAAAATAAATAAATAAATAATAAGATAAGAGTACAAAAGAGATGTGGTACAAGATTCTTGCATATATTGCGCCGGAGGAATTGACGCCTGTTTTGGATTTTTTTTAAAAAATAATATTTTTTAGAAAAATCGATTAAAATTTATTTACGAAACTGCCGTCTATGTTGAAATTTCATGGCCACCTTGTCTATGATTTATGAAATCGTCGGTTCATCCCGCGATATTGTATTTTTTCTTTGGTTTGGCGGACGGAGGGCGGAGCATCGTCGGGGGTGCGTGGGGTGGGGGTGCGAGCGGAGCGGGCATGCGGAGGGGTCGGGGAAGATTTTTTTTCCCTCCTTTATGGCGGACGGAAGGGGAGGGCGCGGACCCGCGGGGTGGGGCGGGACGGAGGGCGGAGGACCGTGGGCTCTTTTTTTTTTTTTTTTGGGTGGCGGATGGATTTGTGCTCGCGGCGCCCACGGCCTTCTACCCTCTGTCCCGCCCCACCCCGCGGGTCCGCGGCCTCCCCTTCCGTCCGCCACAAAGGAGAAAAAAAAAAAAAGTTCTCCCCCTACCTTCCTGTGTGCCCGCAGGTCCGCGCCCTCCCCCTCCGTCCGCCACAAAGGAGGAAAAAAAAATCTCCGCCCGCCCCCCCCCCCCCCGATCACCCCTGCCCTTGCATGCCCGCTCTGTTCGCAGCCCCCACCTCCATCAGCCCGCGAAGCACCCCCCACGCCACCCTACCCTCCCCACCCCCCGGCGGTCCCGCCCCTACCTCCGTCCGTGCCCTCAGGCCTCCGCGGTGTCCACGGGTCCTTCGCCCTCCGCCCCACCGCCTGTGGAAAAAATTAAAAAAGGACTCGTCGGCTGACCCCGCGATTACAGTAAAATCGTGGCTTGGGCCTACATTAGTCCTGCAATTTTAGCCCATCATGAAAATAAGTCAGATGAGCAGTCCAATAAAAAGAATCATAGTTTAAACTCATGATTTTGAACACTAATCCTTCAGAACGAGATTATTCTAAAAGTAAAGTAATAAAAAAATAATATTTAAAAAAAAATCTCCTGTTTTGGTTGGCACAACCCGACGTACCCTGCTGTACATGTGGTATCACGTGTTAACATATTAAAAGAAAAAAAACTTTACTTTTAACGATTGAGGTACGGCCATCCTCTTGCCGCCATGTTCCAAGCTGCATTTGATGAGAAGCAGGTCTAAGAAAACCATCTTGTGTGCAAAAATCTTTTCAGTTGACGATCCGTCGCGCGATTCCTGAAACAAGCCATGAAGACAGAGGACTCCGTTTTATTTTATTTTATTCGTTTTTGATTGAAGGGGAGGTTGACCCATCCTATTGTATCGGAAGTTTTTTTTTTTTCTAAAAATTTTGGCATTTAATGGTAAAAGTATTTTCAAAATACTCTCGGGATATCTTAAAATTTAACTATCAATTTTAATTAGATAATCCACATTATATTTTAAAATACTAAATCCATTTTATAGATTATCTTGATTAAGATTTTTGTTATATTGAAATATGGTGATGCATTCTTCTCCAACTCTTAAAATGGTCAATTACATCTTGATCACTCGTTGACTTTGCAAGTACTTGATTGTACCCAAAAATCTTTCATTACTAAATTAGAAATTCAGTTAGTCCGGTATCAAAGCACAGTGAGTTGCTTGCAAGTCACTATGGTGATCTCAGATCTAAGGGATACTTATACCTATATCCAATCAGAATAATTCTCGATAGTAGAATACTCTGGAGTTGATCACGTCTGGTGACGATGTATCCATACATCTTACTTATATGTCATACCAGTGTCTCCATATTTCTTGATTAAATAGATAATCAATTTATATGGCATACAACGATCTATGTTCGATAAACACTGTCATCGTAATTAACAACATATCATTTAGTCGTGAACTATTTAAGGACTAATCGATAAATCCTCTTTATCGAAATTAAATAGTCCTAAGGACTTCATCACAATAATGGAGTTCATTAGAAGATGTAGACTTTATGATGAAAATACCAAAATATTTATTTTATTTATTAATAAATTAATTATAATTATAAGGTAGCATAATCATCAACAGACTGATGATTGACTTTGGAACATATTTTTCAACAATAACCACTATAGCATGTCATGTATTTTTTAGGCCCGCAATCTAATGATCTCAGCTTTCTTAGTATAGACTCGTTACCTTGAATGACTGATTGACGGAACTAATATATAAAGTTCTTTGAGTG
Source organism: Cocos nucifera (assembly GCA_006176705.1). Classification (NCBI taxonomy): domain Eukaryota; kingdom Viridiplantae; phylum Streptophyta; class Magnoliopsida; order Arecales; family Arecaceae; genus Cocos; species Cocos nucifera. Next base: position 4,717,941 of record QRFJ01000002.1, on the reverse strand, counting down.
CTATGTTGATATCTTTTTATTATTTATGCTTGGAGTTTCTCCTTTTAGCATTTCATTATATTGCCTAAACATGTATAAGATAAGTATACCGAAATAAGTGATTAAAAAATTAGGATTGTGACGGACACTTACAGGACATATGGGTTAACCTCCACGTAGTTTAGTAAAATATATGTCTCTGCCTGTTGAAGTTCAGTATCGAAGAAAACTTGGTGAACCTTGAGCCTAAATTCTCAAGCAGAATAGGCAAATATTGAGATCTCTCACTCTGATCTCTCAGTATCATTGTTATTATTTCGACCCATTTGAGTCAGCTTGGTCGGTACACTGGGATTAAAGTAGTGTCGACTTGAATTTAAAATCTCTTCTATTATATAGGCCTCCATAATAGAACCTTCAATTCGGACTTTATTTTTTACTTTCTTCTTGAGATTGTGCATGTATCTTTTAAATGGATACATCCACATGTACTGCACTGGACTTCTCATCTTAGCTTTATATACCAGATGAATCATGAGATGCTTTATAGAGTCAAAGAAGCTAGAAGAGAATATCTTCTCCAACTTGTATATGATCTCTACACTGCTAGCCTTAAGACTGGAGATGTAGTCAGTGGATAGTTTGGTAGCATAAATATCTCTGAAGAGAAGGTTAAGCTCAATCAAAAAATGTCATATGGAGTTGGAAAGAAAATCACGACAAGTTAATGAGAGCAATCATTCGATGAATATATGGTAGTCATGGCTCTTTAGCCCATAGAATTTGTAATCTTTGATATTAACGCACCAAAATAGATTACTTGCATAACCATATAGAAATTTAAGACTTTCACACTATTTACAAACGTCCTTCAACTGTTCCCTTATTAAGGTATAAGATGCTTTTAGCTTCAAAAATTTTTCAGATGACACCTTAACCAGCTCTAATAGAGGATGCTTGCATATGTTCTTTATATTTGCTCGAGTCTTATGATTGTCCTACATCTTGCCCTCGACATCTATAATAGTGTAGAAAATATTATCGAATACATTCTTCTCGATATGCATAACGTCAAGATTATAACGAATCAAATTAGTGGACCATTACAGCAATTCCCAGAAGATGCTTCGCTTCACTTAGTTTGTGCATGTCAAATTCAATGCCAAATAGGATTTCATCTAATTGAGATATCCTCTGAAATACATTCATACCACTGAGGTGCATAGTCTTTCTCTATTTTATTCTTTCTGAAACTATCCCACTATTTTCAAAAAGAATGATGCTCGGAAAGGAATTGATGATGACAATCGAACTAGTAGGGCTTGCGACCATGCTTAAGCTAAAATGATTTTGTATTCTCCATGCAATAGGAACATGCTAGCTTTCCATGAGTATTCCATCTTGACAGTATTCCATAAGTAGAAAAATTACTAGTGGTCCACATCAACATAGCCTTCATTATAAAATTCTGCTTTTTAAATGCATCAAAAGTATGAATGCCATCGAATGATAACAATTTTACTTTATCAATAAGAGCCCTTAGATATACATCAATGCTTCTACTAGGATATCATGGTCCAAGAATAAGTAATGTAAAAATAATGTTATATTCTTTCATACACATCTCAGGCGGCAAATTGTATAGAGTAATAAAGATTGGCCAAGATAAATAAGGAGCCGCTACATGACCGAATGATGTAAAGCCATCTATAGATAGACCTAGTCGGACATTGCATAATTCCTGAGCAAATAAAGGATGGCCAATATCAAATTGCTTCCATGACTTGCTGTCTGACAGATGACACATCATATTGGGGTGCTTGCATGATCTTTCTTTATGCTATCTCATCTGCTCAGCAATACTCTTGGACAAGTAGAGCTTCTGAAGTCTAGGAGTGAGAGGAAGGTATAAAAAAACCTTGTATGGTATGTTCTTTTGATTCATATCTCTTGCCTCAGCTTAAGTGGGCTTGCACCGCATACGCTGCATGAGCTCTTCTGTTGGTTCTCTTTATAGAAAAACATGCAACCATTAAGGCATGCATTTATTTTCTCATATCCCATCCCTAACCCTTTCATCATTTTCTTCGAAGCATAGAAGCTCTCAATAAGCTATTCATTCTTTAGTAGCATTTTTTTTATTATTGCTACCATCCTATCATAACAATTGACCGTCGTATTAAACTCGACCTTCAAGTTCAATAACTTTGACATAATTAATAGTATAGTATGTGTTTCACATCTCGACCATAGTGGTTCATCAGCATATTTTGGCATATGATAGAAATCGCCACTACCAGCTTCTGGATCATCCTCCATATTTCAATAAAATTTAAGATCAGTCGCATCCATAACCATGTCCACCATTATATCCGTGTCCATATCCTGCGCAGTTCTAATACTTGCAACTTTCTCTCATATCTCTCCATATAGGTATTAATATTTATAGTTGGGCATAAATCCACTCTTATATAAGTGGACAATAATTGTATCTCTATCAAACATTTTTCTATTACCATTTTGTTATAAGGACAACAAACTCATCCTTAATGTAAGAGTGTCAATTCCCAAAAACAAGATTGCAAAAGTACCCTACATCCTTTCTATATTCAGCAAAAATCTTTATATCTACTACTCGACAGTCCATCCAACTACAATCCATGACAGACTATTTAACAATTTTGCATATATAAATACAAGACAATTGCTAAATACTATTTTATCATTTAAAATGGCTTATATAGTAAATTAATGCATCCTATTATCAACTAATAAGTAAAGGTAGATTCTATTTCATTTAGAAAATATATTAATTATATTGGTCCATTACAGTACTAATCAAACGATATGCAACAGGGGCCGAAAGAAACTTCGGCAATATTTTTTTTTAGTTTTCTCATGTAGGGAGAATAAAAAAAAATGTTATCCAAAATTTTTTTCAAATCCTCAGCATACTGTTTGATTTCTATAATGACCTATAGAATTATTTATAGTTTTCAAACCATCCATAGTAGATAATCAATTGATTAATGTACATAATTCTTCTATCCATATAAAAATAGATAAATGTATAAATATATTAGAATATATACATCAATAAACTGATGAGTCTATCATTCCATGTAATGTAAATTTTATTAAAATTAATACATAATTAATGCTATTCCGCACTTTCCATCGGCTTGAGTGCATAGGGCATGTGAGGGCTAGATGCCTTGGATGCCAGCTATAATCCAAAGCTCGAGTACGTAGGGCATGCCCCGATCCTATGTTTGTAATGCTGCCCGACACCTTCTCTCGATCCGAGTACTTTGCATGCCGAGATCCAAATCCCATGAATCTAATTAATTAATTAATTATTTAATTAAATTTTAGTGACGACACTAGTCATCACTAATGTCGTTACTAATACTAGACAACATTAGTCAATGCTAATGTCGTCGCTACTACTACTCACAATGGTAGAGATGGAGCTATAGGATGGAGGCCGTAGGCTAGGGGCGGCAGGGCAAGAGTCATGAGGTTAGGTCGATAGGGACGAGGCAACAGGGAGGTCGATGGGGTAGGGGCAGTAGGCTCCAAGGCCACGGCGCAAGAGACATCGGTGGGGTCAGGGTGGCCGTGGAAGAGACAAGGTCAGGGTGGCGGGCTTGGGGTCGTGGCGTAGGAGACATTGGCGAGGCCGGGATGGTCATGGGAGAGGTGAGGCTGGGATGGCGGGCTCGGGGCTTGGTATAAAAGGCGCTAGTGTGGTCGGGGCGATCGCGGGAGATACGGGACCGAGGCTGCTGGCTTGGGGCCGTGATGCAGGAAGCACTAACAGGGTCCAGATGGCTGCGGGCGAGGCAGGGCCGTAGGTGAGATAGGGCCGGGGTGGCGGGTGAGGGGCAACCGCATAGGAGCATCGACAGACTCGAGCGAGGAGGGGCCGGGGTGGAAGGCTCGGGGCTGTGGCGTAGAAGGTGCCAGCTAAATCGGAATGCTGGGAAGGAGGACATGGGGGGAGCGAGGAATGCTAGAAAGGATGCATGGGAAGTGGAGAAGGCATGAAGATTTTTTTCACTCGAAATTTTTTCCTCCGACAGGATTGGAGAGGACTTATGGGCGGACTATTATCAATGGTAAGTTTATTATTGGTAATATGGTTGACAAGTTCCTATTTTCTGTATCAGGATATTAGCGACGACAGTCTTTTTTGCTAATACAAAACTGCCATCACTAATAATATTAAATTTTAATATTAATTCTTTTAAAATTTTTTTAACTATTACCAATGGTAAGCGAACCATCAATAATACGGTCAAAAAAAATATATTTTATATTAGTGATGGCAATTTTCATCGCTAATACCAACTAGCCATCACTAATAATATTAAACTTTTTAAAATATGAAATATTTTTTAAAATTTTTAAAATAATATTTTTTAAAAAATTATTAGCAATGGCAACAACTTTGTAACTAAAGCCATCACTAATAATTATAATTTTTAATTATATTTTAATATTAAATTTTTTTAATTTATTTTTTGAGTGGTTAAAAATTAATATTAGATTTTATTAAATTTTTAAACTTAATTAATTTATGAATCAAATTTTAATTAATTTAAATTAGATTTAATTTAATTAAGCTTGACTTAATTTAAGATTAATTAAATTTTAATATTCTAAATAGGACTTGGATTCAAAGTCTAATTGAATTAGATTTAATAGGATTTTGAGTTGGATTTGAATCGATTCAAGTTGGATTCTAATTAAAAATATTTTTTTAAATTAATTTAAATCAAATTAAATTTAATTAGGCTTGACTTAATGTGAGGATAATTATGTTTTACAATCTAATTAGGATTTGTATTCAAAGTCTAATTGAATTAGGTTTGACATGATTTCAAATTAGATTCGAATCAAATTTAAATTAAAAATTATTTTTAAAAATTAATTTAAATTAGATTAAATTTAATTAGATTTGATTTAATTTAAAGATAATTAAATTTTATAATTTAATTAGAACTTGAATTCAAAATCAAATTGAATTAGGTTTGATAGTATTTTGAATTGAATTAAAATCAAATTCAAATTAAAAATTATTTTTTTAATTAATTTAAATTAAATTAAATTTAATTAGTCTTGACTTAATTTAAAGATAATTGAATTTTACTATCCAAGTAGGTCAAATTCGATTCGAATCAGATTCAAATTAGATTCGAATTGAATCTAAATTAAAAATTATTTTTTTAATTAATTTAAATTTAATTTAATTTAATTAATTTTAATTTAATTTAAAATTAATAAAATTTTATAATTCATGTAGGACTTAGATTCAAAATCTAATTAAATTAAATTTGATAAAATTTTGTAGAAGATTCATATCGAGTTCGAATTGGATTGGAATATAATCATGGATTAAACCCTAATTGATTTAAATTAGAATTAATTTAAGAAAGCTTGACTTAATTTGTAGCTAATTAGATTTTATAATTTAAGTAGGACATGGATTTGAAGTCTAATTGAATTAGATTTGATAGGATTTCAAATTGGATTTGAATTGAATTTGAATTAAATTCGAATCAAATCTAAATTAAAAATTATTATTTTTTAATTAATTTAAATTAGATTAAATCTAATTAAACTTGACTTAATTTGAAGGTAATTAAGTTTTACTATTCAAGTAGAACTTGGATTAAAAGTCTAATTGAATTACGATTGACTGAATTTTGAACTAAATTCAAATTAAACTTAAATTAAAAATTAATTTTTTAAAAAATTAAATTAAATTAAATTAAATTTAATTAATCTTATTTTAATTTAAGATTAATTAAATTTTATAATTTAAGTAGGACTTGGATTCAAAGCTTAATTAAATTAGGTTTCTAAGATTTCAAATTGGATTTGAATCAGACTCAGTCATGTTCTAGATTGTTAGTGACTGAAAATATTCACCATCACTAATTTTATCACTAATAATATTTTTAAATAATTTTTTTTAAAAAAAGTTATTAGCGATGGTTGTGTTTTCATCGCTAATAGATAAAATTTATCATCGCTAATGTCTATTTTATATTTAAATATTATAAAAAATTTAAAAATTTAAATAATTTTAGCGATGGCTTATGCCATTGTTAATAATTCATTATTAATGATGGTAAGATTTTCATCGCTAATAATCCAAATTCACCATCACTAATAATTTTTTAATATTTAAATATTAAAAAATATTATATTTTTAGCAGTGGTAAAGTCATCGCTAATAATAAAATTATCGTTGCTAATAGTATTAGCGACGATAGTTTTCTTCATTGATGTTGTGATAGCAAAAAGTTATTATTAGAGACTAAAATTTTTTTCATCGTTAATACCATCACTAATATTCAAAATTCTTGTAGTGTGGTTTGGTTTAGATCTAGATTTAGGTTAATTTTTGAATTAATTCTTATGCAATTTGGGTTGACCCAGACTCAATTGAATTGGGTCCAATCAAAAAGGCTAGGTTCACCCATTTAAATCCTTCTCTCTCTTTAATTTTCCTTTTTTTTTCTTTTCTTTGCTTTATCTTTCTTTTTCTTTCAAATTTTCTTCCTTCTTTGCCATGAAAAATAGGAAAATACAAGAGGCCGACCCCCCCATTCTCCCCCATAACGGCAATCCTCCCATGGTGGCGGTAACCACCCCTGATGCAGTCAACTCTCCATCGACACGGTCCTCGGTCACCCAAGCACGACCATGCTCAGTGACTGTAATTGTTCTGATGGAAGGAAAGAAGAAGAACAAAAATAAGAAAATAAAGGATCTGATTTCTCCATCAAATCCTGTGACTTATTGGTGTAAATTAAACCGATGGTAGTGGTTATGGAATAGAAAGAAGATAAAGAAAGAAGTAAGGGTCACTATCTTGACTTCGGTGATAAAAATGATGGTGAATCAATAGTGGTTTCTCTGAACCTACCCACCTAAAAATCAAAGGGAATCCAGTGCTTTTGCCGACAGAAAATCAAAGATGGGAAGCGGTGCCTAAGAGGAGGATTTGGGGGCCTTTTATAAGCTGAGTCCAAAAATTTTGATTAGAGTTCGACGAGCCTTAGGCTTCTTTTCTTAGCTAGAGTTAGAGAGGAGGAGAAAGACTCCAATTGGGAGTCTTCCATCCCTGCCTCATATGCCTTATGCATAAGATTTCAATTTCTTTAAAAAAAATTATTATATTCTTCTCTCTTTAAAATAATTTCATCTTCGAAATTAGTATTCTATAAAGTCGATAACCTTAAATAAACTCAATTCCTATCTCATTCTTGACCTCCTATCTCTTGCTAAAAAAAAATTCGAATCCTTTATCATAATATTTTTTATATTAGAATTAATATTTTTTAGTTAAATTTTAATGATTTAAATCACCACACTTTTGCGGTGCACTCTGATCTAAATTCATCATTTTTTTTAGATTTTTCTAAATTACTTCCGAACTAATCACATCATAAATTTATCAATTCATCAAATTATAATTTGAGATATAAATTATTCATCCAAATTCTATGAATTATATCACTATTATAATCCCTAGTGATATAATAAGAAATTTCAATATTTTTTATATCATGCTCTCATAATAAAATCTGATCTATTAATAAAAATATATATTTTCTATCTTTATAAATATAATAAAATTTTGTTACAGATCATATTTTAAATAATTTTTAAAATTATAATGATTAAATAATAAATATTAAAAATAAAAAAAAATATCATAATTTTTATTCATATCAAATTTAGAATTTTAAATACATGCAGGTTGCCGGATCAAACTCCACATCGGCCTAGCTACTTGCACCCTTGGCCTCGGTCCACCCACACTCGGCAGACTTATGTCTGGTGGGCCGCCTTCACAGATTCTGTCGAGAGATCTCATCTGCATGAGTAGATAAGATTCGGCTACGATGATTCTGGTTGCATATATTGCGCCGGAGAAATTGACGCCTGTTTTGGGTTGGCACAACCTGACGTACCCTGCTGTACATGTGGTATCACGTGGTCTGGAAGGACCACTCGGTTTTCTTTTTTTTGGATAGGCAGAGTACCACTACTCCTAGGTTGATGGGTTCTTTTTTGGGAGTTTGTTTAAACTTGGAAGGGCTACATATGTTAAAAAGGGAAAAAAACTTTACTTTTAATGATTGAGGTACGGCCATCCTCTTGCTGCCACGTCCCAAGCTGCATTTGATGAGAAGCAGGTCTAAGAAAACCATCTTGATGTGTGCAAAATTCTTTTCAGTTGACGATCCGTCGTGCGATTCCTAAAGCAAGCCATGAAGACAGAGGGCTCCGTTTTATTTGTTTTTTATTGAAGGGGAGGTTGACCCACCCTATTGTATTGGAAGTTTTTCCTCTTTTGTAGGAATCTTGGCATTTAATGGTAAAAGTATTTGTCTTCCAGCAGACGAATAATAATATAATACGAGGGAGTAGGCTGTTTTTTTCTCTATTTCAAGAGTTCCAGGAGACGGTTTGTATTTTCTCTGATGTCCAGCTTCAAGGTCTTCAAGTTATTCCCATGCCATTGCTCAATCCAATGGACACAGTTTACCATGAGACAGCAGCACCCCATCTTCTTCGATTTCAATGCCAGTTGGGAGGATTTCTTGCAGGTGGGTTGTCTGGTTGTTTTTCTCTATTTCGATAGCCATGTTATATTTCCTTTTTGAATCTAGCAGAGTCTAAAAAAAAAAAAAAAAAGTAAAAGCATTTAATATATATTTTTTTTTTCTGTGGAATCTTAGAGCACAAGGTTCTGAATTTTTAAAAGCGCTTCTTGATGACATGCAATTTTTTCTTAACAAAATTATTAGCAAAGCTCGATCAACTTCATTAGGATAATACTTAAGTAAAGGCAAAATATATACTGGTCTCTGGACGTGCAACCTGATTTAAAAGCTTTCACGCAGCTACATACTTTATAGGTTGGCCAGTATTTTTACCTCAAACCCCTAGTATAAACTTAGAACTTATGAAGTCTTTGTTCCCATCTGGTGAATCTCACCGGTATCTCATTCACGAAGAGGCACAAATCCTTGCCTGGATTACATGGGTCTCTCTATGACAGCTAGTCATGGGACCACCAAAACAGCATAACTTTTGTTTTAGTTGTTGAAATTGGGATGCGGGGGAAATGGAATTTTTCATGGTTACCATGCATAAGATCAAGACATAAAAAATTATAAAATAAACTAGAAAACATCGAAGCCTACCTTAAAAGTCCCGAGCTGCCATGATCGCTGTAACAGTATCCTATAGAAAAAGAAAGCATAAAAATGAAATAGATCTTCCTTTCTCTCTCCGCATTGATGTATGTCTAAGTGCTCTCATTAATTTAATACTAATTGGTCCATTTATTATAGAGTCCATCGACCAAATCAAGCCTATTCTAATATTCACCATACCACATATTGATCTAAGACAGTGGGTCTTAAAATAACTATATGATCATAAGTTAATTATAGATTTATGATCCATCTATTATAGGGATCAAATCAAACCTATTCTAATACTCGCTGCACCACGTATCGATCTAAGACAGTAGGTCTTAAAATCACTGCACCACGCCTACATCACCCCGCCGGGCCACGCACCACCACCTCCACCACCTTCTCACCCTCTCCTACGATGCCAGCTCTGGGTACCAAAAAAAGAAAAGGTACCTTCTTTTCATCCTTCTGATGGCCTTCTAAGTTTCATTGCCGATATCTTTTTGATGAAAGTTTTCATAATTAAAGTCTTTTAGATCCTTTAATGATTCACTACAAGTATATATATATATATATACACATGCAGCTGATCTTATGGATCGGAACAAAGTAGACTTCAAAAATGGAACATGCTGGAAAACTCGACATCTAAAGAAGCATATATATGCGGTAAATGTTACATACATAATAGCAATAAAGATGGATCTACTGATAACTTATACAAGACATGGTTGGTGGTTCAAAGTTTTCTTAGATTTTAAGAACAAGCAGTTCAGGACAAGCGATGGATTTATTTGTCCAAATAGATAGAGGAGTGAAGGGAACTTGTATTTCAAGATCCAGTTTGTGATGGTTTCGTATCTTCTAATGGTTCATCCATGGTGAACTTAAAGGATGGACTCAATCTCGTACAGACCGGCTTATAGATCTTGTTCTCCTCAAGTTCTCCTCCCTCCTTCATTTTCCAGTAGCTCTCCACTTCTTCTGCTGTTCTGCCGGGCAGTCTTCTAGCAATCAGTTCCCACCTGACATTAAAAGGAAAAAAACAATAAATAAATATTTGAAGAACCATTAAAAAATGATAAAAGGTCCATGCGCACCACTTTTTCAGATTAAGCACTACTAGAATATAATATATCAACACATCTGGTAATTAATATTAATATTGTCGTTCCCTGCAAAAGCTAGTAATTTTTACATTTATCGAGTGAAAGGGAAAAGGAAATTTCCTAATCTCATATACGCGTTGGATACATACTTTCCAAGAAAAAATAGACTTGTGATTGATTTATACAAAAACCGAGTTCAATTTTTTTTTTCCTCTCTCTCTCTCTCTCTCTCTTTTTAATTTTTTTCCCCTTGAAAGTTTTTAAGGTTAGTACATAAAAAATAAAACAATAGGTGGGTTCTAGTTACCTATCCCCTAGCAGGTGGTGGAGCCTACTTATCAGGTCTTCTTCCTCTGGTGTCATGCTTGGCCACTGTTTCTTCCCCCCATGGCTTGCAGAGTCCAGCTCCTGTATTTCTCCTGCTATGTCGTAAATTAACCAAGAGTTCACCACATGTTTATGAACCTTATTTTCCATTATTTCTGTCAGCAAGAAAAGAAATTAAGAGAAGACACCGGTGGAAGCTTTCATGGCATATATGTTTGCGGACCATCGAATCCGATTGATGTGCATCCTTTAGTAAATGAAACATTAGAACAGCCATACTAAAACTGTTGCCAAGCATCTGAATCTGAACAATGACTACATCTTAAACAGATGATGGTTTAAGCATCTGTGGATGAGGAAGGAGGCAAGATTCAACTGAAATGCAGATAAAATACAGAATACTACCATACGCGAGGTGGACAAAAGAGCAGAGACTAGCAATTTGATTTCCCAGCATCTGTTACCTTGTTCTCTGTTGATACTGAAGTCCCCTGCTTCCATCCTCTCTCTTGTTTTTGAAGTCTATTGTGGACTGGATAGCATATTTAGCAGGCACCACAGGGATTGATCCACTTGACATACCAACCACTGGGCTCCTCTCTCACTTTTAACTGTAACTACTAACCACCTTCACTGTAACTCCAATCACGGATTTATGTTACAGCTTTTGTAATCTTTCCTGACTTGTTAAGTTGGAATTATTTCTGCCGAACGACATGAAATATTATGTTTCGATTTTGTTTTAATCTGTGTATGATCAATGATAATTTCATATTTTGGGATCTCTGATCAAACGGATTGGTGCAGGCGTTATGGTCGTTTTGTTTCTTCTGTCTGTCAAGTTTTGGATATCCTGATTCTATCCTGAAGCCATCAACTACGTCCTAAAAAGCCATGAAGACCGCGATCGTCGTCAAGCTCTGATTTACCTTCAAGAGGAATACGACCAGGACGTGTTGTTTGAATTTAAAAGTAAAATTAACCATTAGCCCCACCTAGAATTCTTTGTGGATCATATGTTACAATTCCAGAAATAGCCGAATAAAATAATAAATATATAGTAACAGCCTCCTTTTTTTATTTAAATAATAATAAATGATAGAGTGGGTCCTAAATTAATAATAATAATAAAAAAAACTCTTTTCCTTCTTTGATTCCATGACAAGAAAGTTTACCTCTCTTGCATTAGGACCAGGATTGAACTTCTACTCTGACTCAAATAGTGGCACCATAACGTAAATACTTCAGATCGCTTGATCTATCTTCGAAACATCCTAGTTCAATTCTTATCCACAAACGTTCGGGGGTCAAAAAAATTACTATAATACCTTTCGAACTGATGTCCAGCCTTTAGAAGTGGACCCGACCCGTTCTTTCTAGTGAATGCTTTGGATGACGCTCATAATTTATAAATCGCCTCGCATAAGTGACTCATCTCGTAGATTAATAGCAACACAACCGTTATCCAGCCACGAACAAATTGTTCTCTACTTGGCGTAAACTGACGGTGGCAGATAAAGCATTTTGATCATGCTAATAATAACCTTTCCGTTCGAAGGATGCCCAAAATCTCGCCACAACGATATTAGCGGCCCAAGATTAATGGAATGGTGCAACAATCGCATAAAGCTTTCCTACAAATACCAAAAATTTTGAGAACCTAGGTAAGCAAAAAATTTTCCTCAGAGAACATATTGTTGCTTGATCATTCTTTGCTGACTTGAGTATTGGAGGGTTCTTGCTGATGTCAACTCCTCTGGCTCGGATTTTATTTTACAAATCACTCCAGCATTACCTATGAGCAGTCAACTGCTCTGTTGGTGCAGAAATCCATCGCCGTCGGAGGTCGCCGCAATCGAGGCCGCTGGGCGCCGTCGGGGACCTGCAAAACGAAGTCCCGTCCGGAACCGGTGGGGTGGTGGCTCCGGCAGGACCCTCCGACGGTCAAGTTAGTTTCCGGCCAACAGTAATGGAGTGCTCGGAATGAGTTCCGGAGCTTAGGGGTGAGGAGGAGAGCTTAGAGAGTCGAGAGTTCAGAGAGCTTAGCCTTAGTATGTCGGGAGGGGTCCTTTTATAGCGGAGCTTAGTTGATGGTGACGGCTGTGCCGTCTGGCAGAGAGTCGTCGGGCAGCATGGAGTTTGGTACGGAGAGGAAGGCGTCGTCCGGTAGATCGTGGGAGCCATACCGGCGAGTCGTGGGCCGCATGGAGTCCGGTACGGAGAGGAAGGCGTCGTCCGGTAGATCGTGGGAGCCATACCGGCGAGTCGTCGTGGGAGCCATACCGGTGAGTCGTGGGCCGCATGGAGTCCGGTACGGGGAGGAAGGCGTCGTCCGGTAGATCGTGGGAGCCATACCGGCGAGCCGTGGGCCGCATGGAGTCCGGTACGGAGAGGAAGGCGCCGTCCGGTCTTGCTGCAGGCGACAGTTCGTCCAATGGAGTTCGGACTTGTAACAGAGTTCGGCCGAAGGGGAAGCTGGGGGAGTTCGTCTGGCTGAAGGGTCGGCCATCTGTAGAGTTCGGCCGCGGGATGGTTGCCGAGGAGTTCGACCGCTGAGAGGCCCGAAGAAGCTCGGCTGGCCAGTTGAAGGACTTCGGTTGCTAGTTGGTTCGGCCAGGGCTCGCTGAGGAGTTCGGTCGCCTAGGGTCGGTCCGAAGGGGTTCGGCCACTTGGGCTCGCCTGAAGTCGGTCCGAAGGAGTTCGGCTGCACGGGCTCGCCTGGGGTCGGTCCGAAGGAGCTCGACCGTGGGAAGTCCGAAGGAGTTCGGCTGCACGGGCTCGCCTGGGGTCGGTCCGAAGGAGTTCGGCCGTGGGAAGTCCGAAGGAGTTCGGCTGCACGGGCTCGCCTGGGGTCGGTCCGAAGGAGTTCGGCCGTGGGGAGTCCGAAGGAGTTCGGCTGCACGGGCTCGCCTGGGGTCGGTCCGAAGGAGTTCGGCCGTGGGGAGTCCGAAGGAGTTCGGCTGCACGGGCTCGCCTGGGGTCGGTCCGAAGGAGTTCGGCCGTGGGAAGTCCGAAGGAGTTCGGCTGCACGGGCTCGCCTGGGGTCGGTCCGAAGGAGTTCGGCCGTGGGAAGTCCGAAGGAGTTCGGCTGCACGGGCTCGCCTGGGGTCGGTCCGAAGGAGTTCGGCCGTGGGAAGTCCGAAGGAGTTCGGCTGCACGGGCTCGGGGTCGGTCCGAAGGAGTTCGGCCGTGGGAAGTCCGAAGGAGTTCGGCTGCACGGGCTCGCCTGGGGTCGGTCCGAAGGAGTTCGGCCGTGGGGAGTCCGAAGGAGTTCGGCTGCACGGGCTCGCCTGGGTCGGTCCGAAGAAGTTCGGCCGTGGGAAGTCCGAAGGAGTTCGGCTGCACGGGCTCGCCTGGGGTCGGTCCGAAGGAGTTCGGCCGTGGGGTCCGAAGGAGTTCGGCCAGGCTCGCTGATTCGGCCTCTAGGCAGTTCGGCCCGGACCTTGGTGCAGGGGAGTTCGGCCTCTAGGCAGTTCGGCCGTGTTAGGGGCTCGGCCTGGCGCCTGGCGCTGAAAGCTCTTCAGCGGCTACTGGTTACATTGGGCTGAGCGTTGGGCCGGGCTTCGGCAGGAGCGGGATTTATCCCCAACAGTAGCCCCCCCACTCCCGAGTTCAAAAATTGAAGGAAGGGAGTACCAAAACAGGCGACTGCCGAAGTCTTCTTCCAGGCTCCGCATTTGTTGCAGCTGAAGCTCGGGGGAGGTCTCATCTCCAGCCAATATTGACGCTGAAGTTGAAGCTGAGGCTTGGGGGAGGTTTCATCCCCAGTCGATGTTTGGAGTTGAAGTGGGACTCGTTTCCAGCCAAAATTGGTGAAGCCGACGTTGAGGCCGGAGTCAATGTCGCCCCCCGTGGTCAGGGTCGGAGTTGACATTGCCTTCATCAACCGAAGTCGATTCGGGGGAGACCTCCTCTTTTGCAGTCAAGGTTATGATCGCTTGGGGGAGATCCCGTCCTCCCGCTGATGCTGATACCGAAGTTGAAGCTGAGGTCTGAAGGAGACCTCGTCTTCTGCAGTGAAGCTTGCCGTAGACTCTGGGGCTCGGCCTTGGACCTTGCTCGCGTCAGGACGAGGTTCTCCTCTTGTTCCCAACGGGCTGTGGGGGCACATGGGGACCGTCGTCCTCGCCTCTCCCCCCATCCCGTCCTTGGTGGACGGGGCCTTCGACTTTGCTCACGCTAGGACGAGGTTCTCCTCCTGTTCCTAGCCGGCTGTGGGGGCACATGAGGACCGTCGTCCTCGCTTCTCCCCCCATCCCGTCCTTTGTGGACGGGGCCTTCGACTTTGCTCACGCTAGGACGAGGTTCTCCTCCTGTTCCTAGCCGGCTGTGGGGGCACATGAGGACCGTCGTCCTCGCTTCTCCCCCCATCCCGTCCTTTGTGGACGGGGCCTTCGACTTTGCTCACGCTAGGACGAGGTTCTCCTCCTGTTCCTAGCCGGCTGTGGGGGCACATGAGGACCGTCGTCCTCGCTTCTCCCCCCATCCCGTCCTTTGGGGACGGGGCCTTTGACTTTGCTCACGCTAGGACGAGGTTCTCCTCCTGTTCCTAGCCGGCTGTGGGGGCACATGAGGACCGTCGTCCTCGCTTCTCCCCCCATCCCGTCCTTTGCGAACGGGGCCTTTGACTTTGCTCACGCTAGGACGAGGTTCTCCTCCTGTTCCTAGCCGGCTGGGGGGCATTTCCGCTCGCTTTTTTCCCTTTTTTTTTTTTTTTTTTTTTTTTTTTTTTTTTTTTTTTTTTTTTCTGCGACCCTGAAACGATAGTGTCGAGCAACAAGGTTTTATTGAGGGAAACTACTGGTAGTACATTCTCAGGTTTTCTGAGTTCCAAGGTCGGGGAAGCGCTAGTCCTCCGAGCTCCTTTAGGCGATAGGTACCAGGTCGGATGACCTCTACCACTTCGTACGGACCTTCCCAATTTGGGACGAGCTTCCCTTGATTCTGGGGCTGGAGACGGCTGCTCGTCGGAGCACTAAGTCCCCAACTCTGAACGCCTTGCTTTTGACTCTGGAATTGTAATACCGAGCCACCTTCCGCTGGTAGGCGGCCATTCGGATGCGGGCTGCCTCCCTCCTTTTCTTCCAGCAGGTCGAGGTTGGTTCTGAGGTCCTGGGAGTTGAGTTGCTCGTTGAAGCCCACGATTCGAGCAGACGGGAGTTTGAGCTCGATCGGGAATGACTGCCTCGGTGCCGAAGGCCAAGGCGAAGGGTGTCTCGCCGGTCGGTACCCTCTGCGTTGTTCGGTATGCCCAGAGAACGTGGTAGAGTTCGTCTACCCAGGCCCCTTTCGCCCTGTCGAGCCTCGTCTTGAGGCCTTGCAGCAGGGTCCGATTGGTCACTTCGGCTTCCCCATTGGCTTGCGGATGAGCCACCGATGTGAAGTGGTGGGAGACGTTTAGTCCTTCGCAGAACTCGGCAAACCGGGCTCCAGCGAACTGTCGCCCATTATCGGTTATGAGGGCTCGGGGCAGACCGAACCGGCAGATCAGCGTCTTCCAGACGAAGTCCTGCACCTTGGCCTCGGTGATCTTCGCTAGTGGTTCCGCCTCGACCCACTTGGTAAAGTAGTCGAATCGCGACCAGGAGGAACTTCCGTTGTCCGGACGCTGTTGGGAAGGGGCCGAGGATGTCCATCCCCCACTGCGCGAAGGGCCAGGGTGCAGTGAGCGGAGTGAGTTCGGACGCCGGCTGCCTTTGCACGCTGGCGTTCTTCTGGCAGCGGTCACATCTCTTCACGTATTCCGTGGAATCACGAAGTAGGGTTGGCCAGTAGTACCCTTGCCGAAGTAGTCTTTGCGATAGGGATCTGGCTCCCGCGTGACTTCCGCAGAGTCCTTCGTGGACATCCTGTAGCGCGATGCAGGCCTCAGAGGGTCGGAGGCACCTCAGCAACGGGAGGGAGTACGACCTTTTATATAACCTGCCCTCGTACAAGACGTAGCGGGAGGCTTGACTCCTGAGCTTCCGAGCTTCTCTCCGGTCGTGGGGGAGGACCCCTTCTTCGAGGTAGGCGATCAGCGGATCGATCCAGCTGGGCTCGAAGTCCGTCCGCAGGACGGCCTGAGGTTCCTCGGTGGTCGGGCACTTCAGAGTTTCCAGAAACACCTCTTTTGGTAGTTCGGCCGGGGCAGAGGTGGCCAACTTGGAGAGGAGGTCGGCCCTTGTATTCCCGGTCCTTGGGATGTGCCGAATGTCGAAGCTGTCGAAGGCTGGTATTAAGTTCTTCACCTTCCCGAGGTACATCACCATGCTTTCCTCCCGCGCCTCGTAGCTGCCGCCGACCTGACCGACCACCAACTGGGAATCGCTATAGACTTGAAGCCGACCCACCTTCAATTCCCTGGCTATCTGCAGCCCGGCTATCAGCGCTTCATACTCGGCCCCATTGTTGGTTGTGGGAAACTCGAAGCGCAATGCGTACTCGGTGACGATCCCCTCGGGGCTAACCAGGACCAGCCCTGCGCCGGCCCCGCTAGAGTTGGATGAGCCATCCACATGCAGAACCCAGGCGCCTTCAAGAAGGTCGGCCCTTTCTTCAGGGAAGCTCGACCGCCACAGCTCGGCTTCGTCGGGGCCTGGTCTCCCGCTGATGATAGTCTCGCTTGATTCAAGCTCGGCTTCAACTGGTGCGGTGCATTCCAGCACGAAGTCCGCCAGTATCTGAGCCTTGATCGATGGCCTGGGCCGGTAATTGATGTCGAACTCCGTGAGCTCGATCGCCCATTTGGCGATTCTTCCTGAAGCGTCTGCGCGGTGGAGGACGGCTCTTAATTGGTTGGTCCGTGAGGACCGTGATGGTATGCTCCTGAAAGTAAGGTCGGAGCTTCCTGGCTGCGATCAGAAGACAGTAAATTAGTTTTTCTAACTTGGAGTACCTGGTTTCCGCGTCCCTCAAGGCTCGGCTCACGTAGTAGACTGGTTGTTGCGCCTTCGCATCTTCCCTGACCAGGACAGCCGCCAGGGCCATTGGAGAGACAGCTAGGTATAGGAGCAGCCCTTCTCCAGGTTCGGGCTTTGCCAGCAATGGAGGCGCGCCGAGGTAGTTTTTAAGCTCCTTCGAATGCCTGTTTGCACTCCGCTGTCCAGCAAAAATCTTTCGGTCGCCTGAGGACCTGGAAGAAAGGCAGGCACCGCTCGGCCGACCTTGAGACAAAGCGGTTCAAGGACGCCACCTTCCCAGCCAGGCGCTGAACTTCCTTAATTGTTTTCGGGGCAGTCATCTCCTGGATGGCTCGGATTTTCTCGGGATTTGCCTCGATTCCGCGTCTCGACACCATGAATCCTAAAAATTTTCCGGAGGTCACGCCGAAGGCGCATTTGGTCGGGTTCAACTTCATCTTGTGCCTCCTAAGCGCACCGAAAGTTTCTTCAAGGTCGGCGAGGTGGTCTGTCGAGGCTCGGCTTTTGACCAGCATGTCGTCCACGTACACCTCCATGTTGCGGCCGATCTGCCCCTTGAAGACCTTATTGACCAAGCGCTGGTAGGTGGCTCCTGCATTCTTGAGTCCGAAAGGCATGACCCTGTAACAATAGAGACCTCGGTCAGTAATAAAGGTGGTCTTTTCTTCATCCTCGGGCGCCATGCGTATCTGGTTATAACCAGAAAATGCGTCCATAAAAGTGAGGAGCTCGTGGCCCGAGGTTGCGTCCACCAGCTGATCGATCCTCGGCAGGGGGTAGCTGTCCTTTGGGCAGGCTTTGTTCAGCTTCTTGAAGTCGACGCACATCCTCCATTTGTTGTTTGCTTTTTTGACGAGGACCACGTTCGAGACCCAGGTCGGATAGTTGACCTCCCGGATGAGTCCAGCTTCGAAGGAGCTTATCCACTTCTTCGGCTACCGCCTTCTGTCTCTTCTGGGGCTTGGCGGCGTAACTTTTTCTCTGACGGGTCGGTGCCTTGGGTCGATGGCCAGCCGATGTTCTATGAACATCGGCGTCGATCCCTGGTACATCCGCTGGGGCCCAGGCGAAGAACGTCTGCATTCCTTCTGAGGAAAGCGACGAGCTGTCCCTTGAACCTCGGCCGCTAAGTTTGGAGCCGATCCGCACCTCATGCCCCGGGTCTCCATCGCGTAAGGACACAGGGACGAGGTCTTCCGCAGGTTCGCCCCGTTCTTCAGTGAGGTCGTCGCGGACGTCCAGTCCATCAACAAGGCAAGGGTCGGGCCGGTCTCCCCTCGCGCAGGGCGATTGAGTAGCAGTACTTTGCCAGGGCTTGGTCTCCTCTGACTTCGCCGACTCCATGGCTCGTCGGGAATTTCATCTTTAAGTAGTAGGTTGACACTACCGCCCGTAGCGCGTTAAGGCCGGGTCGCCCAAGGATTGCATTATAGGCGGACGAGGTCCTCACGACAGAAAAAGTCGATCCGCGCCTTGGCCAATTTTGGGGATTGGCCCGCCGTCACCGCCAAAGTCACCA
Organism: Cocos nucifera; assembly: GCA_006176705.1. Classification (NCBI taxonomy): domain Eukaryota; kingdom Viridiplantae; phylum Streptophyta; class Magnoliopsida; order Arecales; family Arecaceae; genus Cocos; species Cocos nucifera. The sequence goes on along the minus strand of QRFJ01000002.1, from coordinate 4,698,878 downwards.
TGCCTTCGACCGGAACGGCGTGTCCGGCAAATCCCACCAGGGGGGAATCTTACAGGTCCTAAGCGGGTGTCAGGTAGGGACATTTTTAAGAAGGCATCGTAAAACAATATGTCCGCCGAACTTCCATTATCCACCAAAATGCGGCGTACATCATAATCAGCGACGTTTAAAGAGATTACAACCGCGTCGTTATGTGGAAATCTGGATCCCCTTGGGCGTCTGCCTCGGTGAAGGTCACGGGCTCCGAGGTCCTCTGCCTCTTTCGCCGGTCCCTCGGATTCGTCGGTCTTTCCCTGCTGCGGTCCTCCCGAGATGGTGTTAATGACGCCGAAGAGACGGCCGGTCCTCCTGCCGATCCTTCCCCATCATCGGCGGCAACATTCTCGGCCGATCTTCCTGCTCTTTAGATTGTCTTTGCAGGAATCGGCCAAGCCTGCCCCGCCGGACCAGCTCCTCGATTTCGTCCTGGAGCTGGATGCACTCCTCGGTATCGTGACCGTGGTCACGGTGGTAAAGGCAGAACTTTGTTGGGGTTGCGTTTTCTGGGATGGGAACGCATTCCTCTCCGGCTCCGGAAGTCGTTCCCTTGATCTCCAGCAGCACTTGAGCCTTCGGGGCGTTGAGGGGGGCGTAGCTGTGAAAACGCCGTCGGAGGGGAGAACCTTGGCGCGGGACGGGCCTCGTCGCGGGGAGAACCTCGGCGCCGGGGGGAACTTCGGCGTCGGAGGGGACTTCGGTGTCGGGGGGGAACTTCGGCGTGCCCTTCCGTCGGTGGCTTCCCGCCCCCGAGCCTGAGGTGGAGTCCGGGCTCGCCCGCGACCAGGGGGAGTTCGGGAATGCGGCCAGGCTTCGGTGCGCTTTCTTTCCTTCGGCGGGCCTTCCCGCTCTGCCTACTCGTCGCTTGTCGCGAGCTTCATTATCCTTGGCCTCAAAAGCCTCTTCTGCCCGGGCATAGCTTTCCGGCCCGAGCTAGCATGTCAGCGAAGTCCCTGGGATATTTCTTCTCCAGGGAGAAACAACAGGTCGTTCTTCTGAAGGCCGCCCTTGAGGGCGGCCATAGCAACTGATTGGTCCAGGTTCCGGACTTCCAGCGCGGCAGCGTTGAACCGGGTGACGTAAGCCCGGATGGGTTCCCCCTCTTTTTGCCTGATGGCCAACAAGGGAATCCGAGCCTCTGCGCGGCCGTTTGCTGCTGACAAAGTGGGCCGCGAATTGTTGACTCATTTGGTCAAACGACAGGATGGTGCCCGGCTTAAGCGCCGAGTACCAATTCCTAGCCGCTCCCTTTGAGGGTAGAAGGGAAAGCCCGACACAAAATGGCATCAGGCGCGCCATGGAGTAACATCGTCGTCCTGAAGGCCTCCAAATGGTCGACCGGGTCAGGTGGTCCCATCGTAGCTTTCGAAAATGCGGGAGCTTGAAGTTCGGTGGTACCTGTTCCTGCATAATTTTCTGTGAGAAGGGAGGATCAGTGCAAATATCGTTACCGCGGGAGGAAGGAGTATGACGAAGTTCTTCTATGCGTCCGTCCCATCTCCAAGAGCCTTTGATCCAGGAAATCTTCGCGATCCTTAATCCCCAAGGTCTTCTCGCGGAATAGGTGTGAAGCTTCTCCCTGGGTCGAGCCGCGGTCCGAGCAGGGGCTCTTTGCCGGCTGCCCTTCTCTCCCGAGGGCCGGAGGTTGGGTAGCCCACATCGGTCGCTCCTGGACTGGGTTCCCGGGCTCCGGGGAACCCCGCGCCGGTCGAGTGGGCGCCGGACCTCGCGAATGCGTGGCCTTGCACTGCCTGCACCGCCTCCGTAAGATCGCGGACCTGCTGGGCAAGCAGGTCGAACCGCTCCGCATCTACCGCGAGTACGGAGCGGGCCCGTGTCGCCGGGGCCGGAGTGGGAGCGGACGGACCCGAACGGGATCGGGCCGCGGAGGCTGCCGACCTCCGGGTCGAGGTCTTCTGGGGGGCATTTTTCTTTTCAGAAAAGGAATACTGAAGAGGGAGGAGAGAGATCCGGAGCAGGGGAAGGAAATCGTCGCCGAGCACTCCTTTAAGAACAAGGGAACCTCGAAGGTTCAGGCCCTTGTTCCCAGACGGCGCCAATCTGTTGGTGCAGAAATCCGTCGCCGCCGGAGGTCGCCGCAATCGAGGCCGCTGGGCGCCGCCGGGGACCTGCAAAACGAAGTCCCGTCCGGAACCGGTGGGGTGGTGGCTCCGGCAGGACCCTCCGACGGTCAAGTTAGTTTCCGGCCAACAGTAATGGAGTGCTCGGAATGAGTTCCGGAGCTTAGAGATGTGAGGAGGAGAGCTTAGAGAGTCGAGAGTTCAGAGAGCTTAGCCTTAGTATGTCGGGAGGGGTCCTTTTATAGCGGAGCTTAGTTGATGGTGACGGCTGTGCCGTCTGGCAGAGAGTCGTCGGGCAGCATGGAGTTTGGTACGGAGAGGAAGGCGTCGTCGGTAGATCGTGGGAGCCATACCGGCGAGTCGTGGGCCGCATGGAGTCCGGTACGGAGAGGAAGGCGTCGTCCGGTAGATCGTGGGAGCCATACCGGCGAGTCGTCGTGGGAGCCATACCGGCGAGTCGTGGGCCGCATGGAGTCCGGTACGGGGAGGAAGGCGTCGTCCGGTAGATCGTGGGAGCCATACCGGCGAGCCATGGGCCGCACGGAGTCCGGTACGGAGAGGAAGGCGCCGTCCGGTCTTGCTGCAGGCGACAGTTCGTCCAATGGAGTTCGGACTTGTAACAGAGTTCGGCCGAGGGGGAAGCTGGGGGAGTTCGTCTGGCTGAAGGGTCGGCCATCTGTAGAGTTCGGCCGCGGGATGGTTGCCGAGGAGTTCGACCGCTGAGAGGCCCGAAGAAGCTCGGCTGGCCAGTTGAAGGACTTCGGTTGCTAGTTGGTTCGGCCAGGGCTCGCTGAGGAGTTCGGTCGCCTAGGGTCGGTCCGAAGGGGTTCGGCCACTTGGGCTCGCCTGAAGTCGGTCCGAAGGAGTTCGGCTGCACGGGCTCGCCTGAGGTCGGTCCGAAGGAGCTCGGCCGTGGGAAGTCCGAAGGAGTTCGGCTGCACGGGCTCGCCTGGGGTCGGTCCGAAGGAGTTCGGCCGTGGGGAGTCCGAAGGAGTTCGGCTGCACGGGCTCGCCTGGGGTCGGTCCGAAGGAGTTCGGCCGTGGGGAGTCCGAAGGAGTTCGGCTGCAAGCGGGCTCGCCTGGGGTCGGTCCGAAGGAGTTCGACCGTGGGGAGTCCGAAGGAGTTCGGCCGTGGGGAGTCCGAAGGAGTTCGGCTGCACGGGCTCGCCTGGGGTCGGTCGAAGGAGTTCGGCCGTGGGAAGTCCGAAGGAGTTCGGCTGCACGGGCTCGCCTGGGGTCGGTCCGAAGGAGTTCGGCCGTGGGAAGTCCGAAGGAGTTCGGCTGCACGGGCTCGCCTGGGGTCGGTCCGAAGGAGTTCGGCCGTGGGAGTCCGAAGGAGTTCGAAGCTGCACGGGCTCGCTTGGGTCGGTCCGAAGGAGTTCGGCCGTGGGAAGTCCGAAGGAGTTCGGCTGCACGGGCTCGCCTGGGGTCGGTCCGAAGGAGTTCGGCCGTGGGGAGTCCGAAGGAGTTCGGCTGCACGGGCTCGCCTGGGGTCGGTCCGAAGAAGTTCGACCGTGGGAAGTCCGAAGGAGTTCGGCTGCACGGGCTCGCCTGGGGTCGGTCCGAAGGAGTTCGGCCGTGGGGTCCGAAGGAGTTCGGCCAGGGCTCGCTGATTCGGCCTCTAGGCAGTTCGGCCCGGACCTTGGTGCAGGGGAGTTCGGCCTCTAGGCAGTTCGACCATGTTAGGGGCTCGGCCTGGCGCCTGGCGCTGAAGCTCTTCAGCGGCTACTGGTTACATTGGGCTGAGCGTTGGGCCGGGCTTCGGCAGGAGCGGGATTTATCCCCAACATGCTCCATTTCTGAAGCACACAGTTTTCAGCAACAGCAGATAGAGGAAGGCTCGTATCTCAAGGCTCCTAAAAAGATCTCATTGCATCTCAATGACGTCGCGAAAGCTGCTACCTCTCAACAGATAGATTTGCGGGTAGAAGATCACGTTCAGCCCTCTGCGGTGGAAATCTCTCCACCTATCCAGTCGGCCCATGTCACCATGGATCAGTTTAACCTGCTCTTCCAGCAGGTTCGTTCTTTGATGGCCACCATCCAGGCGGTCCAAACTATGATCATCCCTTCTTCAATGGTGCCATAGCCAAATCAGGCTGTCTCTGCACCATCCTCAATGGTACAGCCAATACCTCCTATAGTAGTTTCATACACGCCCCTAGCAATGACACCGCTTCAGCCGTCGGCATCCCATCTGCAATAATAAGCTGAACCTACTCAAGCACCTCCACAAAGCACTAGGAGGAAGCAACCCCATCAGCGATCCCTTAGCCCACAGTCAGGGCATGATTCCACTCCCGGCCGCCGATCTCCTCAACAGTCTGAGGCTTGTACTATTTGGGAGTTGATGATCGAAAAGAAGTTTCAAGAGTTTGATAAGAAACTTGAAGCCCTAAATAAAGCATCTTCTTCTTGACCCTTTGACGGTCTTAGCGGCAAGCCCCCCTTTAACGAGAAGATCCTGAAGGAGTTACCGCCATCAGATTTTAAATTGCCTCAGCTTGAGACCTACGACGGGACCACTGATCTCATCGATCATGTTGAGACTTTTAAGACAGCTTTGCTCTTTGAGGGAGCATCAGATGCCACTCTTTTTTGGGTATTTCACGCTACTCTTAAGGGAGCAGCCCGACAGTGGTACTCCAGTCTGAAATCAGGCCGACATTCCTTTGAAGAACTAAGCCGATCTTTGAATATTTCTGATTACAATGTACACTGCATATTTATTGATAATGGAAGCTCAGTCAATATTTTGTATTTTTCTGCTTTCTCACTTATGGGACTCTCTCTCGATCGGTTAACTCAATTTGGTATGCCGATCCAAAAATTTTCTGGAAGCTCCATAATCCTAGAAGGAATGATCAAATTATCTATAACAGTAAGCACCCCACCTCAGCAGGTAATAATACAGATGGACTTTCTTGTTGTGAAGCTTCTTTCGGTCTATAATGTTATCCTTGGGAGGCCAAGCCTATAGAAGCTTAAAGCTATTGTGTCCAACTACCACCTCATGGTCAAATTTTTAACAATTCATGGAGTGGGACAGATCCGGGACAACCAGTTTATCGTCGGACAATATTTTGCTGCCAAGCTCTAGATAGAAAATCTGACAGAAAATCAGCCCGAGCTCCTAATAGGGCTGGATGCACGAAATGATCTAGAAAAAAATTGGTTCCAACCATTTGACGATCTCCAGGAGATTTTGCTGGGGAAGGTGAACCCACATCAAACTATAAAGATCGAATCCTATCTTGATCAGGTAACAAAACACTAGCTGATTGATGTTTTGCAGGTGAATGTAGATCTCTGCACCTAGTTGGCCACCAATGTGCCTGGGATCGATCCAAAGGTGATGGCCCATCATCTAAGAGTAGACCCAACCTGTTGTTCGATTAAGCAAAAGAAGCGAAGCTTTGTCCCAGAATGCCAAAAGGAGATCGTCGAGGAGCTGGATAAATTGATGAAAGCTAATTTTATCAGAGAAGTAATGAACCTCAACTAGCTGACGAACATTGTTCTGGTGAAGAAAGCAAATGAAAAATGGCGTATGTGCATCGACTTTACTAATTTGAATGAAGCTTGTCCTAAAGATAGTTATCCATTAACTTGAATCGACCAACTGATCGATGCCACTTTTGGGCATGAGCTCCTCAACTTCATGGATGCTTTTTTTTATTACAACCAAATCCGAATGGCCCTAGAAGATGATAAGAAAACAACCTTTGTAACTGACCATGGGCTTTACTATTATAGGGTGATGCCTTTTGGGCTAAAAAATGCAGGAGCCACATATCAAAGGCTAGTAAACAAAATCTTTAAAGATCAAATCGACAGAAACATGGAGGCGTATGTTGATGACATGCTGGTCAAGAGCCGAGTGATACTTGATCATGTGCAAAACCTCTGTGAAATTTTTGACATACTTCATCGATATCAAATGAAGCTGAATCCTACAAAGTACGCTTTCGAAGTCACGTCGGCAAGTTCCTCAGTTTTATAATATTCCACCAAGAAATTAAAATAAATCCTGAGAAGATTAAGGTGATCCTGAAAATGGCACCACCAAAAATAATTAAAGAGGTACAATGTCTGATCGAAAAAGTTGCCTCTCTTAACCATTTTGTTTTCAGGTCGGCTAAGAGATATCTTTCATTCTTCCATACACTCAAGTAACCAATGAATTTCCAATGGACCTTGAAATTCCAAAAAGTTTTTGAGGAGCTGAAAAAGTATCTCGGTTCTTCACCTTTGCTTACTAAACCATTGCCAGACGAAGAGCTCCTTTTCTAGCTGGCTGTTTCGCTAGTGGCAATTAGCACGGTTCTCGTTCAAGAGGACGGACGGCTTCAAAAGCCCATATACTACGTCAACAAGATTCTCCATGATATGAAAACTAGATATGCTAAGTTGGAGAAATTGATCTTTGCACTCATCATTATCGCAAGAAAGCTTCGACCTTATTTCTAGGCTCACACCGTGATAGTACTCATAGATCAGCCTTTGAGGATGGTTTTGTACCGACCAAATACTTCAGATCGGATTGTAAAGTGGGCACTACAGCTCTCAAAATTGGACATTCAATACCAGTCGAGGCCATCTATTAAATCTCAAATCCAGGCAAACTTCATCCTCAAATGCATTGTACCGGACGAGAAGTCTCCGAAAGAAAACCCACTAAACAGACCTAATGACCCCACGAGTTCAGAGAGCAACAAAAACTTGAGATTGAATCCAGAAGAAATGTTAACCTTACACATTGACGGCTCTTCGAACTCAATAAGGTCGGGAGCTAGATTTATTTTATCCAATCTAGAAGGAGACGTAGCGATATACGCTTTCCGCTTCGAGCTTTCAACTATCAATAACAAGGCAGAATATGAGGCCCTTATTGTCGGATTAAAAATTGCTCAAGAAATTAGGGTCCAATGCTTAAAGGTATTCAATGACTCTCAGCTGATGGTGGGACAAATCAAAGAAGAATATGAAGCTCGAGAAGAGAACATGAAAAAATACCTCCAAAAGATAAAAGACTTGACTTCATCCTTCAGATATTTTAACATCCAGTAGGTTCCTAGGACACAAAACGTTAAAGTCGATGCTCTATCAAAGCTCGCATCCTTACTGTCTGCCGACTTTAGTAAGGAGAATTACTTTGAGATCCTGAAAGCTTCAAGATTAGAAGAGCCCATCATAGTTCAACAAATCAATGGAGAACCTAGCTGGATGGATCTAATCTTGAAGTATTTGAGGATAGAAGAAATGCCACCAGATCGAAAAGAAGCTCGAAAAGTCAAGAACTAAACCGCTAGATATGTATTACTCGATAATGATCTGTACAAGCGATCTTTTTCTCTACCTCTCATGAGATGCCTACGTCCCTCTGAAGCCAATTATGCCTTACGAGAGGTTCATGAAGGAATCTATGAGAGTCACTTGGGGGGTTGATCCTTGTTTTATAAGATTTTTTGGCAAGGATACTACTGACCGATAATGCAGCAAGATGCTCAAGATTTTGTCAGGAGATGTGAGCAATGCCAACACAACGATCAAATTCAGCATCAACCCACAGCTCTTCTGACTCCTATTGAATCCCCATAGCCATTCACCCAATGGGGATTAGACATCTTGGGCCCATTTTCTCGAGCTTCACGCCAGCAAAAATTTCTGCTAGTAGCAATCGACTACTTTACAAAGTGGATAGAAGCTGAGCCATTAGCCCAAATCACAGAATCGAAGGTTTGAAATTTCATCTGAAAATCAATCATCTGTCATTATAGACTCTCTAAAATATTGATCTCAGATAATGGAAGGTAGTTTAGTGGTTCTCAGCTCAGAGAATTCTGCGAAGACTATAAAATCAAGCAACACTTCACCTCGATAGGCCATCCACAAGCAAATGGAGAATACAGGTCACTAACAGGACTCTCCTTCAAGATCTCAAAGCCAGATTGGATCGAACTAGGGGGTCATGGACTGAAGAACTCTATCATGTCCTATGGGTCTATCGAACAATTCAAAGAATCTCGATAGTTGAAATATCTTTTAACTTGACATTTGGCACAGAAGCAATCATACCCATGGAATTTGGACTTCCTTCCATCAGAGTCGAAGAATACAACTAAGACACCAATCCCATTTGGCTCAGGACTAACCTCGATTTAATCAAGAAAAATAGGGAACGAGCAATGGTGAGGATGGCCGCATATCGACAGAGGGTGGCTAGATATTAAAAAACCTGGATCAAAGCCAAAAAATTCTAAGCCGACAATCTCGTCCTTCGAAGAGCCGAAGACTCCAAGCCAACTGAATAAGAAAAGCTTTCATCCAATTGGGAGGGCCCTTACCAGGTCGATGAGGTAGTGTGGCCAAAAACTTATCGATTAAAATAACTTAATAGGACCCCGCTCTCTAGGCCCTGGAATTTGGCTAATCTCCATATATACTATCAATAAGCAAGATGAATAAATAAATTTTTAAATTTACTTTCTTATTCTATCGATATATGCATGCATGACAAAAGGACTAAAAATTAAATCAATTGAAAATCTCTTTGATCGGGATAATTTACAGCAAGTTTCTCAAATCAAAACTGCTTCAGTGAAAAATTTTTTTGATCGAGATAATTAACAGCGAGTTCCTCATATTGAAATTACTTCAATTAAAAAAATTTTATTTTGGATAATTTACAATGAGTTCCTTAGATCAAAACCACTTCAGTGAAAAATCTTTTTGATCGGGATAATTAACAGTGAGTTTCTCAGATTGAAATTGCTTTAATTAAAATTTTTTTATTCAGAATAATTAACAGCAAGTTCCTCAAATCAAAATTGCTTTAATTAAAAATTCCTTTATTTGGGATAATTTACAATGAGTTTCTAAGATCGGAACCACTTCAGTAAAAAAATTTTTTAATCAAGATAATTTATGGATAATTAACAGCAAGTTTCTCAAATTGGAACTGCTTCAATTGAAAATTTTTCTAATCAAAATGATTTACAGTGATTTAAAATTTCTTTGATCGGGATAACATACGAGGAGCACAAAATCATAATAGAATACGATAAAATGAACATTACTACAAAAAGAGCCTACGATAACATTTACTATGGTAGTGGTTTTCAAAATTGCTGCAATAGAGTCTACGACAGCGGTTATAAGGGATCACTGCTATAGGTCCGACATATAGCAATGGTTATAATAAACCGCTATCATAGTCTAATCTATGACGGCGATTTTTAGAAATCACTGCCATAGGTCCGATCTATAGCAGTAATTTCTTATAACCGTTGTCATATATCGAACCTATAGCAGCGGTTTCTTATAACCGCTGCTATACGTCGATCTATAGCATCGATTATTTATAACCATTGCAATATATATTTTTTTATTTTTTTTAAATAATATATAATTTTAAAATTTAATGTTCATCTTCATCGTTCATTATCTAAATAATTATCATTAAAGTATCCTCGCAAAAGATCACCTCGATCTGATGGTCCTAGCTTCATCGATCAAAAAATTTTGATTTCAACAATCACGAACGACGATGCGATGATCTAATAGATGAAGATCTTTGATAAGTTTAAAAATCTATAACGATGATCTCAGTTATGTTTGTAGCATACTAATAAAATTTTACTTCAATCGGATATCGTTATCTTGGTCAATTTAGTAAAGATTAATTTCGACCGTTAAATGATAAACGAGTGATCAAAGGATCAGACGGTATTCGATTATGAGATAATTTTTTTTATAAATAATTTTAGCTACTACTTTAATTATTTTTGATGGTGGTGATTATAAAATTTAACTCATGAGACTAAGAACGATCTAAAACTATATGTTGCCTAATAACCATTCTTAAACTTCGTTGGTTGTTATATATATATGCTCGTGCTTTTGTAATATCTGCTAAACGTGAATAATTCATACGAAAATAATTTAAATTTTACTATCATCATCATATAAAATAATTAAAATTATATCAAAGATCATTTAACTAAAAAATTATCTTATAATCGAATGCCATTTAGTCCTTTGATTGCTTATTTTTAATTTAACGGCCAAAATCATTTCATACTAAATTGACCATGATAACGACATCCAATTAAAGCAAAACTTTGATAATATGCTATAAATATCAATAGATCATCATTGTAGATTTTTAGATCGATCAAAGATCTTCATCTATCAGTCATCGTATCATTATTCATGATCGTCGAAATCAAATTTTTTTTATCGATGAAGCTAGGGCCATCAGATCGAGGTGATCTTTTGCGATGACACTTTAATGGTAATTATTTAGATAATGAATGGTGAAGATGAGTACTAGACTTTAAAATAATATAATATTTTAAAAATAAAAATAAAAAAAAATTATTTTCAATCTACGGTAGTGGTTACTAAAAATCACTACTATAGACCTATGGCAGCGATTTGTAACCACTGCCATAGAGCGCTGGTAGTGGTTTGATAACTACTACCATAGGTTAGATTAAAAATCTTCAATTTTTCTTTTTTTTCATGTACGCGCTCTCTCTCTCTCTCCCCTCCTCTCCGTCATTAGTGGGACTCCATCCATCCCCGACCACAGTCGCCCGCTCCCTACACTCTCCATCCCCAGTCGCCCACCCCTTGTCCTCTCCGACCACCCGCCCTCGACCCTCTCCATCCTCGACCGTCGTCACCTACCCCCGGTCCTCCCCATCCCTGATGGTGGTCATCCACCCTCGCCATCCACGGTCGTGGCCTCCCGCCCCCCTCTCCATCTCCAGCTGCCACCGCCCTTGCCCTCCCCATCCCGACCGTCGTCGCTCGCCTCCTGCCCTCCTCATCCCCAGCCACCCTGCCCCTGCCCTCCCCATCCCGACCGTCGCCACCACTCCCTGCCCTCTCCATCCCCGACTGCCACGACCCCTACCCTCCCCATTCCCTGGCCTCCCCATCACGGTGCCCCTCCGGGCCCCCTCTCCCTCTCTCTCTTTCCTCTTTCTCTTTTTCTCTCTTCTCTTTTTATCTCACTATCTTGCTATTGTTTCGTAGGTTACCTTTAGCGCCATTGTCTTCCTCCAGCACCGTCATCGGCGATGCTCAAAGCTTTTGGTGCGACCCCCTCTTTATAGTTATAGATATATTTTTTATTTTAATTTTATAGTATTATTTATTAATCACTGAATTAGACTTATCAACGGATCGAATTTGGGTCGAAATCTGGATATTCATATCCGAATCCAATTTTAATTACTGGTATCGGATCCGAATCCAAATACCCGACAGGTCCATACTTGAAGTACCAAACCCAGATCCTAATGGATCTTGGGTATTCGAACCTAATTTCAGAACCTGAAACTAAGAAAGAGAGAGGGAGAGAGGGAGAGAGGGAGGGAGGGGGTTCGGTTTTGCCGCCGTCATCGACGAGGGAAATCGAGAGAGGAAGGAGGGAGGGAGGGGATTGACTCATTGATGAGGAAGATCGAGAGAGTGAGAGAAAGAGAGGGAGGGGTTCAGCCTCACCGCCATCGTTGGTGAGGGAGATCAAGAGAGGGAGAGAGGGAGGGAGGGGGTCCGACCTCGCTGGTGAGGGAAGAGATCGAGAGAGGGAGAGAGGGAGATCGAGAGAGGGAGAGAGGGATTAGGGAGGGGGTTCGACCTCACCGGTGATAGAGATTGAGTGGGAGACGGACAATCCAAAAGATGAGGAGAGAGGGGAGACAGCCAAAAATAGGGGATAGCACATAGTCGAGTCGGCTCGGATATGTAGTTGAGTCGACTGGGGGAGGACCCGAGCCGAATGTCTCAGGCATGGAGTCGGCTATCTCAGGCATGGAGTCGGCTTGGCTTCTGAGCAAACCAGCTCGATAGGTGCGAACAAAATTTGATATATCTTTCTAAGGTTCCAACTTTAAGCTCTAAGGTGATGCTATCATCTACTTCGTTCTTCTTTCAGATTTCTAGATTAACACCCAAGTTTGCACAAAAGATCGAATCTACGACTGTTGTTCATCCTTAATTATTTATGAATGTAATTCATGTTGTAGAATTTATTGGATAATAATTTCTGGATGTTTATATCTTGTTGCTTTTATTTATTGCATTGCATAATGATAGACTCATCAATTGATTAGCGTACGTAATCTCCAGCATCTGTATAATTATATGTAATTGTATGAATGAGAGAATTATGTACAATGATCAATTGATTATCCAATTTAGATGGTTTTAAAATTATAGATAATTTTATAGATAGTTGCAGTAATCAAATGATATGCTAAGAATTTTGAATAAAATTTTGGACAATATTTTTCTTTTGTTCTTCCTATATGGAAGAACTAAGGAGAATTACTACCAAAATTTCATTCGATCCTTGTTGCATATCATTTGATTAATGTATTGAACCTATAGAATTAATGCAATTTCTTAATGTGATAGGACCTATCTTTATCTATTAGTTGATGATATGATGCATTTATAGCATATTTATTTATAATGCATTAGTATATAATTTAAGTTCTACAAATGATTTAATTATAATATCATCATTTTTAAAATAGATAAGAGGTGGATGAAGTTTAGTCGGCTCTCGCCAGAATATGAGGTTGAACTTCAAAAATTTTTTGATTTTGCTATAGAAAAAATTGAAGACCATGAACTGATCCAATGTTCTTGTAAAAAATATATGGATGGATCGTGGCTACGTCTACATGATTACCTCATTATTCATGACTTTAAAGCCAGTTATAAAATTTGTTGGGACCAACATGATGAGGGCAGACTGCAAGGAGGCGATCAACCTGATGGAAGAGTGGAACAAATAGTTCATGATATTTTTTCATTTATTAACCATAATGACGATGCATCTACGTCCATGCCTGATCCTGTGGTTGGTGAAATGACAAACAGTGAGGATATAGAGAAGATCCGCAAGTTGATGAAGGATGCTAATATTTCGTTGTATCCCGGATGTGAAAAGATGGTGAAGTTGGAGTTCTTAATCCGATTGTATCATATAAAATATTCCAATAGATTCAGTAATAATGGAGTAAATTGCTTATTAGAGCTTTTGGGAGACATTCTTTCAGACGATACATAAATTTTAAAGAATAATTATGAGGCATCGAAGCTTATTGAATAGTTGGATTTAATTACACCAAGATACATGCATGTCTCAAGGATTGCATGCTCTATTGAGAGGGGGATGTCAACCAAAATGAGTGCATGAGGTGCGGTGTGTTAAGATGGAAATAGAATAAAGATGGCACATCGACTCATGTACCTTAAAAGTATATGTGGCACTTTTTTTTTATTTTGAAACTACAAAAATTATTTATGTTGGCAAGGACATCAAAGGACGTGAGATAGCATGAAGAAATCTGAACAAAAGATGATGCATTGAGGCATCCAGCTGATGGAGAGGCATTACAGAAGTTTAATGAATTACATCCTGACTTCGCACATGAGATACGTAATGTGAGGTTGGGCTTATCGTGCGATGATTTCAATCTGTTCAAGCATATGAATACTGTCCATAGTGTATGGCAAGTATTTGTTCATGTTTACAATCTTCCACCATGGATGTGTATGAAAAATTTTTTTGCTTTCATGATAGTGCTCATCCCTGGACCGATGGAGGTAGATAATTATATTGATGTTTATTTACAGTCTCTTATTGCTGAGCTGAAATAGTTCTAGAGCATTCAAGGTATTCCAACTTTTGATGCTTTATTGAATGAGTCATTTTTCATGCGCATAGCACTTTTGTAGACAATAAATGACTTTTCAGTCTATGCCCTAATGTCAGGTTAGAGCACCAAAGGTAAGCTAGCATGCTTGATTTATGAAAAAAATATCTGATCTAGAAGGTTGACACATCGAAGGAGCTTTAGCTATATAGGGCATCGACATTTTCTCTGTTGAAACCATTCATACAGAAGGGATGTGCACTCCTTCGATGGCGCTGTTGAAGAAGGTGAGGTGCCTAGCCAGATGTTTGAAAGTGATGTACTTAGAGAGTTGGATGGTCTCGATGTTGAATTTATGAAAGGTTATTCGATTGATAGTAAAAAGAAGAAGCGTCAATCAAAGAAAGATGACACATACTTTAATTAGAGAAAAAAAAGCATCTTCTTTGACTTGCCATATTGGGAGACAAACTTATTGTACCATTGCTTAGATATAATACATATTGAAAAGAATATGTGCGAGCTCCTATTGGCAATAATCTTAAATATCAAAGATAAAACTAAGGATGACTTAAATTCTCGATTTGACTTAAAAGAATGGAGTATTAGGAGATTAATTCATCTAGAGCCGGTAGGAGGAGAATAGTGGAGGCTCCCTCATGCATGCTATATTATGAATACCTTCGAACGATCCATATTTTTTCATGTGTTGGAGAACATAAAAGTCCCTGATGGATACTCAAGCAACATATCAAAGCATGTGAATAGTAAGGATGTCAAACTTGAGGGATTGAAGATTCATGATTATCATGTGCTAATGCAGAAATTGATCCCAAAAGCTATTTACTGCGTGTTGCCAAAAAATTTCAGAATGGCTGTTATTCATCTTTGAAATTTTTATAGAGATATTTATGCAATGAGATTGCTTAAGAAAGATGTGAAAAAAATGAAGGCAAAGATGGTGACTATATTATATGATCTGAAAAAGATATTTTTACCATCATTTTTCATGGTTATGATACATCTTACCGTGCACCTTGCGAAAAAAGTTATACTTGAAGGCCTAGTATTCTGCCAATGGACGTATCCTACTGAGAAGAATATTCAAACTCTGAAATCTTATGTAAGAAATATGAATCACCCAGAGAGATCCATAGCAGAAGGTTATTTGGGTCAAGAATGTATGAATTTTTGTACCATATACTTAAACAAGCTCAAGACACGTCGTAATCATCCAATGAAGAATTAGGATGATCAGTAAAAGTCAATTGAGCCTGCATTTAAGTCCATTCCATAGCCAGATGGACTTTTCACTTTATACCATCTCACTGATTTAAGCATTGAGGAAAGGGATAAGACACACCACTACGTACTCTTCAATTATGATGTCATTGAGCCATACATAAGGTGAGTCACTCAACCTTATTTATTTTATAATAATTAAAAAAATATTTAATTATATCTAAATTTATTCTTTGTACATGCAGAAAATATAAGAAGGTCATAAGAGTAAAATATGGCGCTCTAAGTATGCGGGAGAAAGAGAAAATGCACATCATAGAATTTTCTGAATTGTTCAAAGGACATATAAGTGATTATATATTCTTGCCTTATACAACTTATTTGAACATATTTATTAATTAAATATCATCTCCTTAATTAGGTGTGGAGATTATCACTCAATGATGTAAGCTCTGAAGTGCATGCTCTTTTAGTGGGCCTTAATTATACCGTACGTAAGTATAAATAGCTAGTCATTAGTGGTTACAGATTTAATATTCATAGCAGATTTGTAAATATGGCAACACAAAATAGTGGCATCATGTTGAGTGCCACCATTAGGTGTTATGCTAGCTCGAGGAATTTACAACCTCATATGGAGGATTTGAACTATTATGGCGTTGTGAAGAAGATAGTCATCTTGGACTATTATTCTAAAAAAAGGATTGCATTGATGAAGTATGATTGGTTTGACAACTTGTCACAGTCTGGGATGAAGACTGATGAGTGTGGTTTTACTCTCGTTAACATGCAACACCATCTCCACACTGAAGAACCGTATATACTTGCCTCCCAAGCTAGTCAAGTCTTCTATGTTAGTGATCCCTTGAAGCCTCAATAGGGTGTTGTTATGAAGAATTTTTGATGATACCAAAGTTGATGATGATGTTGGATCATGCCTGCAAAGTGCTCCTCTAAGACAAAACTTACCTGGTACTGTCGAGGTCTCAGACACATTTGTCAGGAGCGATGGTGATGTTCATATTGTAGATGCCACTAGGCGATGACTTCAATATTCTGATATAAATTATTAGAATCTATTTATTGATGTGTTGCTAATATTATTATTCAAAATGTTAAATTTGTTGTCTAGAGGTTGCAACCCCCATCCCTTGAATGACTACGTGGAGCTCCGCATTTGAGCCATGCTAGTAGGTCATGCCATGCCATGTCAGTAGACTATGCTGTGCCTTGGACCGTGTCGTGCAGTGCCATGCCTTGGGCCGTGCTGTATCGGTAGGCTATGCCGTACCATATCGGTAGGCCGTATCATGCCATACCATGTCTTATATCGTGCCTTACCATGTTGGTAGTTCGTGCCTTGGACCATGTCATGCTGGTAGGCCATGCTATGGATTGTGCCGGCTACTAAGAGAATTCCATTTTATTGCTTTTGTTTATTGCATTGCATAGCGATAGACCCGTCAATTGATTAGTATACAGAATCTTTGGCATACGTATATTTATATGTAATTATATGGATGGTACCTAGGCATATCTTTGATTATTATTCAACATGATATATTGGTTAATGTTCATTAACGTTGCAGGTCACGATCGCCATCTAGCTTTCATCCCTATCTCTTGATGGGTTATACGGAGTTCAGCATCTGAGGAGCAGTTAGAGCGTACTCCATCCACCTCCACATCGACTGCTCAAGGACCTACACCATCGGCATTTACTCCACCGATAGCATCTAGTACTCCATCGATATCTGAGCCTCTACCATCATCTACATCTCCAACACATGCTACTCCATCGGCATCTGAGTGTACATTTTTATTATATTATATTATTTATTTTTTATATAGTATTTGTGCACTTATATATTTACATAACGTATTTTTATTATAAGTGCATCATCCAGTAGGTATTTTGCGGTCCCACATATATGGTGCATGTGTGGAATCACCAGCATTAAGATATGGTATAGTATGATCTAGAGGGGAGGCCAGTAGGAAAGACCGCGTGGAAGATGCATTTTTTTTTGGAGTACTTGTGAGGCGATCAGACATTATTCCCATAGAACCCAGAGACTGATGATTGATGGATGATACTATCAGGGACCGGATGTTGGAGGAGATATGGATAAGTACATCTTAATTATATTTATGTATTTTATATGTTTATACTATGTTTGATTAGAATAATTTTGTAACTGACTTTTGATAACTTTATGTCAAGGAGGTACGACTTTTTTGATCACGAGAGGGCTCGAGATGCCCGATTAAAGAAGATCGGAGAGTTGTATCGAGGCTATAAATTTCAGCTCCATAGAGGATGGCTCGAGCATCGACGAGACACTCCAGAGAAGCTTGTTTCTTGGATATAGGACTGTCCTCCGAGTCAGCGGGAGAGGATGGTTATACATTGGAGGAGCTAGGCGTTCGAGGTAAAATTACTAACTTTTAAATTTTTTAATATGCTTAAAATTATATTTAAATATTTTTAAATATTTATTATTTATTTAAATATTTGTTAGGCTACCTTCCATCAGAATCGAAAGAATCGGACAGTCCAAGAGTATACGCATACTCTCGACCGTGAGTCTATGGCCAATCATGTGCATAGAGAGAAAATAAATTCTAAATCTTACTAGATAAATTAAATTGATATTTTTTTCATGTTTCTGATAAACTGATCCATTGTTATAGTTAATGAGAAATGGAATGATGCTTAGCCATAGCGAGATCTTCCGATCCAGCCGTACGGACAAGAAAGATAGATCGATCAACATCGCGATCGAAAGAATTTTTATAAGTATTAAATATATTAGTATATATGATTAGTATTATAGCATTTCTTATAAAATTTTATTTATATTTATAATTACAGGATTAGTTAGATGCGCTCGCGAGTGAGAGCCAGGATACCTCAGGCCCCCATGACCATCTATCTCAGGTCTTGGGGCTTGAGCACTCTAGAAGGATCCGATGCAGGTCCAAACATACGCCGACCAACTATTGGTCAGAGGCGAGCATCTCTTAACAGACTTTCGGTGTCGTCAGTTTGGAGGAGCTTGAGGTGGCGTTGATACGAGTAGATCATGCTGCGATGCGGGCAGATCTGGCTGAGTAGCGTATATCTCTTCTAGAGGATATCATGAGAGACATGGTGTCGACGCTCAGCGCACGTTTTGGAGGTGCCTTCATGAACTTTGAGGATATACTGGCGCGCATTCCAGCTTCAGCTCGTGCTCCATCTTTCGAGGATGATGATGATGTAGATTTAGGAGACTTTTGATATATTTTTTTTAAATATATTATAATAAATTTTATTCGATAATAAAATTTTAGTATTTTAGAAATATTTTATTTTTATAATATTTTTTTAAGTTATATATCTCTACATTTATCAGATAAAATATAAAAAATTAAAAATTTTATATTTTTTTAATTATTTAGAAGCTATAGCAGCTGTTATACAACCACTGCCATAGACGTACCAACCGCTGTCATAGGCTATGTGTCAACCACTGCATTAGACCTATGGCAGCGGTTACATAACCGCTTTCATAGAAAGCCTATAGCAATGATTTTATAACCGATGTCATAGATCGGTCTATCATAGTGATTCTATAACTATTGCAATAGACAAGCCTATGTCAGTGGTTTGAAAATCATTACAACAATCATTATCATAGAGCTACAGTGATGGTTACAGTGACAGCGGTTAGTTAACCGCTACCATATTCTATAGCAGTGATTTTTTGGGCTGCGACAGTGATTACAAACCGCTGTCATAGCCCATTTTTATAGTAGTGGAAGACAAATAGTATTTTATTTCATACAAATAAATTTTTTACAAGAGCAATAATCCTATTGCTTTTACAAAGAATAATAGTAAATATTCTACGATAAAGCTACAGTTGGAGCTACGAAGTCAAGACTCTATCTAACATAAAGAGAGACAATCGAGAAGCCCGAAGGAGACGAAATCATTGGCATACGAAATTTGTCCCTCTGTAGCCTCGAGGCTTTGGGATCCCATAAAGGATACCCAGGTCGAGGGGGGTGCAAGATCTGAGGTGATGGAAATCCCGCTAAAGTCGAAACCAAGTTCGCGTGGAGTCCAACTCTTCATAATCTAAAATCAGAAGATCTTCCATCTGCTTAGATATGCGCTTCTCCTCGCTGTGGAGGTGGCACCATCCCAAGTGCCGCCAATAGAGCTGCAAGCTAGAAACAACGATGAAAATCCCATCTAAGTTAAAGCAGTATTCGCTTGAAGACCAACTCTGCACAACCTCGAAACAAAAAACCCCTCCATTGAATGCAAATGCATAATAGATAATTCAGGGAAAGTACTCTTGAATGGCATCAAAGTACCCTATTGATGTCCCAGAACCATAGTTTCTGATGACATAATGACTGAGGGAGCCTTCGAGGCATATGATACAAACTTCAGACGTCCCCGGTGGCAGCTCAACTTCATCCTGCTCCCCTACAAGGGTGGCACAACCTCCTACCCTTTTGAGAAAATCACAAAATCCTGTCCTCTTAGGGCAAGAAAATCATGACAAAGCTCTTAGAGCCTAGAGAGGAACCATCCCCTATAGGTGAAGCAAGATGACAAAGTCAAGACAGAGAATGGAGGTAGCCTAATGATGAAGCATCCATCATTGGCACCCTTGAACTGATTGAAGTCAATCAATACTTATCGACCCCTTCGATCGAATGGCAATTACCATCAAGAAGAAAAGGAGCTTCGTCTCCCTTTGGGAGACTAAACCATCTTATGGGCATTTCGCAAGGCAATTCTGGACACCATAGATAGAAGGATCAATAAGCAAGAGGTTGCTATAAATAGGCAAACCCATCATAATCACAAACATCAAATCATGCAACACGTGAGTCAAGGGTTGGATATTTTTACTGTCCCACGATTAAGTATCAGATTTTGAGTAAAATGCATGGTAACACCGCTTCTGGAACCATGCGCATTTAATGACGTATGCTCCATCAAATACGTGCACAAAAAGTGAGAAGATCAGCTCATAGATGCTCGAACAAAAATAAAAGGCATGAGATCCCTCGAGCCGAGGTAGCAATTTTCAGATCGGAGCAAAATAAAAAGAATAGAGTAGGAGGTGAAAACAATGAGAAACAAAAAAGAAAAGCTTCATTCATATTTTCCTTTATAGAGATTTCTGATGTGCTGAAACGTACAAAAGGTTCAATGCATATCTTCCGTCGAGGGCACATCCAAAAAGCTCAGATCTAATTCTGGGTACTTTGAGGATACCTCCTCACGAACGATATGCTTTCTTTCATCATAGGCATCTAATACAAATGAGGCTTTCTCCTCTCTAAATTCCTCAAATGCTCGAAAATCATTAACAGCCTTCGAGGCTTTCTCCTCTACCATTTTCGCCAAGAGTAGAGCTTCCACCTCGAATGCTTCAGCTTTGGCGACTCGAACTTTCAACTCCTCAACCTCGACCTCCAAAATCTTGTTGATGCTAAGCAGCTGGACGTTCTTTTCTAAGACTTCTCCAATGCTGCCTCGACATCCTGAACCATCTTCTCGACAGCTTCGGCTCTATCGAAAGTTTCTTCAACCGCTTTTGATAGTTCATCCTTGAATTTTTTTGAGTATTGCGGTTTCAATTTCAAACCTTGTCGCCCTATCCAAAAGATCGACGGTGTTCTCTATAAACCCGTTTAAATAGTGGGCAAGCTATCGAAGTATTTTATAAAGTTCATAAGAAATAAGCTTTAAAATGAAGAAATAAAAATAGAAGAATATAGTCGGTGTCTTCAACTCACTACTACAAAAAAGAGCTACGACAGCAATTCGTAACCACTGTCGTAGCCTAAAAAATCATTGCCATAGGCTATGGCAGCGATTTTTTAACCGCTATTACTGCGATCGTTGTCGTAGCTCTATGGCAACGATTGTTTGAACCACTATCATAGATAGCCTATTACAGTAATTTCTAAATCATCGTAATAAATTAATCTATAGCAGCGATTATATAACCATTGTCATAGATTATCTATGGCAGCGATTACATGATCGCTGCCATAAAGAATCTATAATAGCAATTTCTTAACCACTGTTATAGATCTAATGCAGCAGTTGGCACCATTTGCACTAGAAATCTATGACAGTGGTTGGCACGGATATGGCAGCGGTTATAAAACTGCTGCTGTAGATCTTGAATAATTAAAAAAATTAAAATTTTTAGTTTTTATATATTTTACCTGATAAATATAGATATATAACACAAGAAAATATAATAAATATAAAAATTATTCTAAAATACTAAAATTTTATTATCGAATAGAATTTATTATAATATTTTTTAGAAAATTAAAATACATCAAAAGTCTCTTAAATCTACATCATCATCATCGTCATCGGAAGTCGGAGTTGGAGTTGGAGCTGGAGCTGAAATGTAGGCCAACATATCCTCGAAGCTCATGACTCCAAAATACATGCTGAGCATCGACATCATATCTCTCACGATGTTCTCCAGATGAGATGCACGCTCCTCAGCCCGATCTACCTACGTCGCAGCATGATCTGCTCATGCCAATGCATCCTCAAGCTCCTCCTAGCTGACGACACCAAAAGTTTGTAAGGAGATGCTCGCCTCGGATCAGTAGCTCATCGACGTGTGTTCGGGCCTGCATCAGATCCTCTCAGAGTGCTCAGACCCTAAGATCTGAGATAGATGATCATGGAGCCTAGAGGTATTCGGACCCTCACGAGTGAGCGCATCTAATTAATCCTATAATTATAAATTAAAATAAAATTTTATAAGAAATGCTATAATACTAATCATATATACTAATATATTTAATACTTATAAAAATATGCCCAATCGCGATGTTCATCGGTCTGCCTGTCTTATCCATGCGGCTGGATCGAAAGATCTCGCTACGGCTAGGCATCACTCCATCTCTCATTAGCTATAACAAAGAATAAATTTATCAGAAAGATGATAAAAAATATGAATTTAATTTATCTAGTAAGATTTAAAATTAATTATCTCTCTATGCACACCACTAGCTATAGACTCATGGTCTAGAGTGTGCGTATACTTCTAGACTGCATGATTCTTTCAATTCTAATGGAAGATAGCCTAATAAATATTTAAATAAATAATAAATATTTAAATAATATTTAAATAAAATTTTAAATATATTAAAAATTTTAAAAGTTAAAAATTTTACCTCAAACTCCTGACTCCTCTAGTGTCTAACCATCCTCTTTCACTGACTCGGAGGACAGTCCTATATCCAGAGAACAAGCTTCTCTAGAGTATCTCGTCGGAGGTCAATTCATCCTCTATGGAGCTTGATCTTATAACCTCGGTACAACTTTTCAATCTTCCTCAATCAAGCATCTCGAGCCCTCTCATGATCGGAAAAGTCGTACCTCCTTTGTACAAAGTTATCAAAAATCAGTTACAAAATTATTCTAATCAAACATATATAGTGTAAACATATAAAATATATAAATATAACTAAGATGTCCTCCCATATCTCCTCCCATATTCGATTCCTAATAGTAGCATCCATCAAACGCCAGTCTCTGGACTCTATGGGAATGATGTCCGACCGTTTCACAAGCATTCCAAAAAAAGAATGCATCTTTCATGCAGTCTCTCCTACCGGCCTCTCCTCTGCATCATAATAGACCATCACCTGATGTTGGTGGTTCCACAAGTGTGGGACTGCAAAATATCCAGCTGGATGATGTACCTACAATGCAAATACATTATACAAATATATAAGTATACAAATACTATAAAAAAAATAAAATTATACTAATATAATAAAAACGTACACTCAAATGCCTGCATAGTAGCATGTATCTCAGATATGGGCGATGGTAGAGGCTTATCTGCCAGTGGAGTAGATGCCGTCGGTGGAGTAGATGCCGATGGTGGAGGTTCCTGAGCAGTCGATGTCGAGGTAGATAGAGTATGCTCCAACTGCTCCTCGAATGCTGAACTGCGCATAATCTGTCGATGGATAGGAATGAAAGCTAGATGATGTTTCGGTACCATCGTGGCCTGTAATGTTAATGAATATTAATCAATATAACATATTGAATAATAAAATTAGTATAGCATCAATAAATAGCCTCTAATATGTACATTAATCGATTGACAGGTCTATCATTATGCAATGCAATAAACAAAAGCAACAAGATATAAACCTCCAAAAAATGTTATGTAATAAATTCTACAACATGAATTATATTCATAAATAATTAAAGATGAGCAACAGTCATAAATCCGATCTCTTATACGAATCTTGGTGTTAATCCAGAAATCTGAAAGAAGAACAAAATAGATGATGGTTGCACCTTAGGGCTTAAAGTTGGAACCTTAGAGAGATATATCAAATTCTATTCGTTCAGAAACTGAGCCGACTCCATGCCTGAAACAGCCAACTCCGTGCCTGAGACATCCAGCTCGAGTCCTCCCCTACCTGGCTCGATCACAGCTCGAGTCGGCTCGACTGCATATCCGAGTTGACCCGATTGTGTGCCATCCTCTCGATCACTCTCTCTCTCTCAATCTCTCTCACCGACGATAGTGACGAGGCTTAACCCCTCTCTCCCACCTTCCATCTCTCGATCTTCCTCTCTTCCTCTCTCGATCTTCCTCACCGACGAGGCCGGACTCCATCCCTCCCTCTCTCACTCTCTCAATCTTTCTTGCTGGCAAAGTCGGACCCCATCCCTTTCAGTTATGCCAGCGAGGCCGGACCCCCTCCCTCCCTCTCTCACTCTCTCGATCTCCCACTCTTCCTCTCTCGATCTTCCTTGACAGCGAGGTCGGACCCCCTCCCTCCCAATGATGGCGGCGAGGCCGGATCCCTCCCTTCCTCTCTCCCTCTCTCGATCTCCCTCGTTGACGACGATGGCGAGGTCGGACCCCCTCCCTCCCTTCCTCAATCTCCCTTGTTGACGACCAGCAAGTGACCGACCCTTCCTCTATCAATCTATCAGTCTCTCTCTTAGTCTCTCCATTTCTTAGTTTTGGATCCTGAAATCGGATCCGACCTTTCGAGATCCATTAGGATCCAGGTCTAGTACTTTAAGTACAGACTCATCGGATATTCAGATTTAGATTTGATATCAGTAATTAAAATTGAGTCCAGATATGAATATCCAGATTTCAATCCGAACCCAATCTATTGATAGATCTAGTCCACAGTCGCCTACATGACACAATCCAAGGCTACCGCCACGGCACGGTCCAAAAACTACGGCATGCAGATAATTATAATATTTATAATAAATATTTATAATATTTATTATAAATATTTTATAAATTATTATAAATATATATGATTAATAAATAATACTATAAAATTAAAAAAAATTTATACCTACGGCTATAGAGAGCAGGTCGCATCGAAAGCTCCGAGGGTCGTTGACGATCATACTAGAGAAGGACGACGGCACAGAGGTAACCTACAAAATAAAAGCAAGATAGTGAGATAGAGAAGAGAGAGAAAGAGGAGAAAGAGAGTAGGGGCAGTCGGAGATGGGGGGCTAGGGGGAGGGGCATAGTGACGAGGAGGCCTGGGAGGCACGATGATGGGAGGGTCGACAACTGGAAGGGAGAGTGTAGGGGGTGGGGGGGCCAGATGGGGGATGGCAGGGAGCGGCAGTTGGGGATGGGGAAAGTAGGGGCAGGCAGGTGGGGGTTGCGAGTGGCGGGGAGGAGTGGCCGGGGATGGGGAAGAAGGAGGGCGGTCGGGGGGAGGGTGGGGGGTGGTGGGAAGGGGCTACGGGAGATGGGGGGGCTGGGGGGTGGTAGAGAGGGGTGGACGGAATGGGGGGTGGTGTGGTCGGGTGGGGGTGGCGAGTGGCAGGAAGGAGCGACCGGAGAAGGAGGGAAGGAGGGGCGGTCGGGGGGAGGGTGGGGGAGCTGGGTGGGGTGGCGGGGAGGGATGGTCGGGGATGGAGGGCCAGAAGGAGGGGGAGGGGGGAGGGGTGGCATCGATCGAGGGGGAAAGAGGGGAGGTGCCAATCGAGGGGGAAGGAGGGGCGGCACCGATCGGAGGGGAAGAAGACTCACCGATGATGGAGAGGAGGGGAAGAGATGGAGATGATCCAGTGTGTACGGAAGGAAAGCAGAAAAAATTTAAAAAATTTTAACCTAACCTATGGCAGCGATTATCGAACCACTGCCATAGATCTACGACAGTGGTTATCCAAAATCGCTGTCATAGATCTACGACAGCGGTTATATAACCGCTACTATAGATCTATAGTAGTGGTTTTTGATAACCACTGCCATAGGTTAAAAATATTTTTTTTATTTTTTTAAATATTATATAATTTTAAAATTTAATATCCATCTTCATCATTCATTATCTAAATAATTATCATTAAAGTATCGTCGCAAAAGATCACCTCGATCCGATGGCCTTAGCTTCATCGATTAGAAAAATTAGATTTCGACGATCAAAAATGATGATGCGATGATCTGATAGATGAAGACCTTCGATGGATCCAAAAATCTACAACGATAATCTCGATAATATTTGTAGCATACTATCAAAATTTTACTTCAATCAGATATCGTTATCATGATTAATTTAGTACGGAATGATTTTGATCGTTAAATTAGAAACAAGCGATCAAAGGGTTAAACGGTGTTCGATTATGAGATAATTTTTTAGTTAAATGATCTTTATTATAATTTTAATTATTTTATATAGCGATGATAGTAAAATTTAAATTATTTTTATATAAACTGTTCATGTTAAGCAGATATTGCAAAAGCACGAGCATAACAACCAGTGAAGTTTCAGAATGATTATCAGGAGATATATAATTTTAGATAGTTCTTCATCTCATGAGTTAAATTTTATAATCACTACCATAAAAAATAATTAAAGTAGTAGCCAAGATCATTTATAAAAAAAAATTATCTCATAATCGGATATCGTTTGATCCTTTGATCATTCGTTTATCATTTAATGGTCGAAACTAACCTATACTAAATTGACTAAGATAATGATATCTGATTAAAGTAAAACTTTGATAGTACACTACAAACATCACTGAGATCATCGTTGTAGGTTTTTGGATCCATTGGAGGTCTCCATCTATCAGATCATCACATCATCGTTCGTGATCGTCGAAATCAAATTTTTCTGATCGACGAAGCTAGGGCCATCGGATTGAGGTGATCTTTTGCAGTGACACTTTAATGATAATTATTTAGATAATGAATGATGAAGATGGATATTAAATTTTAAAATTATATAATATTTTAAAAAATATATATATATATATATGGCAGCAGTTATAATTAATCACTGCCATAAATCAGATTATAGCAGCGGTTCCTACTAACTGTTGCTATAGATCTGACTTATGGCAGCGATTTTACTAACCACTACTATAGGTCCGACCTATAGTAGCAGTTACAATGAACCATTGCTATAGATCGGACTATAGTAGCGGTTATAATGAACCACTGCTATAGATCCAATCTACGATAGTGGTTTTCGTTAACCGCTGCTATATATCGGACCTATAGCAGCGGTTACAAAAATTACTGTCATAGATTCGACCTATAGCAGTGGTTAACAAAAATCGCTATCGTAGGTACTATGGCAGCGGTTTCATTAACCACTGTCATAGGCCATTTTTGTAGTAATGACTTATCCGAACAAAATAGTCCAAAGCTTTTCACATCCTCATCTTCAAAGGTTCGAGCAATAATTTGGACGCGTTAGCAAGAAAAAGAAAATTTGAGAATGCCTCACATACCAACTTATAGTTGTCTATAGACGAACCCTGATAGCCGACCCCAATTGGCATGGTTCTAGAGGTGCTGGCATCCTCGAAAACCCATGGTTCATCCAGCGGAGCCTTTAAAGTGATGGTCGATCAAATTCTCGAAGCTCCGACGGTCTTGGTGGGTAGTGTTCCAATTGCCGTTGTCTCACCGACTCCAGCTCTCTTGGATGGCTCCTCCTCTAGAAAAAGATCAGGAACGTTGGGAGCCTGTAAACTTAAAATAGCCTCACTGAACAAACATTCAACAGAGGCCTCATTATTACCCTCGGGGATCGAAGGATCCGAATCGTGCAGAACCTACACAATCTGGAAGTCCTCGAAGTTAAAAAGACCAGACTCCTTGACCTCAAAAGATCGTGGCATCGGAAGAGGTTCAATTCGAACACGACTAGATCTCTCACTGGCCGCATCTACTTTTCCTTTTCGATGACCCTTCGGGGCCAAAGCCTTCATCGGACTCCAATTATTCCCTGTAATCCAAAGCACTAGTCAATCAATATCAAACTCGAAGCTTGGAAGATTTATGAACATGAAAAGCAAATGCATACCCATGGAGTTAAATTGGCTAATGCCAATATTGAACAAGATCTGTTCAGATAAGAGCTCCCTCAGCTTTGGAATCTCGAAACCATGCAAAGTATTCAGGTCTTGCCTCAAGCGCGGACCAAGCGGCGGATCTTTCAACAAGTTTTCTTATAGCTCCCTCCAATCGATGAAATTTCAGTCTTATCCTGAAGTATGAAAAATAAATAGAAACCGGGTCTTCTAGCCATGAATGGTAGAAGCTCCTCGGATTAGCGGGAGAATGCCTTTCCTAACCCTAGGGGTCATGTACCACCAACCGTGGGCGATAGGATGCCTTTTAACCATAAAATGATAACAAAAGAGCATAACAGTTAGTTCTACCCCAGCTAAAAGGTACGCCATAATGAAGCTACAAATATGGTGCCACGAGTTCGGCACCATAGAACATAATGATGTTTTCAAATAACGAAAAAGAATGACGAAAAAAGAATAAAGAGGAAATCTCAGTCCGGCCCAGAAACATTCTTCATACACTCCAATTCAATTAGGAGGACTACAAATAGGTTCTTCTAACTTCGGAACTTCGAGCTGGAACTCTGGAGAAAAGTTAAATTGATTATGGATCACTATTAAATCCTTCCCCATCATCTCTGATTGAAAGGCTAAGAGAGCAAATTCAATATCTCCGGAGTGAGCCATCTTCCACAGAGAGGAGATAAATGGGCAAAAGATTTTGTAACAAGAAGAAAGTAACAAAGTCTAGCTTTTTGTTTCATCTAGATCTTATATATAAATCGAATCGGCAGGTATTCGAATGATTCATCTTCTCAAAACATTGAATGAATACGACGAGGATCGACGCAATCTAAATACGTGGCAATTAGCGATTAGGTGTAGCATCTGCTGTTGATATGACAAATCGATATGGATAGCCAAAATCATGCGCTGCTCCACTCATGAAGTGATGTGCGAGAACGTGCCGCAGTAATCAGCATGCAAATGGTGGTTCCAATTCCATTCCTTTTGGCTTCTCATGAATCGTTCAATGGACATGCTGAAAACAACAAGAATGCAATTTGGATTGGAAAATGTTTCGAACAGCTCAGAATCTAAAAAAAAAATGGGAGGGAGAAAGAAAAGAAGAAAAAGAAGAGAAAGGATGGATCACCTTGGCGGAAAAAAAATTCTCTTTATAGATCTTTCATACCAAACATGGCTTATAAAATTAAAAAAAGAAAAGAAGATATATAAAGATTACATCAGAAAGTCTTTGACGATCGACCTTGGAGGGATCCCCCTTGCCTTCAAATTCGCCTTCTTACACGTCTGGATCCACCTTATCTTTTTTGGTGACAACATCAGAGGCATTTACAAACTCACCAAGACAAATACATATCATGGATTGTAGGTTCACATCCGATCGATCTGTACATAGGAACTCAGCAATACCCTCAGGGAGGTGAGACAGAGTCATTTCCTTGCATTCGTTAAAGCTTGCATAGAATTCCAACTTGCAAGCCTTGGTGATGAAGTTAGTTCTTTTTCAAACCACTTGAGCCTATCTCTCATCGCCTGATGTTCGGCTAAAGGTTCTTGAATCACAGGTCCTCCTCTGGATGAGGAAGTTTGGGACCTCCGAGATGCCTCCTCTACATGGTGATCTCTACTGGAAGACCTAGGCCTTTTACTCGATTGACTAACAAACTCTCGAGGAAAACGAGTTTCTGACGAAGACCCATCCCTCTCCACGAGTATCCTTTTCAAGTAATTGACAATGTCGTGAGCCCAACGATAGTTCCGATCGGCTTCAGATCTTTGTCTCTCAAGGATCTCGATCCTTCAGCGGGTCCTGTTTAGTTCATCATCCTGTCGATCGATTACCTCCTGAATTTTAGAAAGAGCCTTCTCAGAGTAGTCAATTTTCTTAATTAGATAGGCATTAACAGCCTTCTCCTGCTTAAGATAATAATTGAATCTTTCGAGCTCCCCTCTCACCTCCATGAGTTCTAAAGGCGAAAATCTGGAGGTAGCCCTAGAAAAATTTGCTGCAAATTAAAACCAAGGATCTGAAGGCGCCCGCCATCTGATGTTGGACATCCTTTCTGTCCAAGACCAGCATGTCTGCAGGAGCAAGCTGGCCCCTCAGAAAATCGGCGGTGACTCCAAGGCTGTTCGTGGCTGGAAAAGAAAAAGGAACTGATGGTGCTATCTCCGCCTGAGCCTCATTAGATGGACATCAGAATAAAAATTTCTGACTTTTGCTGTTTGATAATCTCAACCACTCTAGCCAAACTAAGAGAGCTGGTTGCTTCTACGACTTCTGTCGTCCCTTTGAGGAGATTCACCTCCGTCTTCACGACGACTTGCACCTAGGAAGTAGTAGGAGCGACCTCCATAGTAGTTCCTATTGTCGATTTTACCGCCACCTCCGTGTCTTCCCTCGTCGGATCCCCTGGCCCAACCTTATCATCCTTTACTGGATTCTGTGAGTTACTCACTAACAAGATCTCATCTCTCCTTGCATTGCCTGAGATAGGAAGAGAAGTCATTAAGGGAGTGACATCCGGAGCCTCAGCAGAAGAACTCTCGCAAGCTTGGGGCTGGGCAGATGAAATCTTGGTCCACAGCCTTTGAGCCGATAATCTTTTTAATGTCTTTATCGTCAGAGGATCCATCTAGCACTAGAAACCTGGCGAGATAACTTTGGAAGGAGAGGTGAGAGACAGAAGATTTCATACTCACAAATACCTTTTTCCTCTCGCTCACCCTCTATACGTGCTTAAAAGAGGAAGGTGAAGACAAACAGACACCCCTTTCAGATCATCTTCCCCAAATGAATCAGCGAATAGATGGACCCTCCAACGGTAGTTATCCTCGTATCGAGGGATGACATCATCAATAATTAAATACTAAAGCGCAACTATAAATAGAGGAGTAGATCATCCGATCTGAGATGTCATTCGGGAATAATCCTTTCACCTGATTCTCAAACTCAGCACTAGGGGAGTAGTGTTACGGTGGTAACGTAAACATCTCAGATCGTCCGATCTACCTTCGAAACATCCTAGTTCAGTTCTTATCCACAAACGTTCGGTGGTCAGAAAAATTATTATAATATCCTCCGAACTGATGTCCAGCCTTCAGAAGTGGATCCAACCTGTTCTTTCTAGTAAACGCTTCGAATGATGCTCATAATTTATAAATCACCTCAGATAAGTAACTCATCTCGTAGATTAATGGCAATACAGCTGTAATCCAACTACAAACAAACTGTTCTTCACTCGGCCTAAACTGTCAGTGGCGGATAAGGCATTCTGATCATGCTGATAACAACCTTCCCATTAAAAGGGCGTCCAAAATCTCGCCACAATAATATTAGCGGTCCAAGATTAACGGAATGATGCAACAATTGCATAAAACTTCCTTATAAATACCAAAAACCTTGAGAATCTAGATAAACAAAAAATTTATCTTGGAGAATATATTGTTTCTTGATCGCTGATTTGAGCGTCGGAAAATTCTTGCCAGAGTCAACTCCTCCGATTCGAATTTTATTTTATAGGTCACTTCAGCATCTTCTGCGAGCAACTAACAGCTTCGCTTTCGAAGCACACAATTTTCAGCAACAAAAGCAACTTTCCTAACAATCTCTCTTCTTGGCCTCTGTTGCCAAGCCAACTAAGAGACACTAGTGAAGCCCTCTATCTATCTTCTCTCAAACAATACCATTTCGCATGGGGTAACAGCTAGCTAATCTCCTAGCTTCGCACGAACTCGAGCATGAGTCGGCTCTACCAGCTACATCTTTCTTCTAGAAACTCGTCGGGGATATTGCATGAATCACTATGCCATACATACTACTAGGACTCCATCTACAATGGTGTCCCCGATCAAACATTTGGCAACCCAAAATGAGTCCAATCCAAACCGAATCTTAACCTTTTTTATTAAATAGATACCGACCTAACATCCATAACCTGTTTCTTGAGCAGATTGAATATGGTTATATGGATTTTAAACTGGTTTTAGATCGATCGGTTTATGATTCGATCTAACCATTAAACAATCAGAATAGGTTAGAAGACTAAGTTCGAATCTAACTTATTTAATAGATGGTGAGGCTGGGTTTAATTATTTATGACATGAATCTAGACATAAACATGCTTAAAACAGATTGATGGAAGAGCGGGTTGGTCATTCGTGTCATAATCTGGTGCCGGATATGGCTACGATGACTCCTATCAGAGCAGTCGTGTCGTTTAAGAATTGTGATGGCCAGAGGCAAGTTGTCTTGTTGGCACAACCTGATGTAACTTGCTATGCGGTCACATGTGATCAACAAGGACCACTCGGTTGCTGGATGCCTTTGTTGGAAGTTTGTAAGAGCTTAGGCTGTCAATATAAATATTAAAAAATAAAAGATTTCGATGACTTTACTTTTAATGATCGAGGTAGAGCCATCCTCTTGTTTCAAGTTGCATTTTTTTTTTTTTCAAAAATATGCTGAGAGAAGGAAAGATGATAGAATTTAGATTTTATTTGGATTCCTTGAAAAAAAATTTCTGCAATAAAAATTCTCTAGTAGTGAAGTAATTCATCTTGCTAATATTTTAAGAAAATTTTATCCTAGTATTTCATATTTTTTAATATTTAGATGATAAAATAAAAGATAAATTAAATTTTTGATTTCCTCATATTTTTAATAAGTTGCTGAACTTCAACAAGCTCAAACTTGTTCCCTATTTTTTTTTCAACTATTTTAATTTGCATTCTCCGAATTTTGGATGGTTTCTCTCATTGAAAATCCCTACTGGCATTTATTAGTGATTTTGTGGCCAATTCATGGCAAAAACTTAGATAGATGATTACATAATTGATTGATAATGATGTAGTATATAAATGGTGTTGTAATTTAATTAATGAAAAATTTATTTTGATGTTGTAACAAATGGATGATGATGTGGCATATGGATGGTGGTATAATATGTTGTCTAAGTTTTTGTCCAAGAATATCCTATCATTGAGTATCACATCATTATTCATATATCATAAATTATATTTTTAATTTTTTAAATTTTATAAATATTTTTATATAGATAATATAAACTTAGAGGATCTAAAGTATTGGTATGGACAATCATCGCTGGCCACATGTCATCATTAGATAGATTATCGATTCAGATGATCACTAAAGCTTTGATGATGGCCACCAGCTCTAGATCAGCAAAATATCGATTCGGAACTCAAATTAATTTGTACCGTGACCAAGTATGGCACATCGCTCTAAATAGTAGGAGTAGATCGACAATATACCGACCTTACCAGCTAAATCAATAAATTGCCGACATCAGCAACATCCAAATTGAGTTATCCTAAATCAACATCGGTCTTCAACCGTCCTACTACCTGCCTTACAAGATAAGATCAACAATTCACTATTCTGGCACTCGATGGCTTACCTTTCTAACCACAACCTTTTGGCTGGAGATTGGGTTTATACCGACCTCAACAACACAGATATGTGCTCCAGCCGAGCATAAGATCAAAATTATTTTATCCTTGCTGTCAACTTTATTATCTCGAGATCGGTAAAAAGCCGACTTTGCCAACATGGAAAGTATCATCCAGCTTAACCATCTCGAGATCGGTAAAATACCGACCTCGCCAGCCTAGCAAGATCGGTAAATACCGACCTCGACATCATCTGAAGACAATGAGCACCAGCCGCTTTCCAATTAAATCGAAGTTATCCTCTAGCCATGTTACAGCTAATTGCCACCAAAGCAAATGACCAATAGCTGCTATCCAACAAGTTATTTTGTTAAAACAAACTAATAATTTAACAAACTTTTCTTAAGACCTAAGCAAGCTTCTCTATAAATAGAGGAGCGGGATATCCCTCCAGAGGTAAGCACAAGATTCACATAGTTAATATTTTGCTGAAATCTACTCTCGACTTTCTCACTGAAGAAAGATTGAACTATTCTCTTTACTGCCTTCCACTCTTTCATTTCTACTATTTATTCTCGAAATCTCAGTTGACTTAAGCATCAGAAGGTCCTAAACCGAAGAGTACCCCATCGGTTCCTGAAATTTTTTCTTACAAATTGGTCTATGATCCACATCAACTTGATTCTAGATCAGCTCTCTAGAGTGAATTTTTTTCAACAATCTAAAATTCTACTGCAACATAAAGTATAATTTATCTCTAAAAAAAATTTTTGGCCTCTTAGTTCTCTTATTTGTACCACCACCATCATTACAATCCACCAACAAAACTATATCCATCATGCCACAATCACTACAACCATTCGTGTTGTGCTCATGCTATCATCATGATCTCCATGACCATAGTGGTAGGGGTGATGGGGAGGGCAGGGTGGGAGGTCGAAGCAATGAAAACCATTGAAGGAGGTTAGGATCTAGGAGACAATTTGGAGGTAGGAGCGTGTGGATTCTCTGTTATGCACCGTATAGTACTTTGCATTGCATACACCATCTATTGCACGATAGATGATTGTATATAACTGTACGATGCATACATCATACAACATACATTTACATATAGCCATCCATCACATGATGGATGGTGCACGTAATGCACTGTACCATGCGGTGCCCGGCAAAGAATTCATACCTGAGGTAGGGTAGATCATGGATGCTTCTAATTTTTAGCATATTTAACAAAAGTGATTATTATTATTATTTTAACATGTGATTTTTTTATTTTTTATTTTTTATTGTAAGTGAGCACACAAGGAGCCTAGAGTCAATTTTCTTGGTTCATTCATAGGAAGGCTAAAGAGATTAGCTTGATTGCGATAATATATATCCAAGCAAAGATCAAAACAAGCAATCATGTAAATGGCAAAAAAAGGTGAATTGTGAAGACCCATCGTCACAAGTAATCTCCTTTGGGAAAAGGTGGATGACCCCACCCTGACGTGCCATGTAAAGGTTACAAGGGGGGGAATTAAAGATCACCACATTTAAGGCTTTTAGCTTAGATGATCTTGAGACATAGGCTCCAAGAAATAATACATATATAC
This sequence comes from Cocos nucifera, assembly GCA_006176705.1. NCBI lineage: Eukaryota > Viridiplantae > Streptophyta > Magnoliopsida > Arecales > Arecaceae > Cocos > Cocos nucifera. Next base: position 4,664,440 of record QRFJ01000002.1, on the reverse strand, counting down.
CCAAAAAAAAAAAAAAAAAATCTTCATTGGATCCATAAAATTTTCGAGAGGTGACATGGGCAGGACCCAGCCACAACCGTACGTAGAATATAAATAGCATATATAACTCTCTGAATAGAGGATTTTATTCATTAAAAAAAAAAATAGAGGAATTTCGTTCCCTTCATATTTTTTTTCTTTATTTTACTCTTTTATTGTGACAAATGCTGTCATCTCTTGTTAATTAGTTAAGATGCAGGGAAGATTCATATTTTTTTTTTTGGATTATCTTAAAAGAGAAGAGCATAGCTTCAAAGGATGCTTACTAATTAGTCTTTTCACTGTAGTTTAATTAGCGATCATCTTTCTTCCTGTCTAAGATAAGAGAGAGAGAAAATTGATTAACAAAATAAATCCGAAGCCATTAATTCTATTGTCAACGTGGGCGTGAATACTCTCTTAGCTTGATAACGTATAGAATATATATGCAGATGACGATATGATAGAGGATGAGACTACATGAAATGTCCAGAATAACACTAAATTAAACATAAGCTCAGCCGACATGCCAAATGACGGTCATTGGATGAATTCAATCAACAAAAACAATCATCAGACGTTGTTCCAAAAAGAAAAAAAAGAAATATAGAAAAATACATGTTGGGGATAAATCCCACTCCTGTTGAAGTTCAGTCTGACGCTTAGTCTAATACAATCGATAATCACGGAAGATCTTCAATCAAAAATTCTCTCCCCCAGCGATCGAGCTCAATCGAACTTCCTCAACGGTCGAACTTCTTCCAAATTTCTCCTTCAGTCGGGCTTCTACGGAAGCCAAACTCCTTCCAAATTTTTTCAACAGTTGGATTCCTCCAGAAGTTGGACTCGTTCCAAACTCCTCCAGCAGTCGGACTTCTAAGGGAGCCGAACTCCTTCAGGAGTCGGACTCCTTCCGAATTCCTCTAGCAATCGGATTCCTCCAGCAGTCGGACTTCTACGGGAGCCGAACTTCTTTCAGATTTTTTCAGCAGTCGGATTCCTCCAGAAGCCGAACTTCTTCCAGATTTTTCCTTCAGTCGGACTTCTACGAGAGCCAAACTTCTTCCAGATTTCTCCAGCAGTCGGATTCTTCGAGGAGCCGGACTCCTTCCGAACTCCTCCAGCAGTCGGACTTCTACGAGAGCCGAACTTCTTTCGAATTTCTCCAGCAGTCGGATACTTTCAGGAGCCGGACTCCTTCTGAATTCCTTCAGCAATCGGACTTCTATAGGAGCCGAACTCCTTCTGGATTCCTCCTTTAGTCGAACTTCTACAGGAGTCGAACTTCTTCTAGATTTCTCCAGCAGTCGGATTCCTCCAGGAGCCGAACTCCTTCTGAACTCCTCTAGTAGTCGAACTTCTACGAGAGCCGAACTCTTTTCGGACTCCTCCAGCAATCAAATTTCTCTAGGAGCCGGACTCTTTTCGAACTCCTCCAGCAGTCGGACTTCTATGGGAGCTGAACTTCTTCCAGATTTCTCCAGCAGTTGGATTCCTCCAAGAGCCGAACTCTTTCCGAACTCCTCCAGCAGTCGGATTCCTCCAAGAGTCGAACTTCTTCCAGATTGCTCCTTTAGTCGGACTTCTACGGGAGCCGGACTCTTTCTGAATTTCTCCTTCAGTCAGACTTTTATGATAGCCAAACTTCTTCCAGATTTCTCCAGCAATCAGATTCCTCCAGGAGCCAGACTTCTTTCAAATTTCTCCTTCAGTTGTGCTTCTATGGGAGCCGAACTCCTTCCAAATTTCTCCAACAGTCGGATTCCTTCAGCAGCCGGACTCCTTCCGAACTCCTCCAGCAGTCGGACCTCTATGGGAGCCGAACATCTTCCAAATTTCTCCAACAGTCAGATTCCTCTAGGAATCGAACTTCTTTTGAACTCCTCCAGCAATCGGACTTCTACGAGAGCCGAATTTTTTTCAGATTCCTCCTTTGGTCAGGCTTTTATGGAAGCCGAACTCCTTCCGAACTTCTTCAGCAATCGAATTTCTTTAAGAGTCGGACTCCTTCCGAATTCCTCCAGCAGTCGAATTTCTTCAGGAGTCGAACTCCTTCTGGACTCCTCTAGGAGCTGGACTCTTTTCGAACTCCTCCAACAGTCGAATTTCTTTAAAAGTCGAACTCCTTTCAGACTTTTTTTGAATTTTTTCTTCAGACGAATTTCTACAGGCAATCCCACTACCGAACAGTTACGTTTATCATTTATCAGGACAGTTACGATTGTCATTTATCAGGATGATTATGACTGGCATTTATCAGGATAGTTATGATTATCATTTATCAAGATGATTATGATTGACATTTATTAGGACGGTTATGACTGTTACAACAAGCTTTGTCTATAAAAAGGGATCCTTCAGATATGTTTTCTCTAAGCTCTCTTCTCCTCGAAATTCTGCCAAACTCTTTCCCGAGCACTCCATTTCTATTGGTCAGAAGAGCAAACTTAACCATCGGAGGATACTACTGGAGCCACCACCACTGACTCCAGATGAAACTTTATTTTGTAGATCACCGATGGCAATCTCATCTTCCTCGACTCCAGCTTGATCCGATGTCAACCAAATTTTGCACCAACAGAATTGATGCTAGAGGAAGGACACCTATGTTCTTGAGGTTTCCTTGATCTTAAAGGAGTGCTCAGCAGCGATCTAGAGATCTTCTCAAAAAAAATGCTGCTCAGAAAAGCTTCGACCCAATGATCAACGATCTTTGTAGCCAGATCCCATCCAAATACATCCATTTCCACTCCAGCTTCGATAACTCAAGCTCCACCCGCAGCTATGGTGGATACGAAGCAGTTCAACTTATTGATCCAATAAGTCCATGGTCTCACGGAGGTGGTACAAGCCATACATCGATAGGCTCCGACATAAATTTGGTTGAAGCAGACTTTTTCGGAGCCCCATGATCCGATTGAAGAATGGTCGATTCGAGTTAGCCAACCGATGACCTCCGAAAAGGAGAAATAGAGGATGGAGAGCCATAGCTCAAATCATGATTCAACCTCAGGGGAAGCTCTATCCCAATCCCATCAGAAAACTCTGAAGATCAATGATCGTAAAAATCTCCTCAATCAAAGGCTCCAGAAAATGAGCTGATGGATCGAAGAGGTTCGTCATACTCCCTCCACACACAATAATAATATTTGCACTGACCCTCTTTTTTTTCAGAAGATTATACAGGAATCCATCCCGCCGAACTTCAAGCTTTCGTAATTTGATAGTTATGATGGGACCATCGATCCGGTCGATCACCTGGAGGTCTTTCGGATAATGATTTTGCTCCATGGTGCACCAGACGCTATTTTGTGCTGGGCTTTTCCATCCACCCTCAAGAAAGCTGCCAAAAACTGATACTCAATACTTAAGTCGGATACCATCTTTTTCTTTGATCAAATGAGCCATCAGTTCATAGCTCACTTCATCAGCAACCGACGTCCGCACTGAGGTTTGGATTCTCTGATGACCATCAAGCAGAAGGAGAAATTCATCTAGGCTTATGTCATCCGATTTAATGCAACTGCATTAGAGGTCCAAAATCTGGACCAATCCATCGCCATAGCCGCACTCAAGAGCGGCCTTTAGAAGAATGATTTACTGTTCTTTCTGAAAAAAAAAGTACCTCAGGGACTTTATTGATATATTAGCTCGGACTAAAGGTTACGCCCAAGCTAAAGAGGCCTTCAAGGCCAAGGATGATGAAGCCTTTGGTAAGCGGTGAATCGGCACACCGAACAGGCCCACCGAGGAAGAAAAGTCAAATGAAGCTCGATCGTGCTCCTGAACTTTTTCTGAGTGCAAGCAAGTCCGAACTCCTCCCCGGGCTCGAAGGTAGGGAAGCCCAGACAGAAGGGCGCAGTGGGATTCTCTCCAATGAAGATTTCGCAACTATGCCCCTCTCAATGCTCCAAAAATTCAAGTGCTGATGGAAATCAAGAAGCAATTATCGAGATCGAAAAGGATGCGCTCTCACCCCAGCAAGCGTAATCCTAACAAGTTCTGCCTTTATCATCATGATCATGGTCACGATACTGAGGAGTGTATCCAACTTCGAGATGAAATCGAGGAGCTCATCAGACGAGGCAGACTAGGTCGATTCCTACGGCGATGGCCTGAAGGATGAAAAGATCGATCAAGGGTATTGCCACAGCCTGAGCCACCAAGGGGAGAGGATCAATAAGGAGATCGGCCATCTTTCGATATCATCAACACTATCTCGAAGGAACTTCGGCAAGGAGAGATCAGTGGATTAAAGGGATCAGTGAAGAGATGGAGGACAGAAGAACCCATAATCTTCACTGAGGCAGATGCTCAGGGGTCCAGTTCTCCCATAATGATGTGGTAGTAATCTCTTTAAACATTGCCGACTATGATGTACGCTGCATTTTGGTAGATAACGGAAGCTCGGCTGATGTATTATTTTATGGTACTTTCTCAAAAATGTCCTTACTCAATAACCACTTAGGGCCTATGAACTTTTCATTGATAGACTTCACTGACGATGCTGTACCAGTTGTGGGCATAATAACTTTGGCCGTGACTGCAAGGCAACGTCCGAAACTGGCTAAGGCATAGGTTGATTTTTTAGTCGTAAGGACTCCATCCGCCTATAATGCTATTCTCAGTCGATCTGGTCTAAATGCACTTCGAATGGTGGTGTCCACTTATTATTTAAAGATGAAGTTTTCGATAAGTTACGGGATTGGAGAGATCAGGAGAGATCAAGCTCTAGCAAGGCACTACTATTCAATTGCCCTGCGAAAGGAAGCACAGTCCGACCCTTGTCCTGTTGATGGGCTAGATGTCCGCGATAACTTTGCCGAAGAACGGGATGAGCCCTTAGAAGATCTTGTGACCATCCTCCTGAATAACGAAAATGCGGAGCATATGGTATAAATTGGCTCCAATCTGGAAGATGAAGTTTGGAAGCAGCTCATCGCCTTCTTACGGAGGAATGCCGACGTCTTCGCCTAGGTTCTAATAGATATACCTGGGATTGACGCTGAGGTTATGGAATATCGGCTGGCCATTGACCCCAAATATTGATCAGTGAAAGAAAGAGTTTGAGGCCATGCACTAGAAAGGCAGAAGATAATAGCCGAAGAAGTCGACAAGCTTCTCAATGTCGAATTTATCCGAGAAGTCAGCTATCCGATTTAGGTTTCAAATATGGTTCTGATCAAAAAAGCCAACGGTAAGTGGAGGAAGTGCATCGACTTTAAGAAGCTAAACAAGGTCTGCTCAAAAGATAGCTATCCTCCATCTAAGATTGATCAACTAGTGGATGCGACCTCGGACCACGAGCTCCTCACCTTCATGGATGCCTTTTCTGGTTATAACCAGATATGGATGGCGCCAGAGGATAAAGAACGCAAGGGCAACGTACCAGCATCTGGTCAATAAGATCTTCAAGGAGTAGATCGACCGCAACATAAAGGTGTATGTGGATGACATGCTAATCAAAAGCCGAGCTTCTATAAATCATCCCGTCGATCTTGAAGAGATCTTCAGTGCACTCAGGAAGCACAAGATGAAGCTGAATCCGATCAAGTGCGTCTTTGGTGTGACCTCTGAAAAATTTCTGGGATTTATGGTGTCGAGGCGCAGGATTGAAGCAAATTCAGAGAAAATTCGAGCCATTTAAGAGATGACCGCTCCAAAAATAATCAAAGAAGTTCAGCGCTTGACTGAAAAAATGGTGTCCTTAAATTGCTTCGTTTCGAGATCGGCCGAGCGATGCATGCCCTTCTTCCAAGTTCTTAAGCAACCAAAGAATTTCTGTTGGATGACGAAATGCCAATGGATATTTGAAGAGCTCAAAAACTATCTCGACTCGCCCCCACTGTAGACAAAATTTGAACCTAGAGAAGAATTATTCTTGTATCTAGCGGTCTCCCCGATGGCCTTGGCAGCAGTCCTAGTCAAGGAGGAAGTGAAGATACAGCGATCGATCTACTACATAAGTTGGATCCTAAGGGATACAGAGATCAGATACTCTAAGCTAGAAAAATCGACTTACTCTCTTCTAATTACTACCAGGAGGCTCCAACCTTATTTTCAGAGGCACACCATAACGGTCCTCACAGATCAACTAATAAAGGCAATCCTTCAGCAAATGGATGGTTTCGAAAGAATCACAAAATGGGCAATCGAGCTCACGAAATTTGATATCAATTATCGACCCCGACCATCGATCAAAGCCCAGATATTAATAGATTTTATAGTGGAATATACCATTTTCGATGATGCCGAGCTTGAACAAAATGAGATCGATGCTCTACTGTCATAACCGAGCCCCCCCCGAAGAGACAGCCAATCTTTTCGAAGATTTTTGGGCTATGTACGTGGATGGTTCATCCAACTCTGCTGAAGCAGATGTGGGGTTGATCTTAGTCAGTCCCGAACGAGTCATCATCAAGTATGCACTACGCTTCAAATTTCCTGTGACTAACAATGGGGCCGAGTATGAAGCGTTGATCATCGAGTTAAAAATAGCAAGAGAATTAAAAGTAGATCGGCTTCAAGTCTACAACAATTTTTAATTAGTGGTCGACCAAGTTAGTGGCAGCTGCGAAGCATGAAAGGAAAGTACGATGAAATACCTTGAGAAAGTAAAGGACTTGACTTCGGCCTTCAGCTGTTTCGACATTCAATAGGTTTCGAGGGTAGAAAATATAAGAACCGACCTCCTCTCTAAGTTGGCCACTTCTACTCCAATCGAACTATCCAAAGAAGTATTTTTTGAGACTCTGAAGTGCCCAAGCCCAGAGGAATCATAAGTCATTTTGCAAACAGAACTCGAGCTGAGCTGGATCGACCCGTTGGTTGCCTACCTTAGGGAGGAAGTTCTTCCTCGAGATTCGAAACAAGCTCGAAAACTTAAGAATCAAGCCTTTTGATACATTTTGTATGAGGATAGATTGTATAAGAGGTCGTACTCGCTATCGCTGCTGAGATGTCTCCGACCTTCAGAGGTCGACTTCACATTATGGAAAGTGCACAAAAAAATCTATGGAAGTCATGTAGGAGCCAAGTTCCTGTCACAAAAGCTACTTCACTAAGGGTACTATTGGCCGACCTTATACCATGATTCTGTGGAGTATATTAAGAAATATGATCGCTGTCAGAAGAATGCAAACGTACAAAGATAGCCAGCCTCCGAGCTTACTCCGCTAAGTGCATCTTGGCTATTTGGGAAGTGGGGATTGCAAACATACTTAGCCCATTTTCGACGGCATCCAGACAATGGAAGTTCCTCTTGATCGCGATCGACTACTTCACCAAATGGATCGAAGCCAAACCATTAGCCAAAATTATCAAGATCAAGATACAGAACTTCGTCTAAAAGTCAATAGTCTATCAATTCGATCTGCCCCAAATCCTCATAACTGATAATGGACGATAATTCGCTGGGATGAGGTTCGCCGAGTTCTGCGAAGACCTAAACATCTTCCACCACTTCATATCAGTAGCTCATCTATAGGCAAATGGAGAAGCTGAAGTGACCAATCGGACTCTGCTACAAGGCATCAAGATAAGGCTCGATAGAGCAAAAGGAGCCTGGGTGGACGAACTCTACCACGTCCTTTGGGCATACCAAACTACTCAAAGACTGTCGACTGGGAAAACACTATTCGCCTTGACCTTTAGAATGGAAACAATCATCCCGATTGAACTTAAGCTTCCATCAGCATGGATCATGGCCTTCAACGAGCAGCACAACCCACAGGACCTTAGGATCAACCTCGACCTACTGGAAGAAAAAAGAAAGAAAGCTCAGGTTCGGATGGCGGCCTACAGACAAAAGATGATTCGGTACTATAACTCTAGAGTCAGAAGTAAAATATTCAAAGTAGATGACTTAGTGCTTCAGTGAGTCACCATCTCTCAACCTCAGAGCCAGAGGAAGCTTGCCCCAAATTGGAAAGGCCCGTATGAAGTGGTGGAGGTCGTCCGGTCCAAAACTTATCGTCTAAAAGAGCTCAGAGAAATAACACTTTCATGACTTTGGAACTCAAAAAATCTGAAAATGTACTACCATTAATCTTTCTTTAATAAAACTCCTTTATTTTAGCATTATTGTTTCTTGGTACAAGAACTATGTGATGATAGAAAAGAAACAACCGAAAGTGGCCATGTTAGGAACAAGAGAAGAACCTCGTCCTAACGTGAGCAAAGTCGAAGAACTCATTCATTTTAGATGAGATGAAGAGAGAGGCCCTAACAACGGCCCTTATGTGCCCCCATAGTCCGTTAGAAATAGGAGGAGAACCTCGTCCTAATGTGAGAAAAGTCGAAGGCCTCATTCATTTTAGACGAGATGGGAGGAGAGGCCCTGACAACGATCCTTATGTACCCCCACAGCCCATTAGGAACAGAAGGAGAACCTCGTCCTAACGTGAGCAAAATTGAAGGCCTCGTTCATTTTAGATAAGGTGAGAGGAGAGGCCCCGACAACGGCCCTATTATGCCCGAGCTTCAATAACGACATCAACCTCAGTTGGAGATAAGATCTCCCCTGGGCCTCAACTTCAACGTCAACCTCGGCTAGAGATAAGATCTCCTCCGAGCTTCAACCCGAACTGGTGCAAAGCCCTAAAGAGGACTTTAGCAGTCACCCTTTTTATACTTCCTTCCTTTGAGTTTCGAACTCGAAAGTGGGGGGACTATTATTGGAGATAAATCCTGCTCCCACTGAAGTCCAGTCTGATACTTAGCCTAATGCAACCGGTAATCACCAAAGATCTTCAATCAAAAATTCTCTTTCCAGTGGTCGAGCCCAATTGAACTTTTCTAACGATTGAACTCCTTCCAAATTTCTTCTTCAGTCGAGCTTCTATGGGAGCCAAACTTCTTTCAGATTTCTCCAGCAGTCGGATTCCTCCAAGAGTCGGACTTCTTCTGAACTCCTCCAGCAGTCGAACTTCTATGGGAGTTGAACTCATTTCGGACTCCTTCAGGAGCCGGACTCCTTTCGAACTCCTCCAGCAATCAGACTTCTACGGAAGCCGAACTTCTTTCAAATTTTTCCAGCAATCGGATTCCTTCAAGAGCCAGACTCCTTCAGGATTCCTCCTTCAGTCAGGCTTCTACGGAAGCTAAACTTCTTCCAGATTTCTCCAGCAATCAGATTTCTTCAGAAGTCGGACTCCTTCCGAACTCCTCCGGCAGTCAAAATTCTACGGAAGCCGAACTCCTTCCAGATTCCTCCAGCAGTCAAAATTCTATGGGAGCCGGACTCCTTCCGAACTCCTCTAACAATCGAACTTCTACGGAAGTTGAACTCCTTCCGAATTTTTCCTTCAGTCAGGCTTCTACGGGAGCCAAACTCTTTCTAAATTTCTCCAGCAGTCGGATTCCTCCAGGAGTCAGACTCCTTCCGAACTCTTCCAGCAGTCGGACTTCTATGGGAGCCGAACTCCTTCTGGACTCTTTCAGCAATCAGATTCCTCTAGGAGCCAAACTCCTTTCGAACTCCTCTAGTAGTCAAGCTTCTATAGAAGCCGAACTTCTTTCCGATTTCTTCAACAGTCGGACTCCTTCCGAACTCCTCCAGCAGTCGGATTCCTCCATGTGCTGAACTCCTTCCGAACTCCTCCAGCAGTTGGACTTTTATGGGAACCGAACTCCTTCCAAATTTCTTCTTCAGTTGGGCTTCTATGAGAGCCGGACTTCTTTCGAATTTCTCCTTCAATCGAACTTCTACGGGAGCCAAACTTCTTCCAAATTTCTCCAGCAGTCAGATTCCTCCAGGAGCCAAACTCCTTTCGAATTTCTTCAGGAGCCAGATTCCTTCTTCAATCGAACTTCTACGGAAGTCGATCTCCTTCCAAATTTCTCCAGCAGTCGGATTCCTCCAAGAGCCGAACTTCTTCAGCAGTTGGACTTCTATGGGAACCGAACTCCTTCCGAATTCCTCCAGCAGTCGGATTCCTCCAGGAGCTGGACTCCTTCCAAACTCCTCCAGCAATCGGGCTTCTATGGGAGCCGAACTCCTTCCGAATTTTTCATTCAGTCGGGCTTCTATGGAAGCCAAACTCCTTTTGAACTCCTTCAGCAATTGAATTTCTCCAGAAGTCGGACTCCTTCCGAACTCCTCTAATAGTCGGATTTCTTCAGAAGCCGAACTCCTTCCAAACTCCTCTAGGAGTCGGACTCGTTGCGAAGTCCTCCAGTAGTCAAATTTCTTCAGAAGCTGAACTTTTTTCAGACTCCTCTAGCAGTTGGATTCCTACAAAAGCCAAACTCCTTCCGAACTTTTTCTTCAGACGGATTCCTATAGGCAATCCTACTACTGAATGGTTATGATTATCATTTATCAGGACAGTTATGATTATCATTTATTAGAATGATTATGATTGATATTTATCAGGATGGTTACGATTATTACAACAAGCTCCGTCTATAAAAAGGGATCCTCCAAATACATTTTCTCTAAACTTTCTTCTTCTTCTCAAAACTCTGCCGAATTTTTTTTCGAGCACTCCATTTTTATTGGCCAGAAGAGCTAACTTAACTATCGAAGGATTCTATTGGAGCCACCACCATCGACTTCAGATGGGACTTTATTTTATAGATTACCGATGGCGATCTCGCCTTCCTCGACTCCAACTTGATCCGACATCAACCAAATTCTGCACCAATAGCACATATAACCTGTGCCGAATTTGATTCCACATAAAACACCGAGGCGATCCATGTAAACTGGGAGATTTTTGGTATATATATATATATATAACTGGGGATAAATATTTTTTTCGGAGACATTAATTGGTAGTTTCTATATTATCAGGTTTGCTATTGGTTTATTGCAATCATGACAAATAACTCTAAATTAAACCATCCATGTAACACACAAGCATAACAGATGAATTAGCAGCAATTTGCCTCCCTTAAATATTATATATATATATATATATATATATATATATATATATATAGAGAGAGAGAGAGAGAGAGAGAGAGAGAGAGTTAGCTCGCACTATATATGTTGCACCTGACGGGTCCTGGTAAATTATGTTGGTGCACCTTCGTCATTCTACCAGGTGACGAGGGCTCCAGGGACACGGCAACCTTGAAAGGTGACCGATCTCAATGATTACGTAGAGCAAAATACAATAATAACCCGTGCTTGATGTCAAGTTCTTGGCCAAGGCGGCAGCACCCCACAGGGCCAATCTGGTCTCGTGCAGAAATTAATTGTAGGCACAAGTAGCAGCACATCTTCCAGGAGGCCAGAAAACATTGCAATTCCAATGATTCATGTCCATGATTGGGAACTCAATGGCTCCTCTGGTACCAAGAGTCCCTTCTTCCAGCAACCATTGCCCTCTAAAATCAAAGCCATCGTTTGACCTATAACTTCTCATGCTTTTTCCAATCATTGCATGAAATTAGTGGAGGTGGTCTGCACCATGTTTGATGGATTTGTGATCAGCTTGCTATATATATATATATATACCATCATAATTCAACATTATAATCATTGTATAGATTAACTGTTGCTACTCCAAAACAAAATCTGAAAAAGATATATAATACGCAAAATACTAAAATGTCAAGCCTCCAACAAGAATCTCCGTCGGGCATGCATTGCTTGCTTTAAACGACCTAATACCCCACCACCCCACCGGGGGGAAAAAAAAAAAAAGATGATTCAAATTTATAAATTTATCGATTTCGAATAAATATCGTGAGGCAAAACCCGTAGTATGGTAGCGAATATTATTCTTAAGAAGCATGTCCAGTATTTAACCCGCCAACCATAAATAGCAAACAGCAAGCAAACCATATCTGTTTTTTTTTTATTTCCTTCGTAATAACGAACGGACAGACCAACGAACCCTGTATATCTCGCTTGGCAACTACTACAATTTTTCATAGAAAAATTTTTATTGCACCACGAACGAGCTGTATCACTAGCGATGATTAACGTGCACGCAGGATCAGAGCATGATGCCTCAAAAAAAAAAAAAAAAAAAAATTCCAATCCTACGTGCGCATCAATCACCATATGTAGTGCACAAAGTGTTTTCCATCCTCCATAAATTTTATGCAGCGCTTGCGAGGCCCACACATTATATAAGTAAGCAGGGCCTCTGGATCCACTTTCACTCTTTTAAACTAAGCAGTTTTCGTCTCTATCAATACAGCCTTTCAACCACAATAACAGCAGCTGCGTATTAATAAATACCTAATTATTTATATATATAACGGTGTCTGGACCCCTTTTCATCAATTGTTGATCTTTGCGTCATGAATGCTCGTCATGGTTATATGCAGTCCACCGGTAGCTATCTTATTGGCATGTACATTGGCAAGCGAAAAGATTATTTTATATATATATATATCGGCGATTCCGGGAAAAAAAACCGAACATGGCACTATATATTTTATGATTCATTCATCATAATTTGACGGAATCCATTTTCACCAACATCCAATGTTTCTCTCGAATAAATACCCGATATCGCACCTCCTGCTCAAAGCCCAGCCTCTTCCCATGTGGAAACCCTGGACACCATTTGTGAACCACTGCTCCAAGCAAGAAGAGTCCATATCCTTTTGTATTGGCAGAGAGTACTTGTACACATCTTGATGGCCACCGCATCATCCAATCTTGCCAGATATCCAAAGATAATGGGGCATGCAACTCGACATGACCTATCACATCTTATTTAACGATTGTCCGTCTCCACAATCAAATAACATGGTGGTCATCAAAGATGGTATGATTGTGGTGCAAAACATATACCACAAAAAGATCCAAACATATGCGTGCGCGCGTGTGTATATATTCCTTCATGCCTCCAAAACAAATCTAATTGATTGGATAGTTATAAGTTCAATTAAGAGGCCTGCCTGTTTTGTTAGTGTTCATCTATTTAAGGATATTTTCATTCAATATATGCACTGATTTGGATGGCCGAACCGCCTGAATCTCCCTGCTTGCTACATATTCGCATGAATGATACAATCTGTATAACCTCTCTTTTCGTCTTGTCCGAGTATTCCGTGTGAAACAGGGGCCCCAACATTAGCATGAGAATAATTGAATAAACCAAAAGATTAGCATAATAATAATAATTAGATATTGGAAGCTATCGCATAATAACAACAACTCAAGTAATAAGAGATAATCATTTTAAAAGAAAAGCAAAAAAAGGAAAAAAGGAGAAAACTAAAAGTAGTTGGCAGTTTCAGCAATCAGTGGTACAGAGTCCAAACTAAAATAATAGAAAAACGAATCAAATGATAGAACTTGGCACGATTTGATTCCAAACTTGTAACGGCACGGCTAGCCATACGCACCCCACCCCCTAAAGTTCATATCCAGAAAAAAGTCCTCCATCGAGTGAGATCTTGGTGAACAGTGATGGCGTTTGTTATATATGGACCATAAGAAACACGTAAAAACCTGCCGCCCCCTTTGCAAAACCACGGAATATTCTAATTGAATGGTCATGGTCTATCGTCATTTCATCCTCCAAGATGGGAATTGGTCACGATTCCACAAAACACATTTGAAAAATAATGATGATAATAATAATAATAAAAGAGGCTCCTCTAGCCAGTTAGGGTTGTATTTAACGAGGGGGGTGGCTTGGGAAGATGGGAAATGGTTGTCCACAAGCATTATGTAGGACAATTCTTGATAGGGAAGCATGAGAGACAGAAGTACCAATAATTTGAGATATACTGTACACAGTTTGATAGGATCAGACCCGTCGAGACCTTGCTCTCCACTCGGGAAATAGGGGTCCATGGGTTGAGGTCACGGGTCGATCCCACCAAATGCACAAACAAACGGCGAGTCAGCATCATGCCCCACCCCTTCTTCCCCAACCGAGCCTCCCGATGCTGCGGGTATCTTAGATCGCAGCTTTTATTAGCAAAGGAACGAAGAGAAAAAGGTGAGAAGAACATGACGATGGAAATGTTAAAAGAAAAGACTTAACATATTTTATTAAGCACCTCCAATTCCAAAGCAACGAAGCTGATGATTTTACCACCACTACAAACATGGGACTTAAATTCTTCGAAAATTGTACCAAGTCCGGATCAAATCTCTAAAGAAGAGACGACACCGGAGATGCAAACACAATTTAAAAGGTCCTATTTTTCTATTTAATGAACTAGAATAATTGAATAAATTCGAGATTCGCAATCTAAAATAAGAACAAGAATTTAATATCCTGCACTCAAGTTGCAGCCTCTGGGCTCACGAGTCACGAGAATCAGGTCACGGACTCGTAGACACGGTCCATCCATATGCAGAAAACCTCTGAATTACAAAAAAGAAGAATCAAGCTAACCCTTTTCCTTCCCCGACTTTTGACCCAGTTCCACTCGGCCCCTCTCAAGTTTAGAATTTTGTGTCAAGTCCCTGAAGTTACTCCGATGACCCTGTATGACTGCTATGAAAAGGAAAAATGTTCCGACTGTTTTGTCAAATTTTACAAATATCGAGCACTGCCATGAACTATCGTACTCGCCCGGAGGGTTTTATTTCTTTGAGAGGCTTACAAAGTTGCAGACAGAAGAACGAGTACACATTTCCATCCTTCAGCGCCCGCAAGTTCAAGCAGATAGCACTACTTCAACACCTAAGACCTTTGTTGTTCCTGCAAGACAGGACAATATAACGCCGCGTGCTAAGCTGGTTTCAATTTCTCAGTGATCCATCAAACACGTTCCAACCAAACAAATTAGTCCCTAACCCTTCTAATGACCTTCATTCAAAGTATGTTCTACCAAGGAGGATAGATTATAAGGGTGTCCCAATACCCTAAGCAAGGATCAAAATTCAATTACATTTGCCAAGAAATCCTCCGATGATAGAACACAATGGTGATACTGCCATGTCTTTTTCTAGGTGCCCCTTGTGTTTGAGATCACCTTGAAAATTTAAAATTCAAACAATCAGATGGGGTCTTATAACATCCACAAATCATATGATGTCCCTCCTGCCTCCCATATCTTAATAACATATATATATATATATATATACACACAAAGTCTTAAAGAACAGCCTTTCTATGAGACGCATCTTTCGGGATACAAATTCAGCAACTAACTAGATGGCTACTTTTGCAGCGGAGCACTCGAGACCATCACTATGGACTGATATGAGCAGGATCCCTAGACCGCTTAGGATCCGTTTGGTTCGCAGGAATAACTTTTCTTTCTAAGAAGTAACTTCTTGAAAAATTATTTTCTTATAATGAAATTTTGGTATGTTTGATTGACTACCAAAAATTGATTTATTTTAAAGAGTGACTTATGTTTGGTTGAGCACTCATTTTTCTAAAAAAAATTGCATAGAATGCCCATTATACCCTTAATGAATATAAAACTATACATTTTTGCTCCTAAACTTTGAATAAATAATATTATTATATTATATTAATATAATATAATATTAATATATTATAATATAATATTAGATCATAATAATTTATATATTAATATAATACTAATATATATTATATTATATTAATATAATATTAATATTTTAATATAATAAATTTATTAATATTTAATAAATATAATATTATATTAATATAAATACTGACATATTAATATAAATAATATATTAATATTATATTTATATAAATATTATGATAATATTAATATAATATTATATTATTCCTATTCAGTATTTCATCTTAACCATTCATGATATTTTATAAAATTTTAGTCATAAATATTAAAAAAATATTTTAAAAAAATATCATCATTTTTTATTCCATGAAAAGTATCAAAATCCATCTATTCTACGAATTTTCATTTTTCATAGGATTTTTTTCATTCTTTCTTCTTTTAAAATTCCAACCTTTCTCTTCGCTTTTCAGGAGTTGTCTCTTTCCTCCACCTTCGACGAACCAAAACAAGTTCTTGAGGATGTTTTATTTTCTGATGCTTCTGGATATATTAACGCAATAATTATATGAATGATCCATGTCATCAAAGAAAGAGAGAGAGAGAGAGAGAGAGAGAGATTTAAAAGAACAATTATAATCCATTGGTTCAAGATTGTGCTAGGAAGAGTCAAAATTTGACTTGCATACGATCTCAATTTCCACAAACCAAAAAAAGTAACAATAACTTCCGTTGAAAAACTTTTTTTACCCAGATTGTCTCAATTTTCTTAGCTGACGATAAGTTACACATCAATAAAGTTCACGTACAAGGGGCACTAGGCCAATGTGAATTGTACAAAAGTCAACAAGAAATGTAATTATAACATGTTTTGGAACATACAAGAACCTCCTCATGAACCCATATCTCAAACATCACCATGTAATCTTACAAACGTAAATTTTAACCTGACATTACTCGCGCATTTTACCTCCGACATGGCTTTCATAATTGATCAAATTTGATGACTCGTGATCCTACATGCAATAACGACAGAATTCCATTTATTGTTGATTTACTGTTATCACGCCACTGGAAATTAATTTTTTTTAAAAAAAATCATATGAGACTATTTTGACCTATATAGAAATTATAAACTATGATTTTTTCGCAATTTTATTTGAGCAAATTAAAATTATCTATAATGTACCAAAGCAATTTACAGCACCAGTCTGGCAAAGTATCAGTAATAAAATATATCATGTCTCCGGCCCGACATGTCAGCCAATGAGGCAATAGCAGTCTAGAACCTTGCTTCAAGATGGCAAATATTATCAAATCACATTGTTGCCTTTCGTCACAGATGAGCAAGACAAATCAACAGCCAGAAGAATGATTGTCTGATGCCAATATCGGAAAGTAACTGGATATACCACCAATTATAGACAAATGATTATGCTAAAAGACACATCATCTAGAACCAGTCATGAATCCAGCTAAATATCATTTTATGCTACTACAGTATATTTTAACAGTAACAGTAATTCCAATGCTTAAATACGAAGCGCTATAGGCAAATGGAAAACGAGAGAAAATTTTAAGCAGCAAACCTAACGAAGGTAGTTCCCTCAGCTAACCAGCTAAAGCAATAACAAAAATTAAAGAATGAAACAATTTGGGAATCCTTTTTTCTTTCAGTCATATAGACACATGACAAACTTGGAAACAGGAGAAAAATTAATGAATTAAAGCTCCACTCTCCAGTGGTCAGTGATATGATGCCTTGTTAACACATGATTCTTTTGCTCCTGAAGAATAACAAATTATCCAAGTTTGCCCATCTATATCTCAAATCTAGGCACTTGGATCTCATACATGCAGGAACCACTGTATTTCAGACAAATTGTTTAGTGTTCATAATCACTGGCAACAGAATTACCAAAAATAGCCTAAATAAAGTGAAACTGAAAGCACCTGTGTCTTAATCTTTTGAGACTCGGACAAGTAACCCGGTTGGGGTTTGAACTGTTTTCAGGTGACCAGACCCAATAAGATCGCGAAGATGGAACCGCATATCAAGAGGTGAAAAGCGCAACTGTTTCTTCTCCAAAGGAGCAAGCAGCATCTCTTTGAATTTTCTACGATTTAAGAATGAGAGGAGCTCCTTCCTTCCCTGAATGATCAAGTAAAACATTTCATGATTAACCATAATGCACAGAGAACCATTCAACACACACACACACACACACATAAATGTGTTTCCGGGAAATAAGCACCACAGTGCTAATTATGTTATCATGAGGAAAAAATTATACAAAATTACACATGATTCGTGAAAATAGTTTGTTTTCCTCTAAAACGTCAAATGCGAATAAGATAAAAGAAAAATGAAGGTCATTGCATTCTCTCTCTCTCTCTCTCTCTCTCTCTCTCATGGACCAAGTAAAGAACAGTTAAGAGCTGCAACCAGAGAAAAAAAATTCATTAGTAGTGCTACAGATCACCCATTTCAGCCATTACTCAGTTCATCAGTTCTATGTGGCAGTTGGAGATTGGTGCGCTGCACGGGTATCATCCAGACGATCATCAACTTCCACATAGGACCAGTGGACCGAGCAGTGACTAGAAAGGTGTGTGATTCTTTTTTCTTTTTCTTTTTTTCATTTTCTTTTTGGGGTTGGGGTGGCGGGTGTTTGCAGGTGCATGAAGAAACAAGTTACAAAACCTTGCATGAAACAGAAAAGGTAAAATGGCACATATTATTGGGGAATATCACTGCATATGGGTCTTTCTTTGATGGTTTAAAGATATGGAAAATGAATAACTATCTGAGTGGCTACATATCACTTCTCAATGATGTGACTCCAGACTAAAACAACATATAAAAAATGCCAAATCTCAAAGTAAATTTCTTGTAGTCTAGAAGTACATACTTGTGAGAGACCTTTCAATATTGACCCAATATTTGGAATTGTGAACCAGTACATATTCGGATCAATCAACTGGCGATTCTACAGCAAAGTTAAACATATAGATACATATCAGAGAAGGCCATAACTAAATTAAAAATTGAGACAAATTTAGAGCAGATAAAAAGTGGTTGGATTTTAGTCAGATGTTTCCATTCAAATTTTGATAAGAAATCAGCTGTTAATGGTAATCACAGGAAACTCAAGCATGATAATACAAAAGCAATGTCAAGTGTCGCTTAAAGAACAAATGGATAACATTCACATTAGCGTCCTGAAACGTTCGAGTTCTCCATTACAGAGCACCATTCTCTGAAACTATATGGGTAGGAATAAGTTTGAAGCTTAAGCATATCCGAGCCAATGTAAATGAAGGTAATGCAGGAATAGCCAGTGCAGTCAACCGAGTAAACCATTATGAACAGCTTGGCTTCTAATAGGTACAGTTGATTTAAGCTCACTTAGAGCTACATTCTTCCATGTATGAGGTCCTTCATGAGGGATTTTTTAAAACTTTAATAACCAAAAAGAAACCTCAAGTAATAACTACCCAACTAATCCCGTCTCTTCTCTCTCACTTACACTCTCCCTTCCCCAACATCAAACGTCATGTAAGCAAGCCAGCCAGCAACACATGGTTTGGACTGCTGTTTCTTTCTCTTTTGTTTTTACCAGCTTATTATTTCAAAGGAACCAAAAACTAAATTATATATGAATTCCTAAAGATAACAATTAATTATTTGACATACATGGAAGCATATGAGTGGTGGTATATCATCAGTACTAAAGTCTACATAACTCATTAATTTTTTTTCAAAAAAAATCAACATTTCGATGAATGAATGAGCTTAGACAAAGATCCAAGCATTAATGGTTGATCAAAACAAAATCCCAGGGAGCTCTCTCTCTCCCCCTTCCTCTTTGGACCCCTCCCTTTCACTGGCCTCCTACTTTTGTGTCTTCTCTCTTATCCTTTCTTCGTTGGCATTGCTGTTCTACTCCTTCAAATCATTGGCTAGCGTTCCCAACACTCCTGCAACTCCTCTTTGTCAATGATGTTTAATGTGTGGATTTCAAGTACACGTTTGCGACCATCCATGCATGGTAAAGTCATAGCCACATTTTCCATTATCTTAGATCTCCTTATTCCTTCTATAAATTCACTCACCTACTCTTCATCTCATTAATTATTAAACATTTCACCATCAGCATGGATTGCTTGACAAGATCTATCACTGATTTTTTTGGCTGTAGATCATATCTTACCATGTATTTTACAAGCCTCTGTGAGCATTCTCTTTAAAAAGGAAAAAAAAAAAAGAAGAAGCAAACTCTAATCCAGATTTCAATGTCCAGTGTATAATCCAAAATCTCTTTTGAAACAGGAAAATAGGCAAGATTAAAAATCTGTTTCTAATCGTGAAAGCAGTCCAGATACAGGTTCTCTTTAAGAGACATGGTGGGACAATGAGAGAAAAGGTTAAGCTCAAGGTTGTTGTCTTGACCCGAACCATCCGGTTCAAAGCATATTAATTTGTTCCAGGTGTAAATCAGCTCAAGACGCATGTTCAGTTCAGAACAGGCCTTGAATCAGCCTGAACACAGAAGAATCAGGTTCAGCTTGATTCAGGACAGTTCAGGCAATTCTCTACTTTTGTAAACCCCCTGACCCAACCATGAGTCACCTTGCCTCGCGATCACCCTCTCCTTCTCGTGTTCGGCTAGGGTTAGGATTTTGACACTGCTCCAACATCGCCACCGCCTTCAATGATGACCATATGCGCGTGCTTCGCCTCTCTCAGTCTCTCTACTGAAGACAATGACCTTGGTGATTTCACCCTCTTCTCTCTCTCAGCCTCTCTCTCTCCGAAGACAATGATGACCCGACAACTTCCTCCCCCTCTTCTTTTCTCATCCCTCAGTCTCTCTCTCTCCCAAAGATGATGACACCATGGCAGCTTTGGCCCCTCTCTCTTTTTTCTTCTCTCTCCTCCTCCCTCTCCATCGCCCTAGTTCTGATACGCCCTAAACCAATCGCTGACTGGTACATCCCCTGACGCTGGTTCAGCGAACTTTGGTTTATCTGGTACTAATCTTCCAATTTTCTTCATTTTTTGTTCCCCTTCTCTTCATGATATTTTATTATTCCCAAATTTTGGGGTAATAATGTGATCCAAAATCACACAGATATGTTACAAAAAAATCATCCAAGTGATCAAAAGAATCCAAGAGAATAGCTAAGTCATTTGACGATTATCATATGTTCTACATTTTTCTCCGATTCATTCTAGTAGAGTGTGAAGCAAAAGAAGTTCGCTTTTCTTCTTTTATTCATTTTTTTATTATTTCTTTTTTCCTTTCTCTGACTTCTATTCTATTTTGCAATTGCAATGACATTAGATGAAAAGGGCTCGCATCAATTATCATCAACAAGCTTTCATATGAATCTACAAGTTTATTCTTAAAATGCATACTTTACGTTACTCCACATTATAATGTCAATCTTGGTCTATAACTCCTGTCCCTGCACACATTAATTAGTGTATCCATATCATCCCATAACTATTCTGAATTTATGCCATCTGTTCCATACATGGAAGAAAAGAGTCTAACTTCACAGTAATCCTTACATAACAGGAACAAAACTCCAGAAAACTTCTGAATGTACTATAGTACTTAGTATTATTCATAAATAATCAAGTTTGAACCAAGAGATAACGTGTTCTAATGGTCTTTTCTACCATTTCTTTGCATCCTATGTGCTCCTCAAATTTAGCTTTGTTTAAACCTGTTCTCCTTTTCCTGAATACATCCAATTAGGAATTAACTGATTCAGCAGATAATAACTCAATGTGATATGGTGAACAATAGGCATCACTGTAATCTTGGTCAGTACACATTACTGAAACATAACAGGGTTATATCTTTCTTCAATTGTAAAATTAAACATAAGAGTTTTACTTACAAGGAGACCAGCACTAATTAAAAGTGTTACATGTTTGTCCTTCACTTCACCTCCACATGACAAGAGCGAGCACTGAAATCCAGCAAAGAGTACCAAAACTGTGAAGGAAACAATATCCAGTAAATGCTAAGATCATTAGCGAAAGATGAAAAAAAATATTCAATTATTTCCCAAATTTAAACACGATATATATCGTTTAATATCAAGCTAAATTCTGTGAGAAGTTCATAACATTTGGAAACTAGTATAATAAAACATAACATCATAGATATAACAATCAGAAAGTATTGAGCAGATATCTATAATCACCAAAGTTGTGGTCAATTATGGAATACAACTCTTAGTCCATCAGTTGAGAAGGCTCTAGGGAAGGATTGAGCAGATTTTGTCAACCACATTAGTGACCTATAGATATGATATGAAAAATGAAGTTGCTACACTTGGGTCTACCAAGGGGTCAAGTAATTTTATTTTATTATTATGTGGAATAAATGGGATTTTTTCATAATGTTATATGAAAAATGAATATCATGAAGACTGCCTTATGGAGATTAGTCAGGTACAAAATTATCTAACAATGTACAGTGTGCATATGACAGATCAGACATACAATGCAACTTATCCACATGCATATAACAGAGATCACTGGACATAATATGAACTTCAACAGTTTTGCAACTTTAAAGAAACCAATTGAAGCCTATGAAGGGCAACAGAAAACCATGAGAAGATGAAGCATGCATAAGGTTAAATTTTACACCACCGAACGTAAAAAACTTACCAACTCCTGATGGTCTATGCTAACATCCAATTTTGTCTCAATAACATATTTCTTGAACCACTCAAAAACCTCAATGTCTTGTTGATTTTTTATCTCTAACCTCTTCACAGCAAGTGCCACCTATACATGCACAAAAAGCAAACAATCAAAGCAAGTGAACATGATCATGTACAAAAAAAAAAAAAAAAAGCAAGTGATCATGAAGACCTAAATCACTAAAATATTACATAACATTTGGCAGATAAAAGTAAAATCCTTTAATGTTGTTAATATCAAGATCAAGATGTAGATCATAGAGGGGGCTAGATCGGAGCGGACCGTGAATTGGGTCATAGATACTACAATTTTTTCTTATTTCTTTCAAATATTCTTAAATATAAAAGAAATGTGAAAATTGAAATACAAGTCAACCATAAAGTGGATGAATGGGGAATAAAAAGCATACACACAACAAGAGTAGTATTCACCAATTTAGGCCCACATGTAGTGTTTCTAATGAAACAAATATTCTGCAACTTATGAGTTTAATTATCATTTTATGTAGAATGCTAGAAAATAAGCAAGGATAAGGCTCTAACATATGTCTGTCAAAATACAAAATCTTGCATCTTATTTTCAACTCTATGTACTCCAATAATAGAATTGCTAAATTTTACTATTTGAGATATACCAGTAATAAGCAATTTAAGAACCAACTGGTCAAATAAATTATAGAAAAGGAACCTATACATGATTTAATATGTAACTGACTTTATCAAATTGGATCCTGTGTCCAAAGGAATATAGAGTCCATCATATGGATCTAAATCTTGTGATCCTAAACTAATCTAGATCCAAGGATGGGATGTGGATCATTTAGGGCCTTTCTGATCCGGATCGTAAGATTCAGATCGTGAATCATGAGATTCAAATCATGAATCATAAGATTTTAACAACAATGAGATCATTCGCTAACTAGAATGAAAGGAAATATTTTCATTGGCTGAGATGCAGTTGCATATGTAATAAGAAAAGGTCGGTGCAGAAGTAAAAGATTAAGTTGGTAAAAGTCACTCTTCAACAGTATCTTAGGAATCTGAAGGTTGGCGAATACAAATTCAAAGTTTTGAAATAAGCTGGAAAAGACAACATACGGTTTCCATTTAGAAAGAGCAAAGCAAGTTTCCTTATTATGCTTCTATAGCTATAAACAAAACATTTAAAATTGTTTTTATTGCTGTTTTCCTTGCACCTTAAAATTTTTGCTGTCTCCCTTGCACTTAAAATTTTCCTGAAATCCAGATGTTTTTTCTATTTCTCATGGCATACTCACACCAATTTACATCACATGAACCGATAGAGCACCCAATATCTGTATCATAATTTTATCAACCATGACAAGCATGGGTTTCAATTTTTACATGAACCACCTTGACAAATACACTTGACCATAACAAGCAAAAAATTGCACTTAAATCTACGCACTTAACAGAAATCAATGAGCAGATTCAAACAACTGCATGGCAATCATATTTTGGAACTATCCACATCCTTTAGTTATGAATTAGAGCATGCCCTTTTGCATCATTTGGGAGCATTCATGATATATGAATAGAGATCCCTATAAAAAGAATAAAAATCATCTTTTGTAAGCATTAAAGATAAGTTCATGTTGTATTGAGATAAATACACACCTTTACACACATAAACAATTTTGAAATGGACAACCCTTTTCCAAAGTTGGAGGTCCAAGCATTAATTTTGATTGTCTGGGCTACGCAATCCACCTATCTCTTCTAGGCTTTTCATAATATCATATACATAAAATCTCCTTTCTTCCATGGAGAGTTTAAGAAATACCACCGATTATAACCATAGCTGGAAAAGATCATTATATGAATTATGAACCCAAATTTTAGTGAGAAAGCAGGCAGGAAGGACCTGTTTGAGGTAATCATCTAAGAACATTATCGCATGGTCGTCTTGGCCAGTATTTAGTTTGAATAAGCGCAGGACCTTCTCCTCCTTCAACGACTATGAGGAAAAAAGAAAACGTTTCATGTTAAGATTTAGTAGATGGAAAATAGATAAGATTGATTTCAGAAAACACACAAACGTTCACTTTATAAATATCAGAAGACTTCTAAACTCAAAACATGATGAACTACAATAATTGTAATAATTGACCGGAATTCAATTTATAAGGCCACCTCATGATGGGCCATAGCTCAATAACAGCTTACAAATCGAATTATGTTTTCACATAGTTGCTGAAAAACCAACAAATGAAGTGAGAAAAAAAGAGCAGTTTGCCCCAAAGTTCTCTTCCTCGCAAATCAATGATCACAAAAATAGTTTCAACCAAAGTCCATCTATTTCAAAGCTAGATTTGCCAAAATAAATTGCAAAATACCAAGCATGCAACAGGAAGTTTAGAAGCCGGTAAGGCAGGACTGAGCAAGCACAAGCATTAGCTGGTAGTGATCAAAAAAACAACAAAATCAGGAAAATTGTGAATATCAAAGTCAAGTATTTATCAGGACATTGAGGGGGTTCTAAGTTTATAAAATAATAAAAGTTCGAAACCAACCTCCAGGTCTCTATCCACTTGTGTCCTGTCCTTTACACTACTATACAACTGGGAACGTAAGATGAAAGGCTGCATGGCAACCTGCAAGTACATAAAAATTTATGTGATATTCACATCAAAATACTAAAAACAAGGAAATAAAAGATAATTGCACAAAGTAATTTATAGTTTATACACATGCAAGTCTAACTTTCCATGTTTGCCAATATGCAAACCAAACGAGAATCAGAATATCGAATAATACCAATTTAGGGACCAAAATTTTTAGCAAAGAAGAAAACTTTCATCTTGATACATCCTAACGACAAGGATTAAACACAAAAACTCAACTTCCTATACGAACCATGAAGTCAATGATTCAAATCCCATGAAGTCAATGATTCAAATCCAATGGAGAGGGGCTGTCCTTGTTTTTTCAATGGAATGGGAGATGCTGCAGCAGCCCACACCAGCCCAACACTTGGGATGGGAAATGTCCTGGGACATGATGAACAGGATGCTAAGACAATGGTAGGATGGTCTATCCTGACACTGGGGACAGTCCCCATCCCAACATCCCACGGGTGCCCCACCAAGACTCGAATAATTGCATGTAGTCACAGAGGATGTAGAACTTGAGGCTTATATTTGTCATTCTTCTGTTATTGACCAAAACTGGCATGGATATATGCTACACCTGTTCAGGACACCAACTCTAGCTTCCACAAGAAAAGATTTTGTTGCAAATAACAAATATGCTCTTTCCAACATGTTTCACCTAAGCCATGACTAAAAAGCAGCATGTATAATAAGCTTTCTAATAAACTGATAAACTAATTGTTATTGTCTTTTGATATACTTGATAGTTTCTATAGAAAAGACAAGCTGATTAAAAAATAGGAATATATAAACAGAAAAAAAAGGTTGGGTACAAATAAAGCATCCCTTATACCATGCTAGTAAGCCAATCAATTAAACAATACACGAAGCTGCAAACATGGTGACATTGCATCTTGCCTCTGCTAGCATTAGCCTCATCAAGGCCGCGTGATAGCTTCACCATTCATTACCCATTAACCCAATACACAATGTTGGTGAAACCCTGCAACTAATGCATCCTCAATTGAATATTCATATGCTAAGTCCCTAAAACCATTGTATCCCCAAGAATTTTCTTACTGAAGAAGAAAAGAATTCCAATGCCTTTTATCCTTGAGGAAAACCAAACCAGCCTTCCTATTCTAGGCAAGCCCAAAATACCTTATATAACTTCAAAATTTAGCTTAATAAATCTTTGCAACAAAGGAGGAAACTTACATGTGTATCAAGGTTTTCAATACCAGCCTAACCTGGCCGGTACACCCCGTACCAAGCTGGACCAGTGGGAAACCAAGATAGTTTGTCCAACGAAACCGATATACCCGAGGAGGGAGAGGGAAAGAGAAAGAAAGGAGGGTAGGGAGACACGAGATGATGCTGCCGGAGGTCGGCGGTGGCCTACTAAGGCTACTAGAGAGCCATGGAGGCCTCCACGGCTCGGCGTCGCCTAATAGGGCACCAAATCAAGCAAGAAAGAGTGAGAGAGAGAGGGGGAGCGATGCACCGAGGGGAGATGCATCCGGCAGAGGGGCTGCTAGAATCTACCAGATGGCTGCCATGACCATCGGGCGGCGGAAACCGTGCGGATGGAGGCGCGGCTGTGGAACAAGGGCGACCGCCCCTGTTCACGTGTCAGCCTTGTTTTAAAAACAAAGATGAACGATGAAGCCACCAAATCCATTGCCGTTGTTTTACACTCGCGGTGTTGGAGGCCGCGATTGGACCCTCCAACGGCCTCTCCGACAACTCCCCCCTCTCTCTCTCTCTCTCGACCGAGAAAGGAAGGAAGAAGCCGCGGCCTTCCAAGTGCGCTAGCAGCCCACTTGTGGCCGCCGGCGGCATCTTCTCCAACCATGGCCTCCCCCCTTCTCCCTTCCCTCTACCTCCCCTCTTTCCCTCTTTTCCTCCTCACGATTCACCTCTTCTCCTCTATGTCGGTTTGCGCCGATCCAATCCGATACGGACCTGTACTGAACCATACCACCAGCCGACTGGCATGGCCTCCAGTATTGAGTCTGCAAACCTTGATATGTATTATTTTAATTTTGATTACATTTTATCCCACCAAAGCTCATATTCCAAATAAGAAAGTTCCTTCGAGGACACATTTAAAACACCACTAGTTATTGATATTTTAAACTATACAATAGGCAAAAGTAATTTGATCTACAAAAAAAGCTCTTTGAATATCATTATCAACATACATTATAAACAGCACATGCAAAAAAGTGAGAATGGGTCATATCCATCTCAAAAAGAAAAATGCCTTATGCTATCTTCTTTTTTGCAATTCATAAGAGTTCCCTTAGTAAAGATGGAACTAAACCATACAAAGTCCTATTGAATCTGAATGAGTTAACTATAGCTACTTGTATGTCATTTTACATAGTCAATTATGTTATCAACTCCTAAAACTAAGATGCAATCATTAAGGGTGCGTTTGGTTAGCCATTAAAAAAATATTTTTTTGCTTTTTGATTTTTAAAAAGCAAAAAAAAAAATCAAAATAATTACTTTATATGCAAAGCAAAAATTTTTTGCTTTCCATGCTTTTTGCTTTATAGCAACGTAGTTACCAAACATGCTTTTTGCTTTTTTTGCTTTTGCTCAATAGCAAAAATCAAAAAAAATAAAAAATACTTTTTATTTTTTTTTATTTTTGCTATTGAGCAAAAGCAAAAAAGCAAAAAGCATATTTGGTAGCTATATTGCTATAAATCAAAAGACAATTATATGCAAAGCAAAAAAATTTTGCTTTACATATAAAGCAATTATTTCATTTTTTTTGATTTTTGCTTTTCATGGTGTTACCAAACGTTGCTTTTTTTTTTCTTTTTAAAAATCAAAAAGCAAAAAAAAAAAAAAAACTTTTTTAATGGCTAACCAAACGCACCCTAAATAAAGTCAGTTATAGTTCCACATTAACAAACTTGTTCTTCCAACTAGGATTCATTCTCCTTAATTTGCTTATTGTTCTCGGAAGGATATTGGTAGGTAGCATCACAGAACATGTTGATGCATGTTATTGTTGTCAGATCAAAGCTCTGGACACCCTCATCAAAAGCATTCATGTTTTCAATATATCTTCACCTCTTGGTTGAAATTTGGTATGGTTGAAATTTGGTAAAGTTGGCTAGACTGTTGAAGAACTAAGGTATATACCTTCTCAATATTTGGAAATTGTGCACGCATCATTTGAAGAGCTATCAACGTATCACTAAGTGTCAGATTATTCTCTGCAGTTATATAGATGTAGGAAAGTAAGATCCAAGTAGTTCTGCAAATGAAGCATCGTATAACAAGCAAAAAGATCATGCTTTGTAACTAGACAGAAATAATAGATGCTCTATCTGCATGATAAATTACTACAAGTCATTCTCGCACATTGGTTCATGTGTGCAAGTACATACATACCCACAGACATGCAAATGCAAACATGTAACAAAACATGAAAATAAATTCACAGCAATATACCAGATGGCAGCAGGATGGCATGCTTATTTGGGTTACTATGTATGATTAAATCTTGGCACATGTAATGCATGTGAAAGAAATGGTGGACAGTTGCAATCCTTTTATTTAGTTGACAATTTAAAAGACATAAAAAAAGGTTCAGATGCCGATTTCTGTGGATAAACATTTGATTCCTAGTTTTTCGATATTTTATTTTTTTCATCAAGTAAAATTAATATAGATAAAGATGGCTTTGAGATGCTGCTCTCTTGGCATTCAGCAGTCCCAGTTCTTGGGAATAATTGATTTCAGATTTTCTTTCCCCGTGAAACCAAGAGTTCACATTCCCAATAGGCCAAGAGCTGCATATTGCATGTCCAAGGGACATCTCAGCAATTATTTTTATAAGCCCTATATAATAAGAGAATTTCACATGTTACAGTTGATTGCCCTATGTATAACTTAATAGTTGTGATTGCAGATTGGACTATGTTAATGTCAAGCTGGAGTTCCGGAAGGAAACTTTGGAAGAGAAAAAACTGATATAAATTGAACAAGACCAAGTATTAAATGCGACATAGATGAAAGATAGATTAGAAATGAAGCTTCATATTAGACAGCCACCCACTTGACTACCTGTACTGCTTTTTATTTATAAAAAGAGTGGAGAGAGGCAATAGATGAAACCATATAAGACAGCAATATGGATGTTTCATTACCAGAAATATTAGGACAAGTAGAGAAGTTTATAGGTTAAAAAAGAAACATAACAAAAACAAAGATGTTAAGATGAACGTGTTGAAGGATAAAGAAGTTAGACATGAATAAAAGTTTTTAGATCAAAGTCCAAGTTGTTGAAATTTCCAGGTATGATAAAGTTGAGGGTACTAGCAACATTCAAGAGATATAAAATGATAAATTAGCAAATGCAATGTTGAAGCGGGACTGTGAAGCAAACATCATTAATGAGGTTTTTTAATTTAGTACAATCTAGCAAAATAATTTAAATAAGGATCTAAAGGCATGCTAAAGTGATTGATGGTCGAGACCTCCTCATCTAAACCCATCCAGCTCTGTTCTTTCACTTTTATGCTAACACCCACAGCTCCCCCCCAAACAACAATGACAAATAGGACAACAGAAAAGGATCAAATTGTTTCTTCCCAATTGTCCTCTTCTATTCCTCCTTTCTTGCTGCTTCATCTCTAGTCCTCTCCTCATCTATTTCTTTTTATTCTTGTTTGACATTCCTTTATCCCCTCTTCCTTATTCTCTCCTCCATCTCCTCTTACTTTGTCTACATAAAGCCTTCCATCATCTCCTATCCTTCTGTAAAACTTCTATACAAGGAAACAGATGCAAAGAACCACCATACTGCAAGAAGCTTCCCACTCTTGTCCTCTATTTCTTCCATCACCTCAACATACCCCCATCCCTGCACATCTCTTACACAGCATGCAATCATTGCTTACGGGTTGGAAGGCATGATCTTTGACTTTATTAGAAACCATATGCTGCCTTTCCATTGAAATCTTTTTACCCAATTAGAGATTTATATGCTATTTTTATAACCGGTTTATAATCACATAGCAGTGGGCCTAGTGTGCGTCCTGCACACCTCACCCTTGACTGCCCTGATGCCCATGCACCATCCAGACGATCAAAGTGCCCCTGTCAAGTTGGTGCTTCGGTGTTGACACTAGAGACCTGGGTTCACTCCCTGCCTGCATCCGATAGAAGCTGGGCCTCCGTGTCCATCCTTCTCTCTCCAAAAAAACAAAAGAAATTAAAAGAATAGAAAAAAATTCATAGCCAAATCTTGTAATGGTTTTTTATTGGCCATTGCTGTCCAAATAATGCTGGTTATGACATCAATTGGGCCACAGAAATTACAAGTATTCTTCGATTGAGATTATAACATAAGCATTCCATTTGGGGGGGAGAAAAGCCAACAGGCGTAGATTAATAACATCAACAAGATATAACAGGCTCCCCCGTCTAATTCACATTAACAATTCAGCAAAAAGGATTACAAGCATGACGTGTTGAACTGCTATTGAAATCAATCATGAAGCCAAAGGTTCATAATTAGAAAAAACTGAGATCTAGAGTAGGGTAGGGCCATATAGCGCACAGTTCGGTCGAAAAAAATTAAAAACGAATTCATCTCGTCCGTGATATTTCTACGTCAACAATAGATTGGATTCTTCTCCTGTCGATCGACACTACTTATATGGGGAAAAAAATATATATGTGTTTTTTTAATATAAACGATCAAAATCAAGAAAAGACAGCAAGGAGTGAGATTTAGAAAAGGAAAGGAAAGGATAAACCGAAGATGGAGAGGGTCACCTAGCCCTAGGGTTCCATCGGCATCTCCCTTATCCAGAACGCTCTCCTCGTCCCGGGCGCGCTTCTTCCCGAATGATCGAGATGTTTCCGCCGCCATTACCCGTTAGGAAGAAGAACGATTCGGAGGAAGAAAGAACCCTGGCTCGCCCGCTTATCGAAACCCTAAATTTTTACGGAGAACGGCTGTAGAAGAGCGGAGAAAAGAGGGAAAGGGACCACCAAAATGGGCGCGCCTCCTTCGCAGGCACTGGTTTCGGAGGGCTTCATGCAGAGTCGGCAGACTTTTCCGACTTGACTCGAGGGAAAATTACTCGTAAATCCCTGGTAGAGTCTTGTTTAGCTGCACATTGGTACGCAAAAGTTTTACTTCACGAGCCCATCTCCTAATTGAAATTTTACAACACGCAAGTCTTTCTATTACAAGCTCGCACAGGGTCGGTGGATAATTGGAGATCGGACAATTTTACTTTTTGAAAGAATAAATTATTTATAAGTTCCTAGTTGAGCATTAGAAAATAGGATTTTAACAAAAAAAGAAAAAGCTATAAGATATTTATGCCAATTTTTATTTGATCGTCAAAAGTTCTAAAATTATCTAAAAGCCGGGATAAGCTGTCCATTTTTATTAAATGACATATATATATATATATACCAATATCATGTTGTAAGCTATTTTATACAATATAGTACTGATATTAAAGTATGACGAATATAATATAATGTTAACAACATACTCTAATTGATGATATTAATATTTGAAATATAATATAAATATTAAATAAAAATATTATATATTTAAAATTTAGTGTTAAAGAGTTATTACTTAGTTATTGCCTTGGAAATTTAGATCCCAGGAAAGACAAATTGAGATAGGCTTAGCCTTTAGCATTTTTTGTACAAAATAACTACCCTGGAGCTTGATCCTGCATCATCGTATTTGTCAACTCAAGCCTTGGCATTTCACCAAGCAACCATCTATCTATACCATTATATTATAATATATTAAATTATTCAAAAATATAGTATATTACAAAGTGATATATTATATTATATATATTATTTATATTATATTTAAACTATTAATAACATATTTAATAATAATGCTAAATGCTGCTGCAATTAATATGTATTACTAATTACAACACTGTTACATGACAAAATACTATATGTCATAATATATTAGACATAGTTTTAATATATAAAAATATTAATTTATTATTGCCGTAATATGTTGAAATAATCTAAACCATTGTGTAATATCATATGTTCATATATTAATAAATTTTATATTTTAATTATTTTATGCAAAGATTAATATAATATGATAAAATAGAAGCGCAATAGATGAAATTAATAAAAAAAAAGGTAAATTATGCCTCTAGTCTTTAAACTATATTAGATTTTTTAAATGGTTTCTAAATTATAAAAGTCTAAGCTTTAGTCCAACCGGTTTAATATTGTCCTTAGCAATTTTGATGATTTTTTCACCGAAAATCTAATATGGCAACCTTCAATGCTTATGTGGAGTATGTTTTGCTCACATGGCTCAATTAGCGCTAACGTGGCTTAAAAATATTTCTTCGAATGCCAAAATTTCTAATCTCTCATCTTTCCAATCTCTTTCGTCTCCTCAAATCTTCATCTTCCTTCTCAAATCTTTCATCTTCCATCTCTCATCTTCTCATCCCCAAAATTCTAACAAAAAAAATAAAAGTAAAAAAGAAAACCCCTTCCCTCCATGGTCCCATTTTCCTCGTCCTTCATAATCTTTTTCTCTTTATTTTTCACCATTACATCTTACTGAACTCTCCTACCCATCATTTTTTAAATCTCTCATCTCCTATCTCCTTTTTTTTCTCATCTCCAATATCCTAATAAAAAAAAAGAAAAAAATGAAAAACATTATTTCCTCCATGATACCATCCTCCTTTGCTTGGTTCTTCTCCTCCACTCATCTCCCATCACCTCCTCCCAATGCCTCCCGCCGGTGTCGATTTCATCATCTTCTCTTCCCATTCCAAATCTCCTTCCTTCCATGGCCTCATTATCCTCACCTTCCTTCCATGGCCCCATTATTCTCAAAGAATAAAAATTGGAGAAAAAAGAAGAAAAAAAAATGAAAAAAAAAGAAGAAAAATAAGTACCACATGTTCAAATGAACATAGCTATATAAACACCGATGGCTGCCACATAGGATTTTTCATACGAAAAAAGCACCGAAAATGGGCAAAGGGCAACATTAAATCGGTTCAGAAAATTCGAGAATTAAACCTTAGATTTTTGTAGTTTAGGAATCATTTAAAAAAATCCAATATAATTTAAGAACTGGAGACATAATTTATCCTAAAAAGAATGTGCAACAAGCTAGCTATTCCAAGATGGATATGGAATAGTTCATGCCTAAAAAATGAGCATAAGAAGGTTTCACCAAGATATCTATATCCATTTTGCAAATGATATTTCATTAGCATAGGGTTCAATTCCATGTCTTATACTCCTGCCAGACACCATCTTATTAAATTGTAAATTATATTTACCATCCTAAATCCTGGATTGCACAAGCTTCATTGAAATTTGATTGATAAAGGAATGATCTTAAAGAAAATCAGTAGGCTATTCTTACTTGAAACCTACAAATAAATTTTCGAGCTTCATTAAAAGTTGGCATAACCAAAGAATATTGCTCATATAAGTCCAACTATAAAAACACGCTATGTATAGCTCTTGCATGTTTTATATAAGTTAGTTGCTATAACTTTATTTGACATAAAACTGGTATTCTGTATATACGATATAGAGGATTTTGAAAGATTGTTAGATTCAGTTTGGTTAATCTTTTAGAGTATCAAAAAGTATTTTTTAGCTCTCCAAAAATTTTTTTGGATAAAAAATTTAAAAGTTATTTTATTTTTTTAAAAAATTAAAAAGATCTGCTTGAAAAAAAACTTCATTTTGAAGCTTTCCTAAAAATGCTTTCTGATCAACATCGAAAAGCTGATTTGATTTAAATAAAATATTTTTAATGACCAAAATATCCATTAAGAAATCTCAGAATTACATCTTATATCATATCATATTATATTAATATACTATAAATATAATATAATAATAAATTAATAGTATAATATATTATAAATATATAATATAATCTATTATTATATTATTATATTAATAATATAATATAATATAATATAATCTTTTATATTATAATTTATTATTAGATTAAATTATAATCTATTATTTTATATTACATTATATATTACATCATAATTATAATAATATTATATTATATTATATGATAATAATATTATTATATTATATCAATATAATATAATAATATTTTAATAATATAATATAATTATATTATAATCTATTATTAGATTAGATTATAACCAATATATTATATTACATTATAAATTATGTTATATTTATAATAATATTATATTACAATATTATGTCACATTATATGATAATAATATTATATAATATAATAATATTTTAATATATAATAATATAATATAATATTATATTATTCTTCACTATATAATACTATGCATGATTTTTATTATTATTTTATTATATCAAAAAAATATTTTAATTATCAAATAATATTAAAGTTCTAAAATATTATGTGAAAGCTTCTTAATCTATTTTTAGAAGTTCTACTTCGGAAAACTCTAAAATTTTTTGCAATCTCAAATAGGACCTTAATAGAAAAAATATAAAATACATGATAGGCCCTGTCAAAAAATATTAAAATAGTGGAGGAGCTCTATTATAAA
Organism: Cocos nucifera; assembly: GCA_006176705.1. Classification (NCBI taxonomy): domain Eukaryota; kingdom Viridiplantae; phylum Streptophyta; class Magnoliopsida; order Arecales; family Arecaceae; genus Cocos; species Cocos nucifera. The sequence goes on along the minus strand of QRFJ01000002.1, from coordinate 4,630,110 downwards.
AAATAAGAGGAAGATGACTCAAGAGACCGCTACTCTCATGCCCTTCATTAAAATTTTATTGACAGAAATTTTGCTATGTTTTAAGCTTAACATAATGCTGATGGGCTTTTCAGCTCCAATTTATATCAATATATCTGGAGAAGAATTAATTAAAAGTTCCTCGTTAAAACTTAAATTATGCATCAGTATTACGTCTCAACATTATAGCGTCAGTACCAAAGTTCAACATTTAATGCCAACTTAATTAGAACCAGTGCAAATCTTATTGTTCGCATTATTTTAAGGTTAATTAATATTTATGAATCCCTGTAAATATTACAAGTAAGCCTCTTTACTTTTCGACATACTGTATGCACGGCGTTTCCCCCCTCGTTTCTCGCGCTCCGCTTTCCCACCGGTTAAAAAACAAGCCCCGGCTCTCTTCCCGAATCGGCTCTTCGAAACGCTTCTTCCCCCAGCCGCTCCAAACCCTAGAGATCTGTCGCCCTTGCAAAGCCTTAATCCCTCTCGTCTTCGTAATCCAGGGTTTCTCGTTCTCCAATTTGGTTCTTTCCCATTTTTTGGAAGCCATCATGTCGACAGAATCGGCTTCGACATCGAATTCGAATCCCTCGGCGTCGTCCCAGTACGCCTATCAGGCGCCTTCCTACTTCCCTCTCCCGTTCCATCTCCAGAACCCCGATCCCGCGACCCAGCAACCCTACCTCCCCCAGCCCCAGATCCCTCCGCCGGTCAAGATGCCGCCGGTGCCAGTGTCCTTCCCGCCGGCATACCCTGCTGCCGCTCCGGTAGTTTCCGGGGTCTATTCGCTCCCTCAGTACCAGCAGGTCAGTCTTTCGGCTTCTTGTCGTCGATATTTCTGCTTGAAAGTATTGAAAATCTGATAGAACTCATAATATTTATCGGATTATATCGTCGATTGTGATAAGTCGTGCAAAGATTTAAATTGGAGAGATTGTATGAAGAAACAAGGAGGAAGATGTAGGTAATCAGGGAATAGTTGTGATCTTTGGTCCTCCCTATAAAAGTTTGGTCCCGTTTTCAAGAAAGATCTACTATATCTGCCAACTCTATATATTTCCATGCAATTAAAAGTTCAACTCGGCTTACAAAGTCTTCTGATCACCAATCTAAATCCAGGGAGGTCTTATATGCCGTTCAATCTAGAGGCACAGCTACAAGATTAGTAAGTCAAAAGAATTATGACACAAGAAGTTCGGTTGTCAATAAAATTTCACGAACCCCTGGTTATATAATCATATTACCATTAGGACATTTTTGGGAAAAATGTAAGTATGCAAAATGTCCATGTTCACAGTTGACCAGATTTTCAAGGGCTTTCTTGATTTATTGTGTACATGGGAGCTGGATGAGGGACATGATTGGTGCTTTTGGTGTAATTCTAAGCAATAAGAAGTCGCATATTTGAGTTTGACTGATGATGTCATTGGAGGCTTTTTTCTTTTAATGCGAATTTAGCAAATATCAGCGGGTGAAAGAAATTGTGTTACCATTGATATTTGTTTTTTCATGTATTTGTTGCGTATTTTGGTTCCCAAGTCCAGAACTTATATTTCATATTTTACCTCACAAATCTGCATGACCATGAAACTTCATATTTGTAGGCACAACAACTTTTCCAGCGGGACGCTCAAACTATTACACCAGAGGCTCTAGAGAGTGTTAAAGCTGCACTTGCAAGCAGTGAGGTTGAGCATAAAGCTGAAACAAAAAAGAGAGCAATACCTCGTAAAGCAGCTGGTCAAAACTGGGAGGATCCAACATTGGCAGAATGGCCTGAAAGTATGTTCAGCAACTTACTTCATTTATTTATATACTTGATTGCAGTGCTTTTGATATGTATGAATTCTCACTTTGGCAATTGTTGTTGCATCCAGCTAAAATTGAATATAGATTGAGGCTGTGATATGGTTAAATTCATGTCTTCATTTTCATTAAAAAAGAAATGTCTTCATTTGCTCATTATAGTATTTGATGAGTAATTCCAGTTGTTTGCAGGTATAGATTTTGGAGGCATAATGTAAAATGCTAACCGTTCTATTGACTGACATTTTGTGCTGCTAATCTTTAGTAGTTCAGGTATTGTTCTAAAAATTTTGTGAAGCTTCTTTTTATGATGAAAGACATGATAAGTTGAATGTGCAATTCTGTACTTCTTGATGGGGCTAGTTATAGTAATGGAGCAAAAGCTTTTTGTTGAAGGATTTTGTTCAGAAATGAAGCTTGTGTACATGCATGTGCAAAAGCATCTTGATCTTCTTTATTTAAGTTCATGGCCTTTGAACTTTGGAAGATTTCGGTCTGGAATGAAATTTGGTTAGAAGTTTCCTGTGTTCATGCATGTGTATGTAAGTTACCTTTTTATGTCTTTAATTGTAGATAAGGTTAGGGGATATTTGGCGATCAAACCAGGGAAGATGCAAGGGGGTTGACATAAGCATAGAAATAGGTCCTTCCCGTTTATTCTCAAACTTTGGTATGTAGGCTAATCCTATGTGCTTGAGCTCTATTTGGCTTCTGTGGAACACGATGTTAACTAGACCTAGTGTAAAGCATTATATGCAACTATCACATTTACATATGAAATGGTATGGTAAAAGATATTATTATTTGCAACTGCTATTTTGTACTTTCTGAATATATCAATATTTAATACCAGTTGGAGATTCCATACTTTAGTCTAACTGTAGAGGATGCTGTATGTGCAGTTGCTTCCCCATAACACTTGCTTATTGCTCCGCTTACCCATAGAAGTTTCTAGTCATAAATTAATGTTTGCCATTAATTTCTTGAAAGAGGTGCAAAGTCCATTCATTCTTTTATATATTGTGCAGATGATTTTCGTTTATTTTGTGGAGATCTGGGCAATGAAGTCAATGATGATGTTCTTTCAAAAGCATTCTCAAGGTTTCCCTCCTTCAACATGGCAAGAGTGAGTTTATATTCAAGCTATGCCTAATAGTATAGCACAAATTCATAAGTTGAATGTCTGACCATGCAGGTCCGTTGTCCATGTGTCTTTGAATGTTCCCTTTTTTGGGAAAATACACCTCTTCTTGCTCACTTCTCACTCTTTGTTTATGGGAGGGAAACAAGAAGGATGTATCAGCCAGATTGGGGAGAGTAGTTACCGTACTGTGTAAAGATGCTTCCTCTCAGCTGCATTGAACTTGTCTAATATTAATTCTTAAAAGTCTTTAAATTTCAGTGTGAAAGTTTCTGCCATTGGAAACTGTAGACAATGCCTTGCTTTGATTAATATCGTCAATTTTATCTTGAAGTTTCCAACTTTCATGATAGAATCATGGTCATCCTAAGTGCAATCAGTGAACTTCCTTTAACTTCAGATTCTTAATGGCATTCAAGATACGATTGTATTAAATGCAGTCTTTAGCAGTGAAATTGTCTTTATAGATTTATAGTGTATGGAATGACTGGTGTCTCATAGCCAGCAGAATAAACTATTATTGTTTAGATTAACTAAAACCTGTCTTTCAGGTTAACTTAAATGGAGTTGCTAACCAGAGTCTAAGGCAACATTGTGAATTACCAGCCATATGGTGGCCTTATTCTTTGCAGATAATGCAGTTTTTAATTCAAATATTCAATTTTAATGATAACAATTCTTATCAATTGAAATATTTTGCTTGTAGGTGGTCAGAGACAAGAGGACTGGGAAAACAAGAGGTTATGGATTTGTTAGTCTTGCAAACCCTTCAGACCTTGCAGCAGCATTGAAAGAGATGAATGGTACATATTTCCTCTTCTTCTTTTTCTTTTTCATTTTTTTCAAAGGGAATGCATATTTCTTCTTTTAACTCTTTCACTTTTTATATAACGTCCTTTTGTTTAGGCAAAACCATATTTATCTTTTTAAGTAGCTACATTTTACATTGTTCTTCTTCCTAACACTATCATTTTAGGCAAATATGTTGGAAATCGACCTATCAAATTGCGTAAGAGCACTTGGAGAGAGAGGACAGATGTTGAGGCTTTGGAAAGGCAAAAGGTATCCTATTGAATTATTACTTTAGTTTCATGCTCCCTTTGTGTTGGTGCTTACTGTCAACTACCGCCTCCGCTTTGTTCAGAACCACATTCAGAAGAAGCCCAAACTGCCAAAGAAAAGTATCCTGCACAAATGAAGCTTCAGGGTTCCTGCCAAATGATTACTCAGTAACCAATGGTTGGTTGCACAAGCTTTTTTACTGCTGGTTCTGTTGCTTGTGCCTCTTTACTGGCCAGAGAATTTGGATACTAATAAGATGTCCTCCAGTTTTCTCCTCGCCGTAGGTCACTTATCAGTATTTTCAACTCCGAGAACTGTGTACTTTGTGGTTTCCGTGCAACGCCAACTGGTGGAACGACTTCGGATATGAAGCTAAATCATGCATTTCTGAGATGTTGTCCTTTATTTATCCAAGTCTTTTCCCTCACTCTCATTCGTTCTGTTGATCTTTACCCACCACATTATCTTGGTCAGAGGTCAGCTGTTAGAAGGGAGGGAAAAGTAGAACTAATGCAGATTGAAGTAGCTTAAGCTCTCTGTGTCCTACGGAAAGGGTCTCCGCTATACATCAAACAAGTCTCTGTCTCTCCTGGGAGACAATCCTGATGTTAATTACCACTTATCTCTTCCCTCTAGTCGATTTTTCATTTTTAATTTGAAATTGCTTTTTAGTTAAATGAAACCAGAACTTTCAAATTTTTGAGTTAGCGTAGGTCCGTATGTGTGGGCACATTTTGGTGCTCTGTGAATACCTTTAACACAACCAAGGAAGTGGAAGCATTGCATACTATTGCGTTGGTGACAACATTAATGTGGTAAGGCCCCGTGAACATCAACCAGCGCAATGCAAAACATGGTGCTGTTGCCGATCATTTTCAGTGGGCTTTAATCCGTAAATGCTTACCAGTGCATTACAACTCATTGGTGCATGCATACGAGTGACTGCAGAAGAGACAAGAAGATAGAAGGTTGAGGTCCCATTGCAAAGTGGTTGATAACATGAAACTATTATGTCCTTGTTGATATATTGTGATTTGTGTTTGCTCATCATTTTACATGCATTTATGCTATATTGATGATGATGATTGCTGCAAATTTAGTAGTTGATTTTGTTTGCATCAGTGTGATGAAATTTTTTGGAGCCGAGCGTTGCAGACTGAATTAGTTTGAGACTGGTGCATGATGGACACGCTGCATGCTATAGTTTCATTTTGGCATCATATATTAGTTTGAGACAGGTGCATGATGGACACACTGCATGCTATAATTTCATTTTGGCATCATACATGTATGTATATATATATATACATATATATATATAAATATATAAATATAACAATACTTCATGAAAGGGTACTATGGTGTTGCCAATCCAACATCTTACATGATTTTTGTTGTGCTATATATAATTTTTTTATAATTTTTTTAATTATTTTTTTGGATGAACGAAGGAGGAGGTGGAGAATCCACCGTAGGAGGAGTGGGTGGAGTTTGGGGCCGGTGGGGGTGGCATGGAGGGAGTGCCGTGGGTGGAGGTCGGGGGGTGGGTGTGTGTGCATGCGGAGGAGAAAGAAGAAATCAAAAAAAAAATATTAATTTTAAAAAATAATTTAAAAAATAAAAAATTAAAATAATAATAAAATATTAATTTAAAAAATAATTTGATCTTCCAACTCTAAATCGTCCATTGTGGAGCGTGTTCGGGAGCTGATGAGTTTTTTAAATTTTAAATATTTTTTTATTATTATTTATAAATAATTTAAAATAATTTATTATTATTATTTTTTGTTTCATCCTTCTTCTTTCATGGCTTTGCGTTGAATATCTACACCATCCCCTGGCATCGCTTGCGACTTCTCCACATAGTCGCTATTTTTTCATGTCTATCCATGCATTTTTTATTTTTTTTTAAAAAATAATTTATTATTGACATTGCCCATGGCTCCTTCGTGCAATCACCACCACTCAATGCATATTTGTATATTTTTATTTTTTTTAAAATAATATTTTATTATTATTTTAAAAATATAATTAAATATTTTATTTTAAAAATATTTTTAAATTAAAAGTAATATTTTATTATTATTTTAAAAATTTATTTTTTTATTTTAAAATTATTTTTTAAATTTTGAGGAGGAAAATCGTGCAGAGGAGCGACGAGTGAGCATGGAGGAGTGGCGGCTGAGCGGAGTGGTGGGTGGCGTCGGAGGGGGGGTGGCATCGCGAGAGGAGAAAGAAATGAAAAAAAAGATTATTAAAATAATAATAAAATATTATTTTAAAAAAATAATTTTGAAAAATATATGGGTAGAGGTGGAGGAGTTGCGAGTGGCACTGGAGGCGGGGTGTGGGTGTTCGGCATAGAGCCATAGGAGTTTAAAATCTATTTTTTAAATAATAATAAATTATTAATTTTTAAAAAATATTTTTTTAAAAAAATTTAAAATAATTTTTCAAAATTATTTTAAAAAATAACATTTTATGTAAAAATATTTATTTTTTAAAATAATATTTAACTTTTTTTCTTTTCCTTTTGCACTTTTTTGGTTAGGTAATTTAAAAAATAAAATTTTATTATTTTTTAAAAATCTTCCTTCTTTCTTTCCTCCAACACCATCCCCAACACCATCTTTTTAGAACTTCTGGAACACGCCCACCACCCCATCACCATCCATAGCTGTCGGTGTGTTGTTTATTTTCCTTCTTTGCCGTTTTAGCCCATAACTATTGGAAGGAAAACTAGACCCTCATTCTAATGACTGCCAAGTACCTCAATGACGAGCGTTGTGCTAGCAATGGCGGTTCCTCATTCGGCAGCATTGTCCCTGCTCCAGGGGGTAGTGGTGGAAGTGGGTCGAGAACTATTGTTAGAACAACGCCCACTTCTGGAATCAGAACCAATGCAATGATAACTGGGACAACCTTCTTTGCGATTATAAGAAGATCCGCAACTATGAAGCCCGTGCCACGACTTTCGTTGCTGAAGATCGATCCTCCTACTGGGCCATAAAGCAACACGAGTGAAATTCAAAATACGAAGGGAGGATGATCGGGATGGGAGATGTTGGCGGCGATAGGAAGGAGGCTGAGTAGGAGGCAAGGAAGGAGAAAGAAGAGACGGTACCGGCAGGGGTGCTGTGGGGTTGCGATCCAGATAGGCATTTGTTGAGAGAGAAAGAGAGTGGTGGTGGGGCCGCATTGGCGGGTGCGGTGAAGTATGAGAAGAAGAGAGGAGCGGGTGTGGAGAAGATACGAGAAGAAGAGAGAGGATGAGGGTACGATCGGGATTGACGTTTGTCGAGAGAGAAGGGGAGTCGTAGTGGGGTGGTACCAACGAGCACGGAGAAAGTTTAAAGATGGAAAGATAGAAAAAAAGAAAAAAAATATTATTTTATAAAATATTAAAAAATATAATATATATAATAAACAAAATAAAATAAAATATTAAAAAATAAAAAAAATATTTATTATTAAAAAATTAATAATTATAGATTCTACTGGTTAAGAAGCAAAAAGACCATTAGCGATCTGATGGGTACTTCGTGGTGGGAGGCAGAGCCGTTTAGGTATGACCTCTTTTGAGGCCAGAGTCCAAGTTGTACCATTGTTCAGAAGGAATATCCATCTCTAGGCTTCTCAAATTTCTGGGAAGAATTTTTTGTATTTTTAATTTTAAAATTTGAACGATGACTTGCATTTCCTGCATATGTTACCTTCTTTATGTGGAATTCGTGTGCACCGTTGTTCAAATGTTTTTCTCTCGACCGCAGGCATATTTTCAGTAGAGTCGTGGTGTGTGCGGGCGGTTAGAACTTTCAGTTATCGCCCGACGTTTGCTGAAGGTTCAACAGCCCCTGCGCCTTTTAAAATGCCGTTCGATCTTGCTTTTCTTCCTGTTCGTGCCATCGTAGAAAATCCTTTAATATCACCAATCTAACGGAAAACAAGCAGAGAACAAATGAGCTTGGAATTTTCTCGTGTTTTTATGACCAAGGAAAAAATACTTGAATACCTTCAATTTAGGGTCACTTTTATTTGGTACTTCTCAAGTTTTAAAAGTTTCAAAATAATCTTTGTTGTTAATTAAATGATTTCATGCGGTCCCTTTGTTTAATTTTGTTCGTATAAAACTTTTATGTTTGAAGTACCGTTGTTTTGGGTGCCATTTCTAATGGAGTAATGGTTTTTTGCTCAGAAAAATAGTATTATGGTCTAAGGCGATGTGGTTAGAGCCACTGCTGTGGTCCTTGATCCTCCCGTGGTGCTTAATCATGGGGATAGACTGAGAGATAGCGAGAATGATAACAATGAAGGTGGTATAGGGGATGGTGCAGGCAAGGTCAAAGGTGATGGTGAAGAAGAAGAAGATGATGATGAGGGAGAGGATGGAGTGGGGAGGAGATGATGAGGTGGAGGTTGATGGGGAGGAGGGACAAGAAGGAGGGGATGGCACTTGGGATTTGGTTAGGTAAATAGGAGGGATGAGGATGGTAGCGAGATTTAGAGAGGAGGTGGTAGAGTGTGGGTGGGGCTTGAGATTGGATTAGATGAAGAGGAGAGATGAGGATAGCAGCTGGATTTAGATAGGAGGAGGTGGAAAAGAAGATAGTGGGAGTGAGTGAGGCTTGGGACTAGGTTAAATAGAGAAGGGGATGGAGGTGGAAGCATGGTTTAGAAAAGATTAAAATGTGTTGCAAGAAGAGGTGGTAGGAGTGAATGAGGCTTATGGAATCAAGTTAGATGGAGAGGAGGGGCGGAAAGGAGAGATAAAGATGATAGCAGGGTTCGAGAGAGAGAGTGTTAGAAGAGTAAAAGGTGGTGGCATTAAAAGAGCAACTGATTCCCATTGCAGTGCTGTCAAATACTTGTTGATGAACTCAATAAACACGCCTCCTGTTGCGGACAAGTATGAAACCAGTCGGCCTGAGCGTACGGCCCATCTCAACAAGCAGGTCTTCAGCGCTGCACCCTTTCTTCTCAATGTCGCTGAAGACAGTCCAAGCTTGGAGGAGATCATACGTTCTTTGAGGGCAGCTGCAAATGATCCCATATTTGCCTTCATGTCCATCAAATTCCTCCGAGTGTTTGGCTGGATCTTTGGACTCAATAGGCTCCAATAACTCTCAACCCTTTGTTGCCAAATCTCCTGCAGCATATGAGTGAATATGAGATACCAAACTCAGCTATACCAGTGACCATTTTCCTCCATACTAATTTGTAGGCTTGCACTAACCGGTCCACCACAAGCAATCCACAAAGAAATATAAATGCTTGCTATGTTACCGTGTCGTATTCAAAAGTTCACTGGAAATACCAAAATCGGCAAGGTGGGGAGGAGGCGTAGCTAAGCGAGCTGGCCAAGAAGCCAAGTCACTCCCTTTATCCCTATGGTTCTCTGCAAAAATCAAAACATATTGGAAGTTACCACAAATTTCAATTTCAATAATTTGAAGGACCATAAGCTGACTAGATTTTAAGAAAAAAAAAAGGGAAAAAAAGGAAGAAGAAGAAGAACTACAGGGTCCACATAACTGGCATATAGGATCTTCATCAATGATGAAAAAAAAATGTATAAAGTTAGTATTTTCATATGAAAGGGAAAGAACGCTTTCTTGACACATGGTGGTTCAGCAAAATGGGACAACAAGCACCACAAATTCTGTGCGCAAGATGAAGTATCGAATTTCTAAAACCTTCTTTTACCATAAAAAAAGGCATCGAAATTGATAATGACGACTAAAACAAGATCTTTTTCCCCCTCTTGTATACAAGGCAATAGCCTCAAAGTTGAAGCCCTCTTCCATTGGTGGAAATTTTGTGTTCAAATCTTGGGATCGTCTCCAATAGTGTCATTCTACATGGTACTGCCACCATTATTTTCAAAAAAAATAAAAAAAAAGAAATTGGGTACAACTTGCATTCTACAGAACATAGTGCATATTAGTCAGGTTGACTTCTGTAAGGCAACAAAAAGGTCGTGGTCTCTCAGCGGTTGTCACGAGTATAGGTTATATGACACGTAATACATTGTTGCAATAACAATTTAAGCCCTTCAACTTGCAGGAAATCAGCAAATGCAGTTTTAGAATCCTATATTCAAACAATCTTGATTGTATTTTGCTGATGATGCTGTCTGACTTTCAAAATGGACTAAATTCAAAATCAGACAATCGGTTGCACACGATAGAACAAATCAAAACAGTTTATTACGTGTGCATGCGCAGACCGCTAATAGAATAAGAGATGGAGATGACACGAATCTGAAAGCATATACTCACAATCTGCAAACATAAAAATACTCTTTTTTACTAAGGGCACAACAAATCCAATTGAATGGAAAAGGGCATCTACATAGCACATCTCTAGACCATAAACAACCGACCAGATTCATATTGCTGTACACCCAGCATACGACATGCTAAAACCAAATAAACTTATACTAGATCCAAAGAGAAAGAATAAGTCCATATTAACAGAGACGAGCACAACAATTATTAGATAAACTACCATAAAACACTCATGAACGGATCTTTCCACGACGTGGTCATGAATAAAAGGATTATTCAAAATAGCTTCTTATGTAGCTGGTTTCCTCAAATAACAGCTCAACATGCATAATTAAAAGCCTAGGCACATCATAATAGTCACAGGCAGTGCTAAACATTCAGAAATCATAAAATAAGCCATGGGAGATCCAATTACTTTTGTGACACGAAGAAAGAAAGAAATATACATATCAAGGTCCTCGATAATGTTATAAGCAAATTAAACTTACATTTGCAAGTGATGCTATATACTTATCAGCTCCATAACGGAAATGGATTCCAACTCCAGGAAATACAATTTTTTCACCTCTCACAACCATCCGGTTCTGGTCAGACTTCTCGCGTGCGAGGTATGTTCACTTTCCACGCTTCATCCTGGCTTTTTGGCCACTTGATTGGAATCTGTTAACGCATAAGTAATAACGCATTCAGGAAAAGCTTAAAAAATATGTTGACAGATAACAGTATGTCCATGGGCATTTTCAATGAGGCACACACGCTAGCCGACCTTATAACCAGGTGGTGGAGGGATCAAGCAATTGAAACAAGATTTCTGTCAAGGCAGGGAATCAACTCTGCGTTCCGATCATCACAGATCTTCAGAGGCAAAACAAAAACGACTAAATTCAGTAAATAGTCAATGATCACAAACATAAATAACTAGTTCAACAAACACTTACAGGAAAGCTCTTGGGTTCTAGACTATCATCTCCATCTTCCAGCCCAAAAATGGACTCATCTGATCTGCCAGCCTCTCCACCATCATCACTACTCCGACCAATCGATCTTGAGAATCTACCATCATACTCTAAAGCAGGGCTAGTATGCTGCCCAGGAGGACTAAAGAAAGAACCATGGTATAGAAGTCCTAAAACCAGCACCATAACACACGAAGATGGGACCGAGTGTTTCTTCTGGCCTCCATCAGATTCCCCCTCCTCATGACGTGGGCAAACAAATTCTATTATACGTCCTTGTACAACAACATTCAAAGGATCACATAACAACAATATGTACGATAAACATCACCATTCCCTCCCCACCCCCACCAAAACTTCAGTCAATGACCTCACTTTCGCTGAACTTCTACCGCTTTTCCTTCCTGATAAGCGATCCTAATTCTTCAAAGAGGAATGACAAAAAAAAACCCGCAAAAAGATGACAGGTCGACACAAAAACATGTGAACATTGAAAATATCTACCATCAGTCATCAACCATAATTTTCACTATACATACAAAGCAGAAGACAACATATGTTGAATTCATAAGTTTCTAATCACTTACGAGCATTTAAATATGTTAACAGTCTTCAATACCGATAGTGGACGAGGCAAAAGAATGCATCCAGGCAATCGACCTGCAAAACAAAGGAGGACAACACCCAATCCAGAAGCATAAATCCTCAGCCAAAAAGAAGAGAGACTTTGAAGAAAGCACCTCACCAAGAATACGCATCAGGGTATTTCCAATAGTCATAATGCAAAAACAACTTTCAAAAATAAAAAAAGTTCCTGAATTTAGAGAACGAGATGAATACAGAATTTCCGAACTCAATGAATCCATGCATACTTTCCTAAAAAAAAAATTGAACCCACGCTCCCCCCCCCCCCCCCTTGAAATAGTAAATTTATGGTGAAGAAAATTGAAACTAAAGATCCCAGAAATGGAAATAGAGACCCATCAACCAAAGTAATGCCTCATATTTCCACGACAAACACCATCGAAACGAATTACATTTCACCGAAACGGAAGCCGATTCAAACCGAGACCCTATAATCTTGCTTGCCTGATGAGATCTCGACCGGATCTCAGATCCTTAGAGAAGAGAGAACCAAAACCTACAACGGAGGAGGCGCTAAGGTAAGAGAAAGCAGAGGAGGAGGCGCGAGCTTTCGAGCCTGAAGGGAGTAGAATATTTTAATCCATTTGATTTAATGGTACAAGTTCTGGCGGTGAGTGCGACCGCGCTTTAATAATTAAAGGTCGATTACCAAAAAAAAAAAAAAAATCAAAAATCAAAATTCATATTCCTTTCCAAAAACAGATAATAGAAGGTCATACCATGACAAAAGAGAGAGCGATTTGATTATAAAAAAATAAGTCATTACTTAAGAAAGCATTCCCTCGGGATGCTGACGGATTATAAGAGTATAAAGATAAATGACAGATATAATTTTGTCAAGTTGCATGCTGTCTTATTTCTTTATATTTCTTTCTTGGCTTCCCAAGTCTTTGATTCCTTGCCCCATCTGCTTGGTGTTATACACCGCAAAATATTTGTCAAGCCAAATCAACTATTTCACAAACTAATCCAAATTTGGATGCAACCGTATCTAACTTGAACAAATGTTGTTTTTACCGGAACTAATTTACTTTAATCAAAACTCACTGTAATCATTATAAGGACAATATTATGCAGATCTTGTGCACACCAAATTGAAGCTATGATGACACGTGACAAGAAGAATCAGCACGACTCCAGAATTGGTTTCATGCACCACAAAATAGTGGTGGACTACTAAATTGCCAAAGCAGTTTCTATAAGACCAAAGAACCATCCATAACGCTGCTGACCTGAAATATTTCGAGCCATTCCCATAACGCTTGATCACATTGTCTATGATTAGCAAACATCATAACAACTTCAACCCAAATGCAAAACAAACCAATTCCTTCAAAATAGCAACTTAACTCGTCCACCTCCTCGACCAAATAACCTAAAGCTGAAATCAAATCGAATATGGAACGGATACTAATATACATATATCCATATTTGTTTTATTTAGCTGATGCGATGCGGATGTTAATCGAATGCAAAAAATTTGTGGAGCTGAGTACAACCCATGTTTAAAAACCCCGCCATGTTTCTGCGACAAGGACTTTCCGTCGAGGTGCTCTCCCCTTGCACACCGAATGACCTGCAACGCCCACATTCTGCTAACACATCCACTCAAAAACACAATCAGCAATCAAGCATGCAAACCAAGTATTTAGCTTCATCTTTAGCAATCCTAAGGCATTCCCTTGCAAGTGAAAGGCTTCAGCAAGAATAGGTCATTCTGAGATGAGGATTATTAACCGGACAAACCCTTCCATCTGTCCAAGCTAGAAGGATAACTACAAGGTTTTTTACAGTGCATGGTCCAGAAATTTCTGTTGCACAAGTGATGGAATCACAGGACTCAGTTTTAGATGATCCAGCTGATACGGAGAGTTCTCCACCCTCTCACCACACATCTGGTCGGAGCTCACCAGTTGCCGGGGGCACCCATCTCCCGGAGTGGTACACACTCTCGCCGACCTTCCACCCAGGCACATCTTTCATAATTCTCGCCTCCTCTTCCAGATATTTCTTCCATTCTTTCACAAATCTACAAGCAAATCAAATGAAAAAACAACAAATTCAAAAAAAAAAGAAGGGAAACGTATATATAATCAAAAACCTTGTCCTATGATGTTCCTCACCTTTCATCTTCTTCTGCTTGAAGCATGGGAAGTATTGCTCTGCGAGCAGCATACTTCTCTTCCTTGAGCTCGCTAAAGATTTCAACATGGTAGCATTATAATTACAAAGAGCACGAGTAGTCAAAAAAGTGCCAAAATATACTACCAATAGATAAGAAAGAATATATTTAAAGAAATTGAACAAAAAGAAAAATCTTGTTAAGACTGACACTGTTGCATACTAAAATGTCTGGCAATAGAAAAAGGCTGAGACATGCAATGTGTAATAGACGAAAGTACTAATGTGGATTTGAGGTATATTTAGGAACAATTGATTCAACTGTGGAAGCTTAGGACTTGTATCACTTGAAAACAACACGGGGGGAACCAATAGAGATTGTATAATCATACGATGAGAATATAAGAGTGGTCCAGTGAGGAGTGGTTTGAATGTGTCTTGGAATTCCAAAAAGAGGAAGGCAAGACCTAAGCAAACAGGATGGAAGTTGTCAGAATAAAAGATTGGTAGCAAATATGAGAGCCGAACATCATAAAATCAATGAGCATAGCCAGGACCAGGGCATGCCGATTAAAGTGTCACATTGTTTGGGGGAACTGGAGCTTCTTGTTGTCAACGACGTACAAGCCCAATATGAAGGAATTGAAGTTAAAGAAAGGAAGCAACAAAAGTTGGGTCCTCAACCATCTGTCAAAAGCCTGTAAGATAGACGGTGGTTCCAAAAGATAGCATAACTGATAAAGGATGGAGAGGCGGGGTGCATGCGATGCTAGCAGTTTAGGTGGAGATGATACAGGTAGTATCATTATCCCCTTATTGAGAGCTATAATATTACATCAACATAATGATTCCAATATGCCTCAGGATTTTCAGATGGATTTTGTAACTGCCACTCATCAAGACTAAACGAAGATTCAGGATGGGGCATTCGCGAACAATTAGTTATATGAGCCATGCATTCCAATCAATAACTTCATGTCAGACATACATTAACTAAGTTTAGCCCAAGCAACTAATTTTCAATGGCAGGTCATGCATGGGTTAATCCCAATAATTAAAGACTAGGCAACTGACACCTTAAAGAATCAATCGTGTGGCAGCACAAAGCTCGATTGCTCGTTGCTTGCTAAAGAGAATCATTTGTATGACCCATACCGAGTTTAATGCACAGAAAACATGCTATCACAATCAACACCAGATCTTGGTCATCTCAATTACCATGCCGTCAATAAATCCCACAACCCAAAAGATTTCCTTTTATACAACTACAACCATATGTTATCCTCATTTTTTTCTAACGAGTGTTCGAATTAGTGGATGCTGCAGAATGTTGTGCAAGAGGAAACCATAAGTTGTTTCTCCAAAATAAAAGAAGGCGTAGGGAGAGATTTAACCAGAAATAAGATCATACCATGATTTATAGATTGCTGCTTCTAAGGTTTGAGTGCAGGTATGTGATGTTAACACCAAGCATACCAGAAATGGTTCACCATTCAAATTACAGGTACATCATCTCCAGTCACCAGATATACAGTTGTCCCTAAATCCATATCTTATATCTATTTTTGGTGAATAGCTCTTAAATCTATTCAATCAAACTAGGTATGTGTCTTGCAGACGGTTTGCAAGAGTCAAAGTAATGGGTGACTTGGGTAAATTACCAACCTAGCTTGAACACCATATGAATGTCAAAGATGGTGTAGTGCCAGGCAAGAACCAGTTTCACACGGGGGAACATGAGTTGCTCGGAGCCTAATGAGCTGATTTAATTTGCAAAATCTCGCAGTTTCTGAAGTCAGATTTGCAGAACAGTAACAGATTAACAGCCTGTTATCGTAAGATGAAAAATATAATGCTGTAATAGACATTTCAATCCTGGTGCAGAAAACAGTATTCATCAAAGTTCTGAATTCAAAAATGATTCAGCAATGCTGCTCATAGGCCCTGACTATCTCAACAAAGATCAGAAATTGGAAAGGATAACCTAGTCATGCTTATCGCTTCACTCCTAAACTATCAAATTGTTGATATAACATGTCCTAGTAAACTTTGATAGCCGAACCCAACTCACCTAAGTCTTAATCTCAAACTAGGTGAGGTTGGTTATATAAATGTTTTTCCACCATTCCATCCTGTTTAGGACCACACTTTCTAAAAGATATAGCAATATCAAGTCCTTTCTTACTGCTTCAACCTATGTGATTTTCTATTTACCTCTATCCTTTTTTTTTCTACATGTATCAAATCTCTCCTACACACTTGTGCGCCTCGTAGACTATATTGTACATGTCCAAACCAACTAAGTCATTGTTCTATCTACTTGTTCTCAATAGTGCTACCTCTACCTTTTTGTGAATGACTTCATTTCTTATTCTATCTTTTCTTGCATTACCACATACCTCCATCTCAATATTTTTATCTCAACCATACTCATCTTGTACACATGTTATTCTCTAACTATCTAACTTTTTGTACCATAAAGCATAATTGGTCGAATGTTTCTATCCTATAATTTTTTTCTTCAAACTTGGCAAGTATCCTACGATCATATAATATTCCAACTGCACATCTCCATTTAAAACAACTTGATTTAATCCTATGAATAACATCCTCTTCAATCTCTCCTTTCTTATGAATAATTGATCCTAAATACCTAAGACGATCACTCTAAAGACCTTAATGATCCTCAATTTCTCTCCACCTTCATCTCTATTTCTAATTTTAACAAAACTATATTCCATGTATTCTATCTCAGTCCTAATTAACCTAAAACCATTATATTCCAATACAATCCTCCATAATTCCTGCTCACAAAGTAACTCCAACCTTAGTTTCATCCATTAAGATTATATTATCCACCATGCATCAAGGAATATCATCCTAAATATGCTTAATTGGTTCATCCATAACTAGTGCAAAAAATAAATAAATAAATAAAACCTTGGAGCTGATCTTTGGTATAAACCTATCATGATTGAAAACTCACTAGTATTACCACCTGTGTTTTTCATACTAGTAATTGCCCTATTATATGTATCCTTAATTCTATTAAGATAATTAATGGATACTCCTTTCTTTCCAATTAAATTTCAACCAACCAACATAAAATATCCATGTAAATTTTGATCTTTTCTAACAATTTATGACAATATAAACAAAAAAATTCTAACTAATTGTGGTCAAAAGCAAGTTGAATTACATTCTTATCATAATCAGATGAATAAACCTCCTCCTCCAAAATCCTTAAATTTTCTTTGTTGCTAATATGACATATCCTAAAACTTCAATCTTTTTCACACAATTTATAAACAATAGAGTAAAAACTTTAACTAAATTGCTGTTAAAAAGCAAACCTAAAATAACATTAAACCAGGCTCAGATCAACAGACATCCACCAATCATGACATCTTAACATCAGTACCTTAACCCGACAAAGAAGAGGGGAAAAGCAGCAAGCTCTTTAAAAGCACAGAAGTAATCACAGCACCAAGAAAAGCCCTATAGTCTGACTAAGTTGCTGCAAGAAAACAGGTTAAAATTAATATTACAATCATAAAATCAGATCAATAAACCTCCACTAATCTTGATTTCTGAAAGAAAATTTAAAGGGAAAAATTCCTAAAATTCACTCTCTTCTCATTGCCCTTATCAAATCAGAGTGCTGAAGAAAATCCAATTCCATAACCATAAGAAAGGACAGATTAAAATCTATAGAAAGCGGTAGAGGAGGCGGGGGTGGGTGGGTATTTTTTTAGCACACCGTTCATCAAATGGACCCAGGATTCAAAATGGATCTTCCACGGTGCATTTGAAAAATGGTTGGATGAGTAGTCCTCCATCAATCTTGGTTTATCAACATCAACACCCAGACTCTAAAGGTGAAGGGAAATATTGGGAAAAATTCCTAAACTTCCACCTGTTTCTACGTTCCAGACTCAAATGCTCCCAGAACCTAATTCAAATTACAGTGGAAGCAGGATTGATAGCCTGCAATGATTTGCAGGTCTCTACAGCTACAGAAATCAATAGCTGTGGTGTCAATGAACATAGCCTTCATATAATCTGAAATTAAAAATGATAACAGCTCCGACAAAATGGCAGATTAGCACTGGTGTCCGCCCGGGAGCCTGAAGGGGGCCCTCCAACGGTTAAGCAGCAAGCGAGATAACATGCTGATGATAGTGATAGGTCTTGATCGCGTCAGCAAAGACCAGATATGACAAAACTACACCCTAATTTCCATGTTCTTGCTAATATAACATGTACAGGAAAAGTTTCATCTTTTATCACAATTTATGAACACCAGACCCCACAAATCATGACCAAAAGAACAGAAATTAACTAAAATTTCAACATTTAACGACGATCGGATCAGTAAAACCTCCATCAATCTGGTTTATCGAAATCATCAACTTCCAAACCTTAGAATCATAGGAAGAAAAAAAAGGGGCAAGATTTCTAGATTACCCAGAATCAAATCTAGGTAAAATCAGATCACAGTAACAAAAGACAGATCGGAAGAACCCTGGATAGAAAAGTGATGAATAGATGACTGACCGACGGATCTTGTTGCCCTTGCCGACCTGGTACATGCCCCAAGAGAAGGCGCCGAAGGCGGTGAGGAAGATGGCGACGGCGCTTGGGCCTTTATTCGGAATCCGCCGCGCGTACCTCACCGGCGGAAAACCCCCCGGCGGCGGCCCGTCCTGGAGCACTGGCATCTCCTTCACGCTCACCATGCCCGGCTTTTTCCTAACCACCGACTCCGTCATCGTTGACCGGCGTCTCCCACCCTCTTTCTTTCCGATCCGGTTCGGCTCGAGCACGCGGAGGCGGCGTAGATTGGAGGAGAGGAGGCTTTGGAGCCGGAGTGATAGTTACGGTGCTCCGCGGAGCAGACTGTGATCTTTATTTCGCGCCTATAAGCATGAGACGTGGGAGCCTGGAGCAGCAAGACATGGCTGCGGTGGTGTGGCGGGAACATTTGATGGAAGGCTATGATCCCATTATGCATGCTCTGACTTTTTTATGAATTTTTGGATGAAGAGATTTATGGCGCTTTAAATAAAAGCTGCTACAATAGTAGTTTTCCTTTTTTTTTTTTGCTTAGCTGATTACTAATTACTGGAGGCACTTGTAATCTTGTTTACACGAAAAAAAATGAAAATAATTAGAAAAAGAAAAAAGAAAAAAGAAAAAAAAAGGGACAATCTATCTTCGAATCGTAAAGGCATTTGCAAATATATATATATATATATATATATTTAAAAAATGCTTGTTTTCTTCGTGCTGTTGCGTACAAAAAGAGCTTGCCGTCTTTCTCAGTTTACTAAATGGGAATGGCCAAAAATCAAAACCCTTTGATGCAAAAAATAAAATACCGTACATGATTTCAACCAAAACAAGAAGAGCACAAACGCATCTTGCTTATCGATCTTGGAAGCCTTGTGTTACATTTCATCGGTGTTTTATTTTGGTATTGGATCATCACTCGCATTCATTTGGAGAGGCCATAATGAAGGGCAAGGATTTACAACAGGGAACCAATTATTCAAGTTAGTTTTTTTGATTGTACAAATTTATGTTAACGAACTCCCCTCTTATGTTTTATGCAATCGGTGCTGTTCTTTGGTTTGCGGTAGTATTAACTCAGGTGACCATAAAATAGAAATAAATCTAGATTCAGCGATGTTTCAATGCTTCTAACTAAGCCTAAAAGGCAATGAACCACAAATTTGAATTATGAATTTCACGGAAGGTATTATCTTATCTATAAGGAAATTTACAGATTTAAAATTTAAGATAGTTGGCCTTCAGATGCTCTGCCTTATCGCTTATCAGATTAAAATTTGCAAGAGATATTGTCCCTCTGGATCTGAAATTACCAAGGAAGACCAAATAGCTACTTAGATTGCTTGAGGAGAATGGTTCTACATGTAGGTCTCTTCGTTTATAAATAGAGATAGTATTAGAAGCTTTCAAGTGCCATTAATCTTTTGAGAACTGCATTGCTTTAAATTCATGGGTGCGAAATGTGCTTTCGAAATTGTACTTTTACTGGCTACTTTAGTTAGATGAGAACAATAGCACTTTGCTTTTAATAATTAATATATATATATTTTAAATATGAATGCATCTTTCACAGCCCACGCCATTGTGAAAGCTACACTGCCTAAGGCACGTTTTTTTTTTTTCAATTGATGGTGGGTGCTTCTAGTCCAAGTTCCAGTGGATTAAACTAGTAGTTTTGCTGCACTATTTAACAGCAGGTTCAAAAATCAATATTTCGATATATGAACGAAAGTTTAGTCTTTTTTTTCTCCCCTTCTTTCTTTTTAAAATTTTCATAAATATAGGCTTTTGTATATTTGAATATTTTTGATTAAAGTTGTGACTTTTGATGGTGCGGTGATGCCAAACCTTTTCATTGATGGTTGGGTTAGGCATTCAATGGGGTTAGTATGCATAAAAATGATCGAGTTAGTATTTACATAAAGATTTCTTATGCTTAAATTTAAATGGATTAAGAAGGAGCCACATCTCAAAAGATCCATCTTCCCTAGTTTAGTGGTTCAGTGGCTTTTCTCAACACTAAATTGCTGACCTTAAACATTTTTTTCTTTAACTAGGGTGTTGTAGAATCATGCCACTTTATGTTGGTAGGCCGCCATCCTAATTTGAGCGCATTCCTAAATTTCTTTGAGTAAATATTTGTTGGCTTGAAGCAGCTCTGGATTGGTTTATTTGTTGAAATTTTCCATCCAAGATGACGAGACACCGATTTTAAGGAGAATCATAGCTTCCATCTTGAAAGCAAGGTTGATGGGAGTTTCACTGATAGGAATATGTGGGATAGTTCGGTAGGCCTAGGGTATATGATGAAGCTTGTCCGACTAAGATCCTTTTGTCTGATTCAATCTGCTTTTAGATTCTGAAAAAGAGTCCGATTAGTTACATCGACTTTCTCATTAGCCTGCGGATGGCCGACAGTCAATGGATGATGCCTAGCTCCTAACAAAATTTGGATAACTGAGCATTATTGAATTTTTGACTATTATTTGTGATTAGGATCCGAGGAAGACCAAAATGATAAATGATGGTCTTTCAGATAAAGTCCGTCACTTTAGTTTCAGTAATATGGGCCAATGGTTTAGCTTCGATCGATTTGGTCAAGTACTCGATGGTGATTAGAAGAAATTTTTACTAGTCTGATGCTTGTGGGAAGGGGCCAAGAATGTCCATCCTCCAATGTACAAAAGGCGAAGGAGCTCGGATAGGAGTTAGTAGTGTAGTAGGTAGGCGGACATGTCATTGGCACTGATCATATTTTCTTACTAGCTCGATCAAATCTTACTATAAAGTTGACCACTAATACCCTTGACAAAGTATCTTGTAGGTGAGGAATTTGTATGCATAGTGTGTCTTGGATAGACGCAAGCATTTAAGAAGAGATAAAGAGTATGACCTCTTGTATAGCTTATCTTCATAGAGAATATAGTGTTGTGGTTGGTTTCTTATCTTCTAGACTTTCTTTTGATCAGTTGGTAGTGTTCTATCTTTGAGGTAATGAATTAGGGGATTAATCTAGCTTTGCTCAGGATTGACCTATAGTAGAGAGATGGTCTCCTCGATGCTAGGCCTTCCAGGACTTCGTAAAAGGATTCCTTGTGTAAATCAACTAATGCAGAGGTGGCAAGTTCGAGAATAGGTCGCATGAGAATTTTCTATTCTCGAGATCTATTGAATGTTAAAGTACTCAAATGCCGAGTTAGGTCCTTTACCTTATGTAAATATTTTATCATATTCTCCTTCTATGCCTTATATTTATCTTGGATCTGTTCGACCATGAGCTATGAGTTACTATAGACTTCAAGTGCGATACTCACAGCTCCTCCATTTTAAGCCTCATGATCAGAGCTTCATACTCTGCTTTATTATTGATGGCTGAAATTTCAAAGTGTAAGTCATATTCAGCAACTTCTCCCTCCAAACTGGTGAGGATTAGTCCGGCTTTTGATCCTACTGAGCTAGATGACCCATCTACATGCATGGTCCAAAGCTCTCTAGATTCTTCCTTTTTTGGATTAGCTTTTATTGGCTTTACTTTGGAGATGGTACGTTCTAAAATGAAATCCATGAGCACCTGCACTTTGATAGAAAGTCAGGATTGAAATTTCATGTCGAATTCTGACAGCTCGATAGCCCACTTGACTACCCGACTAGATGTATTGGATCAGTGGAGCATAGTCTTTAGAGGTTGGTCGGTAAGCATGATGGTGTGGGCCTGAAAAAAAAGATGAAGCTTCTCGATCGAGGTGATGAGTGCAAAAATTATCTTCTCGAGTCTCGAGTATCTTATTTTCATATCATGCAAAATCTTGCTAATATAATAAATCAACTTTTGAATCTTGTCCTCTTCATGAACAAAGATTGAGCTTATTGTCACAGGAGACTACCAAATATAGTTATAACTCCTCACCTAGCTCAGGCTTATTGAGGAGTGGGACCAAGCCAAGATAACTCTTTAGCTTATCGAATTCCTTCAGGCACTTCTCAGTCCATAGGAAGTCTTTCGGTTGTTTGAGGACCCTGAAGAAAGGGAGACACCACTCGGTTGACCTGGAAACAAATCGATTAAGGGTGGCAATCTTATCGGTAAGGCATTGGATCTTTTTTATTGATTTCGATGGACTCATTTTCAATAGAGCTCCGATCTTCTTATAGTTAGCTTCGATGCCTCACTATGAGATCACGAATCTAAAAAATTTTTCTGAGGTAACTCCAAAGGCACACTTGATTAGATTCAACTTTATTTGGTACTTCCGAAGGATAGCAAAGATCTCCCTAAGATCACTGACGTGGTCATTTGAAGTCTAATTTTTGACCAGCATATCATCCATATAGATTTTCATATTTTTGCCAATATGATCTTTGAAGATCCTATTCACCAGCCACTGATAGGTAGAACTTGAATCTTTTAGGCTAAAAGGCATAACTTTATAGCAAAACATATCTCGATCAATGATAAAAATAGTCTTTTTTTCATCCTTGAGTGTCATTCAGATTTGATTATAGCCAGAAAAAGCATTCATGAAGGTCAGAAGCTCATGGCCTAAGGTGGCATCCATCAATTGGTTGACTCAAGGCAATGAATAGCTATCTTTTGGGCACGCTTTATTTAAGTCGGTGAAGTCTATACAAATCTGTCACTTTCTATTCATCTTTTTCACAAAGACCATATTTACTAGCCAGTCTAGATAGATCACCTCCTTGATGAACTTGACATCAAGGAGTTTATCCACTTTCTCGGCAATTATCTTTTGCCGCTTCGGGGCAAAGCTATACTTCTTTTGCTTGATGGATCGGTAAGCAGGATCCATATTCAATCGATGCACCATCACCTCAAAGTTTATATCTGGCATGTCGGTGGCTGACCAAGTGAAGGCGTTAGTATTTTTCTATAAAAAGGTAACAAGATGATATTTGCTTACCTCATCTAAGCATGACCCGCTGCAAATTGATCGCTCCTTGTCTCCCTCCTCAAGGGGGACCATGATAAGGTCTTCCATAGGCTCTCCATATTGGTCGGATGTTCATCACAGGCATCCAATCTTTCGATGGAGAGATCTTTAAATGGTGTGGCCTCTTGAAGAGCTATTATATAGCATTGCTACGCTAAGGCTTGATCATCTTAGAGCTCATCGATCACATGTTCGATCGAAAACTTTACCATCAGGTGATACGTAGAGACCACGGCTTGGAGGACATTTAATCCTGGTAGTCTTAGGATGGTGTTGTAGGCTAAAAAAATTTTAACAACCAAAAAATTCAGCTATATTGTGGTTTGTCAGGGGCCTGTTATGTAGTCACTAGTAGTGTGATTTCATCTTCCATAGGCACAGCATCCCCAAAAAAACTAATGAATAGAGAGTCAGGCCTCCTCAATCGATCTGAGATAAATCCCATATTGAAGAATGCATCATAAAATAACATGTCGACTGAACTTCCAGTGTCAATTAAAATATGACGTATATCATAGTTTGCAATATTAAGAGATACATCCACCACATTATGCAAAAACTGGACTTTCTGAGTGTCCTCTGTGGAGAACGTTATTGCTTCCTTAGCCTTCTATATCTTAGTCGGAGCTATGAATCTTCCCACCATGTCACCGACCTACTCCCAGTAATAGTGTTTAAAATTCTAGAAGGTCGGTTCTTCATAGCTTCTTCTTATCAAGGTGATTCAGAAAGATGAGGTGGATCTGGTGGAGCATCACGTTGCCCTCTTCGATACTTTAGAAACTTATCCAATCATCCACACTTGATAAACACCTAGATTTCATCTTACAGTTGGATGCATTCCTCAATGTTGTAACCATAATTTTGATGATATAGGCAGTACTTATTTGGATCACGTCGGATTGCTAGGGTCTGCATCCTTTTCGCTCTCGGTAGCTACTTCTTTATTTTCATCAGTATGTATGCCCTAGGGGTATTCAGAGGAGCATAGTTAATGAATATCCTTGGTGGCGACGTGTTTTGCTAATCTCTGGAAGGAATTTATTGTCATCAATTCCAAGGTATGATTCTAGATCGTTGGTTTCATGGTGGTGTCCTTGATCGTCGGTCTCATGGTGGGATCCTTGACTATCGAGAAGTTCGATGATCCTCTTACCTTGGTGAACCACTCCTATCTTCATGCTCGTTTTTCTTTTCTTCAATTTTTATCTCGATCAGGGCACCATGCAGTTTGTAGGCTTTTTCTATATTGGCATATTTCTCTACCAGAGCAAGCATTTTGGTGAAGTCTTTGAGATACCTCTTCTTAAGTGAGAAGAGGAACTGATACTTTTGGAGTCTATTCTTCAGGATAGTTAACGTAACTGATTGATCAAGATTGCATACTTTAAGTGTGGCCATATTGAAGCAACTCACATAAGCTCGGAGGAATTCTTCTTTCCTTTGCTTGTTGTTGACTAGATAATCTAATCCACGACACTGCCTCCTATTGCTAATGAAGTGTACTACAAATGATTGACTGAGTTGCTTGAAAGAATGGATGGAGTTTGGCTTTAAATTGAGATACTAGTATCGAGCCGCTTTTAATAAAGTGGAGGAAAAGGCTTGGCATAGTATTCCATCGATGGTGCCATGCAAGAACATCAAACCTTTGAAGCTTTCAAGATGATATATAGGGTTAGTTGACCCATCATATGCCTCTAATTGTGGTATCTTGAAGTTAGCGAGGATTGGCGCCTACATGATCTTCACACTAAAAGGTGGGTTGGCATTGAATCCAAGCTCACCATCCTGAGCAGGGGCTTGGTTGTGCAGGGCATCGATTTGCCGATTCATTTGATGTTTTTGGTGGCATCTCGAGTAGGGTGCGCTTTTGAATGCCAAGATAGAAATCAGCCTATGATAGACTCTTCTCCGAATTGTGGGGTTGGGGATCGTCTCTTTTTTTGGATTGAGATTTTAGGTCGACTATACCGACTCTGCCATTCCTATTATGGATTGTACAGAGGCAGTGGTGGTGCTGGCTGAGGCCCTTTCCTTGGTGCTTCCTTGGCTTGCTGCATCATTTGTATGGTAGCGGCAAGGGCTTGCACCTATTGTATGAGTTGGTTAAATTGATTGAGGTCAATATCCACGACTAGTTAGAAGAATGGAGGCAGCACCTCCATCTATTGTGGGGGTGCTTAAGAGTTGGTAGGGATTCCAACCGCCCTTGAAGCGTTGACGCTGGAGCGGCATGATGAGGTCCCTTTATATGGTACCATGGTAACAGGGCGTTCGCTTCTTACTCGTTCCTGAAAATAAATTTGGTACCCTTTCTCTAGCACCAATTTGCTGCCATTGGTCTTCTGGCGGAGGTTGGATTGACTGGAGCGAGGATGCAATCGGTGTTGGGCAATGATAGCTAAACTTATAAAAAAGTTTTTGATCAGATTTGGCTCTGATGGGGATCCTCCAATGCTAAAATTAAAAACTAAAAAATGGAGAGAAGAAGCATATATTAGGAGAGAGGTGATTGCATTCCTTGAGGATCTTTTTGGTCCTCTATTTATAGGTGAGGATGGAGAAGTGGTGAGAAGGATGGAGTATTGGGTTATTAGACTTGCCTTATTAGCTAAGATATGCTTGTTATTTTCTACTTATCTTCTTACTTATCTACTCATGGTAGGCCGTCACGTAGATTCTGAGATTTTTTCAATTGGTGTAAATTGGGTAACCATTTCAAATATAAAGTTTTCCTAAAATATTGACTTGGGTCGGTCTCAAAGATACCTTGGATCAGTTAGGACTAAGGGATGGCTGATCGAGGCATTTGGCATGTCAGCTTCAACTAAGGTGAGATTTTTCTCCCCATATCAGTATTTAATGAACTAGCAGAACCAAATAAATCCAAGATTTGTAATCTAAAATAAGTACAAGAATTTAATATCCTGCAATCTAAAATAACTCTAACCTTGCTTATGCACTATTGAAATTTTTTTTTCACTTTTTAAACTTTCGCTGGAGCTCCACTTAGACCCTTTAAAGTTTCAAAATTTTTTGAGTTCTTGAAGTTACTTAGATGTGGTGACCTTCTATCACCCTTCTACCTATCTCCGATAATGTGGTCTACAAGAATCACATCGTATGCCTATCAAGTGATGCTCTTCATATCTTTAGGACCAAGATACCTATGGCATAACTTGTTTGAGGTAAAAGCCTCTAGTAGCAAGAAAATATGAAATCATGTTATCTCTCATGATTGTCATCTCATGTAACTATGATTTTTATGCTGACCAAAAGGAGAAACCAGGAGAGACAAAGAAGCTCATAGAGAGGGAGATCTTAGGAGAGGGGAGAGATAGAGAAAGAATGTGTCTCATAATGGATGAAACTGAGTCTAGAAATAACTAATCTAGGAGCACTATGCCACCATCGTTAGTACCATCCTACATCATTTTCATTATGGAAGGATCGATCTTTTTAATATATAAAAGGAATTCTTTATGTTGGAGAACATGGAGAAGTCAAAAGAATGCTTATTAAGCCCTTTGAGAAGGTTGGTAAAGCTCCATGCTCTAGTGAAGGGGCACAACATTCAGAGGCAAGCGAATATGATGGTGAGATGCATGTACGTCCTGGTTCAGATCCAGGTCTGGATCGAAGACTAGCAGGATTAGCTCACCTTGGAGGCAATCGGATGAAGTCCTCCTTTAGTTGTGACACCTTCATTTGGGACTCCAAATATCTCAAGAAGTTGGAATTGAGAAGATTCATGGTGGTAATTACTAATAACCAGATGATAAGTCATCCTTTGGCCAATTATTTTGAAGTAAGATGATCCACCACACACGATCAACTACGGGTTTTTCTTCACCCTTATTCATTCATTAGACTATATACTCTACCAGACGGTCAAAATCAATATTTCATTCATGTGCCGAACCTATTTATAGGATCATCAGACCAGGGATCCCTCTCAATGTCTGTGCTCTCGATCTTACTCAGTCCTTGTCGGGCCACCTCACCATCTCTGTGAGTGGATGCCTCTCCAACTATATTTATGATCGTGGTGTTGCCACTCGCAGTCATGACTATGGCACTGCCAACCATATTTGTGACAGCAGCACAATCGGCCGCATTCATTCTCTACTATTCAGAAGTAAGTTCAAGAAAGAATCATCTCTTTTGGGTTATTTGTTGCTGGATTTCAAGAAAGAATCACCTCTTTTGCCAATTTATAAATGGATTTCTCTCACCTATCTTTGCAGATGGGCATCTCTTGCTCTCCGGCCATATTTTCGATAGCAGTGCTGTCGGTCATAATTATGCTCTATTTTTAGGTATGAAAGAATTCTTGTTGACATCCACACCTCTTCTTAGCTGATCCTCTCACCATCACATCTCTATAGGTGGGCGCCTTAGCTCTCCGATTATATTCCTGATATCAGCAATGTCAATCACAATCGTGCTTTGCAATTCTAGGTAGGCTTAAGAAGTTATTGTTGACACTTATACCTCTTCTTGGCTGATCCTCTCACCGTCGACTACATCCATACCAAGAGGTAGGTTCAAGAAAATTCTTCTTCGATCATCAATCCTTTTCTTGTTTTGTTGGTTCTAACCCAGAGCCCTATTTCTAAGTAGAGGGCTATGGTTGAGAGGCAGCAATTTTATTGGCTGTGTGATTGATAAAAATTTGATGAAGAAAAGCTGGACAATCATTATTGATCCAAGCATCAGAATAAAAGATGGTTTGGCTATGAAATCTATGAAAATAGATATCCCACATGTGTGGATTTAGAAATCCATAGGGACGACGAGCATGTATGAATTTTCATTGGTACTATTTTCCATATCTCGTATTAAGAGCTTATCTTCAGTGGGTTTATTCCATACGACTGAAGGCTTGGTGCATTGAAGCAATGTAAGGTATTTTAAAGCTTTTTGTTTGCTTCATTCATATCCAGAAAGATCAATATAAGCTGCAACAATTTAAAAGAGATTCAATAAAAAATAGAAAAAATTTAAAATAGATAATTTTTTACTATTTAATGAGAAAATTTATTTTCTTGATGGAAAGTATTGTGGACCTTGACCTCAGCCTCGATCGACTAGGTCCTTAAATATGGCTGAGGTGAGTAAAGGTTGGTTATAATCGATTTGGAAGAATTACAGGAAACAAGGTCCTAGATCTAGCAGGTTGTCCTGATATGGTGAAATGACTATTTTGGAAAAATAATTCTTCTTGTAATCATGAAAATGCCAAATAAGTTAATTTTAACTATCAAAATTCAATTATCCTCCAAATGGCAACTATTGACTAGCTCCATGTTGCAAACATGAAAATGCGATGCACGATCCATGTGCATTTTTCAAGAATGGCCAGTCCCCTAACATACACGACTCTTATTCACCCTCTATAAATAGGAAAAAAGAAGAATCCAAGTAAGTTCTTGAAAAGATCTCAAGATGCTGTACTACTCTCTCTCTTATTGTTCTTCAATTTTCAGTTGACTTGAATATCGGAGGGTCTCCACCAGAAAATCTTTTGGTCAGCAACTTTTTGTAGGTCCAGCTCCAGCACCCAGAGTCATCTTCTTCAGCACCTCGTCTCCAGCAAAGAATCCTTCCTCCTTATCTTCTTCCAAGGAGTTTTGAGTGGAGAAGTCCACCACCCAACTTTTGTCCAAGGAGATTAGCTCCAACTTCTTTGACTTGGAATTTGACAGCAACACCAATGGCATAACTTGTTTGAGGTGAAAGCCTCTAGTAGCAAGAAAATATGAAATCACATGAACTCTCATGACTGCCATCTCATGTAACTATGATTTTGTGCTGACCAAAAGAAAAAATCAGAGTAGACAAAGAAGCTTGTAGAGAGCGAGATCTCGGGAGTGGGGAGAGACAAAGAGAGAATATGTCTCCCCATAGATATAACCAAGTCTAGAAATAACCAATCTGAAAGTGCTATGCTGCAATCATTGGTGTACTCCTACATCATTTTCATTATAAAAGGGTCAATCTTTTTAATATCTGAAAGGAATTTTTTATGTTGAGGAACAAGAGGAAAGCTGGAAGAGTGCTTATTAAGCACTTGAGAAGGTTGGTGAAGTTCCATGCTCTAGTGAAGGAGTATAGCATTCGAAGGCAAGTAAATATAATAGTGCGATGCATGTACATCCTACTTAGGATCCGGGCTTAGATCAGAGACTAGTGGGATTGGCTCACCTAGGAGGCAGCCGAATAAAATCCTTCTTTAGCTGCGACACCTCTATTCAGAACTCCAAATATCTCAAGAAGCCAGCATTTTGAAGATTCATGATCGTAATTACTCCTAACCAGACGGTGAGTCATCTTTTGGCCAATGGTTTTAAAGTAAGATGATCTACCACACACGATCAATCATTGATTATGCTTTACTGTTATTCCTCCGTTAGACTACATACTCTATTGGATGGTCAAAATCAATCACTTATTCGCATGCTAAACCTATTTATTGGATTGTCGGAACAAAGATCCCTCTCATCACCATGCCCTGCACCCTCAATCTCACTTTGTCCCTATTGGGCCACCTCACCATCTCTATGAGTGGATGCCTCTTCAGCTGCATTTGTGACTACAGTGTCGTTGATCGTGTTCGTTATAAGGGCGCTGCCATTTGAAGGTAGGTTCAAGAAAGAATCTCCTCTTCTAGATTATTTGTAGTCGAATTTTAAGAATGAATCATTATTTTTGCCAATTTATAGCTAGATTCCTCTCACCCATCTTTGCAGGTGGGCGCCTTCACTCTTTGGTTGGATTCTTGATAGTAGTGCCACCAACCACAATTGTGCTCTACTTTTAGGTATGAAATAATCCTTGTTGATACTTATACTTCTTTTTGATCGATCTTCTTATCATCCGCGTCTCTATAGGTGGGAACCTGATCAGCTCTTTGACTGCATTTCTGATAGTGGCGCTATCAGCCACAACCATGCTTTGCAATTTTAGGTGGGCTAAAAAATTTTTTGTTGACACCTACACCTCTTCTTGGCTTATCTTCTCACCACCAGTTGCATCTGTGCTGAGAGATAGATTCAAGAAAATTCTTCTCTGGTCATCAATCCTTTTCTTATTATGTTTGTTCTAATCTAGAGCCTTGTTTCTAAGTAGATGGCTATGGCTGAGAGGTAGTAATTTTGTCGACTATGTGATTGATAGAAATTCGACAAAGGAAAGCTGGACAATCATTATCGATCCAAGCATCAAAATAAAAGATGGCATGGTTGCAGAATCTATGGAAATAATTATCTCATGCGTGCGAATCTAGAATTCCATAGGGAAGACAAGCATGTACGAACTCCCATTGGTCCTGTTCATCATGTCGAGTATGAAAAGCTTGTCTTTAGGGGGTTCATTCCACATGACTAAAGGCTTGGTGCATTGAAGCAATGCAAGGTGTTCTGAAGCTTTTTGTTTTCTTCATTTATATCCAGAAAGATCAATGTAAGCTATGACAATTTAAAAGAGATTCAATAAAAAATAGAGAGAATTTAAAAGAGATAAATTCCCATAATTTAATGAGGAAAATCATTTTCCTGAACCTCGATCTCGACCAATCTGGTCCTCCAATATGGTTGAGGTGAGCAAAGGTTGGCTATAATTGACCTAAAGAAGTTATAGGGAATATGGTCCTAGATTTGGTAGGTCATCCTGATCCATCAAAATGACCATTTTGAGAAAATAATTCTTCTTTCAACCATGAAAATGCCAGATAAGTCCTAACCATTAGGATTTGATTATGCCCTAAATAGCAACTATTGGCGATCTCTGCATCATAAACATGAAAATGTGATCCCCAGCAGTGCCATCCACCCTCTATAATTAGAGGAAAAAAGATGATCCTAAATAAGTTCTCAAAAAGACCTCAAGATGCTGCACTATTCTCTCTCACCATTCTCTAATTTTCAACTAATTTGAGCGTCAAAAGGTCTCCACTAAAAAACCTTTCGATTAAAAAATTTTTGCAGGTCCAGCACCAGCACTTGGAGTTATCTTCTTCAGCATCTCATCTCAAGACAAGGACCCTTCTTCCTTATCTTCTTCCGAGGAGTCTTCAATCGGAGTCCACCACCCAACTTTCATTTGAGGAGATCAGCTTCAACCTTTTTGACTGGAGATTTGATAGCAACACCTATGGCATAACTTCTTTGAGGTGAAAGCCTCTAGCAACAAAAAAATATGAAATTTCATGATCTCTCATGATTGTCGTCTCATATAACTATAGTTTTTTTGTTGACCAAAAAGAGAAACTAGGAGAAACAAAGAAGTTCATAAAGAAGAAGATCTCGAGAGAGGGGAGAGAGAGAGAAATAATGTGTCTCACCATGGATGTAACCAAGTCCAGAAATAACCAATATGGGAGTGCTACGCCACCATCATCGATACCCTCTTACACCATTTTCATTATGGAAGAGTCAATTTTTTTAATATCCTAAAGGAATTCTTTATGTTAGGAAACAACAAAAAGCTAGAAGAGTGCTTATTAAATACTTTGAGAATGTTGGTGAAGCTCCATACTTTGGTGAAGGGGCATAGTATTCAGAGGCAAGCAAACATGATGGTGAGATGCATGTACCTCCTGATTGGAATCTAGGCCCGGATCAACAACCAGCATGATCGGTTCACTTAGGAGGTAATCAGATGAAGTCCTCCTTTAGCTATGACACCTTCATTTAGAATCCCAAATATCCCAAGAATCTGGCATGGAGAAGATCCATGGTGGTAATTACACCTAACCAGACAGCGAGTCATCCTTTGGCCAATTATTTTGAGGAAAGATGATTTACCACATACGATCAACCATAGGTTCTGCTTCACTATTATTCCTCTATTATACTATGTACTCTATCAGATGGTCAAAATAAAACACTCATTCGCATGCCAAACCTATTTATATGATCATCAGAGCAGGGATCTCTCTCATCACCACACATTGCACCCTCGATCTCACTCTATCCTCTCTATGAGTAGGTGCCTCTCTAGCCACATTCATGACTATGGTGCCACTGGCTATGTTCGTGACTAGGGTCCAACACCGGCTATATTCGAATGATAGGTTCAAGAAAGAATCTCTTTTGGGTTATTTGTGGTCAGATTTTAAGAGAGAATTATCTCTTTTGCCAATTTATAACTAGATTCCTCTCACCCATCTTTGTAGGTAGCTACCTCCCGCTCTCTAGTCGTATTCTTAAAAATAGTACCATCAGCCACAATTGTGCTCTACTTTCAAGTATGAAAGAATTCTTGTATAAAAAAAAAGAATCCTAGCCAATTCTCTCATAGTTTGTGTCTCTATAGGTGGATGCCTCTGCTCTCTGGCTGCATTCCTATAGTGGCACCACTGATTGTTGTTAGATATATGTGCCCTAGAAGCCAAAATTGGCTGACACTTGTAATACACTTCTAGGAACAAAATTATAATTTTGACTAATATCAATAAAATGGGTTATTTTTTATCACATATGTGTATTTAGTGTCTGTGATACATCTTTTGAGTTAATGGTAATGATAATTCATATTTTCAAGAGTTGAAAATTTAAGATATGAATAATCATTGTTAACTCATAAAATGCTCCCGATTATTGGATCATCATGAGGATGGTGATTGATCCGAAAGGTTGGTGTACAATCGCTTATCTTTAGTAGATGAGTCTTGAGTCTATGGTGTGGAGACATCAGAGCGAGAGTACAGAAACTCATTAGAGAATGAGGGCACTGAGCGTGACCACCTCAAGTAGTCATTAGGAAGTCTACCTTCTCATCGATGACTGACTCGATGTTGCAGTGGTGTGTCTGGTTCTTTGACCTGAGATGCATCGACAGTTCACCTTGAGGGTGTTATAGTTTGACTACACCATTACTCGATCTCCTAGCCATATGGAACCCTGAGGTGTATGTTGGCTATAGCATATTCATTGTAGAAACTGGATGGCATTAAGATGAAATCTATCTACCTCGGTGGTAGAGGAGCATCCCTATGATAATCAAGAGAATCAAGTCCAGAAGTCCATGGCCATAGCAGAGTGAAATAATAGAAAGAGTTTCTATTTAGATTTTCACATCGGACTCGAATCGAATGGTTACATCATATGACAGAAACTAGGGTTTGACGAGTTCACCTTAACCCTAATCTGATTGAGGCTCAAGATAGAAGAACTTAATCACACAAGTAGCTGCACCAAGAGGTTCGTATTCAGCTCTGATAGGTTGCCACCATATACTGCTAGGTATCACTGATGGATTTTGAGAGCAATTAGAATGATTTAGATGATCGATCATTCTAGCTGTTCGAATCAGAAGAGTTATGATCCATCGAAAGGAGTTTCGATGATGTCGATGATAGAGATCATGACATATCCCATTACTATACAGAACTGAACCTAACTGGATCACACAAATAAGGATTTGAATCTAGTGATCATCAATTGAACTGATCCAGTTCAATTGATTTGAATGAGATTCAATTAGGTTTAAGGAAATCATGCTAGCACTCGATTGAACCTAACATTCTTCTTTTGTTATCATAAATTAGTTATCCTGACTGAGTCAAAGAAGTTTGTGCTCAATCAGAAGCCTTCATATGGTCTGATTGGAGGTTATCCAAGTCAGAAAAGGTTGTCTTATTTTGTAAGACATTATCTGCCATTTTTGGTCATCTACCATTTCTTATTCTTTGACTTTGGTCAAAAGTCTACCTTTGATTGGTCCAATATTGACCATTGATACTTTGACTTTTGACCACATGTCATGCACCTATTGAAGAGCTGGTGGGAGCCTGTCTTTCTATCAGAACCTGGCAAGAAAGAGGGCGCACGCCACCTTTGGCGTGTGCCAAAGTTGGAGGTGCCTAGGAGTCCCTGTTGGACAGGGACTCCATCTCCTTTTTGGATTTCAATTAGAGCTCTTCTAAGAACCAACTTTGACTGATCTTAGGCATCCTCTAAGAAGAAATTCAGGGGACTCTATTTTCATCAATCAGATTTAGATATGATTTCATAAAGAATTGTGATTGGTTGGAAAGAAGAGAAGTTGGATCACAGACAGTTTATAAATAAGACCCTGCGTCCAACCCAGATTGTGATTGAAAGTTTGAGAAATTCAAACCCCATGCCCCAAGGCTACCTCTCCCCTCTTCCTCCATGCCAAACCCACCTTCTCCCTCTCCTCTCCATGTCCAAAAGAGTTTTGGAGCTTGGTTGGTGCGATCCAGATTAAAGAAAGATGAGTGAAAGCTAGAAGGCTGCACTGCTGCAAAGGACGACTGCTGATCTTCAAAAGAAGTTTTGAAGATCCTCCAGATCAGATTCAGATCTGATCTCAGAAGACGTGATAGAGAAGAAGAAGATCTCCAGATCTAGCCTAAGTGGATATCGGTAGAGGCCAGGCACTTACGTGGCTAGATTCAGAACCTTCCGCTGCATACAGGATCATCAACGGGTAATAGGATTACCCATATCAAGGTAAATTAAATTTGATTTAATTTATCTAAATTTTATTTTATTTTTAAAATAATAATAATCTAATCTAAAATATCTCAGATCTGATTAAGATCAAAGAATTTTTTTAAAAAAATATATCTCTTGATTTGATCAGATCTGAACGAACCTAGTCCGAAAAATCAGGATTTTCCTTCAACTGGTATCAGAGCTAAGGTTCTAAAAGTATTTAGATCTAATTTTAAATTTATTTTAATTAAAAAATAAGTGATTTTAGATTTCACATGAGATGTGATCAGATCTGAAATCAGAAAAAATTAAAATTAAATGATTTGGATCTAAGATTAGAAAATATGCATGACTAGTTCTAAAATAGAATAGTTCTATAGAATAGTCTTGCATGTTTTTAATTTAATTTGATTAAATCATATTTTAGATCTATTTATTTATTATTTTTTGATATTATAATGATTATAATAATATCTAAAAAATAGTAAATAAAAATTATTTAATTTTAAATATCATATGAGATATGATTGATGCATGTCTAGACTAGTTGTAGAATAGTTCTACATAATTATCTAGATTAGAATTTATTTTGATTAGATCAATTTAAATCTAATTTTTTAGATTATTATGAGATAATTTAGATCTAAAAATATGCATGATTCGATACATGAGATGTATGCAAAATATGCCATGATTAGATCTAATTTATATATGAGATATATGATATAGATCTAAAACTATTTTGTAGTATTGCATGTTCCTGATTAAGGCATTCCTCTTGGCCGTCCGGTCATAAGAATGAAGAAGGGTTTAAAGGCCCTCTCTTTCCATTCGATGGGGTGTTCTTATGATGTGTAGGGGTGCTGCATGTTCGTCCTTAATCAGAAATCCAAAACTTACTTTCTGCAAAATCCTAGATCCTGAAATCCTAGGATTTATTGTGCATATTTTATTTATGAACCCTACTTAATTAAAAATTAAGATTATGGAATATTAATTAGGTCTAAAATTGAGAATTTCAGATCTAAGACATATTCATAATACTGGGTTCGGGCTTGGGTAGCTCAATTAGGTCTAAGCGGTTGATCAAATCGAATCAAGAGTTGGTTAGATGGGATCAACAATGCTTAAATTGACCAGCCTAATAGGATTAAGTCTGGGTCAAGATCGAGTCACGATCAAGCAAGACCTAATTAGGCTCAGAGGTTAGAGTCTGGATTGTAGGCTAACCTAATTGGTTTTGGCTCAACAATTTGGTGTCTAAGGTAAGTTTGGCACATACGACCAACTGATTTTTAATTGGAAGCTACTCGATCTGAATGCGTTCTTGTACGAGTTAATGGCATATTCCTTCCACCGATCTCACTTACCTGGCCATATCTGTTGACACAGTTCTGATCTGAGGTGGTCAATAATCCGAGCTAACCCATGCCACTAGGTTAGTCATAATTGTTATGACTATGATAAGTCTAGTTTAATGAGATCTGAATCAATTCTCCCTAAGAAAAGATTAAGTCTGAGGTCTTCCACCATTGTAGATGTGCGGGCCCTTTCCGGGGTTGATTGTTCTCGACTGGATACAGTAGCTCAGTTGCATTGGAAAGACGCAACCATGTCTATTAGGCATTGGATGCTATGGGCTGGAGGATGAGTTGGGCTCAATATTTCGGATACGATGAGAGACTCAATTAGAAACCCAATTTGTACAAATGGTGGGTCTGACTTAACTAAGGAGTGAATCAATATTTTGGATACGGTGAGATTCATGAATTAGAGACCAAGTTTGGGTGCACCATGATTAGAGAATCATTGAACAAGAGTTGTTCACTCATTGGCTAACCCATCATCAATAATTGTTAGGTGAGGTGATGAGTCAGTTGGTGAGACCGCACCACCCACTAGAAATCATTAATCATGGAGATTTTTGCATCTCTATAAAGAAAGTGTAGGGATTCGAGAAAATAGTGGAAGCTAATTTATTTAAAAATAAAATTTTTAAATAAATTGGTTAAGTCATAATTACAGTATCTAACTAAAATCTTTGACTCTCTATAGAAAAATGTCTGCATCCAATCCATTGGCACGTATCCTGGACACACATAGACTGACTGAACCTAATTATAAAGATTGGCTTAGGAACTATAAAATAGTTTTGGGTTTCGAGAAGTTAACCCAAGTACTGGATCAGGACCCTCCCATCTTACCAGCCCGTCCATCTATTGAACAGAGAGCGTCTCTAAAAAAATGGATAGACGAAGATAATAAGGTCAGATATTACATGTTGAGCTCGATGTCTGATGAGCTCTAGCGCCAACATGAGGATATCGAAACTGCTCGCCAAATATTGGCTTACCTGTAGGAGATGTTTGGTGAACAGAGTCGCGCAGCCAAATATCAAGTCATGAAATGACTTTTTAAAGCTAAGATGCATGATGGACAGTCAGTCCAAGATCACTGTCTGATAATGATCAAAGATATGGAGGAGCTTGAGAAGCTCGGTGTGAAGTTAGACTTGGATCTGCAGAATGATATTATTCTGCAATCCTTGACTGATGCATATGGGCAATTCATCATGAATTACCACATGCATAAACTTCAAAATTCCTTGGCCAAATTAATGAATATGCTGTTACCGCTGAGCTTTCTATGAAAGGTTCTAAAGGCTTAGTTCTTGCTATGGAACGGACTTCTTCCAAAAGAAAATCTTATGAAAAGAAAAAGAAGTCTGCGAAAAAGCAGAAGGTGGAAGGAGCAAAGAAGAAGAAGGCAGAACCGAAGAAAAGATCGATGTCAAAGAAAAGTATTTTCATTGCAACAGCGATGGCCATTGGAAGCGGAACTGCCCTACTTACCTGGCCACCCTGAAGAACAAGAAGGAAGGTCCTTCTGGAGGTATGCTCATTATTGAGTCTAACCTTATGATTTCTTCTGCATCCAGTTGGATGCTTGACTCTGGTTCTAGTGCTCATCTGTGCACTTTCATGCAGGATCTTGAGGATAGCAGGAGGCTGAGGGATGGAGACATGATCCTACGCGTCGGTAATGGAGCAAGAGTTGCTGCAGTAGCCATGGAAACATACCCTCTTCGATTACCATCTGGTTTAGACTTAGTTTTGAAAGACTGTTATTATGTGCCTGCAGCTAGCAGAAATTTGATTTCTATTTCATGCTTAGCACAAGAAGGCTATGTGATTACCTTCTTTAAGGACCATTGTAACATTCTTTATGAAAGAAATAAAATTGCAAATGGTTTCCTTATTAATGGTCTTTATCAGCTACATATTGATGTACCTGTTCTAACTATCGAGCAAAACGTGAATGCCAAACGACCTAGGGATAGTCCAAATGACAGATATCTATGGCACCTGAGATTAGGTCATATAGCAGAAGATAGGATCAACAAATTGAAGAAAAATGGGCTATTGAGTCCATTGACTTCCGAGTCATATCCAACTTGTGAATCTTGTCTTCAGGGCAAAATGATCAAACTTTCTTTTGTTGGACATGGGGAGAGGGCCACAGATCTCCTTATCCTAGTACATACTAATGTGTGCGACCCATTTGATGTGCCGACTAGAGATAATTTTGTCTACTTCATTATCTTTATCGATGATCTGTCTAGGTATGGGTATGTGTATCTTATGAGACACAAGTCTGAAGCTTTTGAAAAGTTCAAAGAATTCAGACATGAAGTAGAAAAATAAACTGGAAAACCCATTAAGGTTCTTCGATCAGATCGAGGAGGTGAATACCTTAGTCCGAAAATTCCTAGACTATCTAAAAAAAAATGGCATAGTCTCTCAATGGACTCCACCAGGAACACCTCAACTCAACGAGATTTCAGAACGAAGAAATCGGACCCTATTGGATATGGTTCGATCCATGATGAGCTTCACAGACCTCCCTGATTTTCTTTGGGGACACTCATTGTTAACTTCAATTTATCTACTGAATAGGGTTTCCTCTAAAACTGTTCCTACCACACCGTATGAGATATGGCACGGTAAGAAACCAAGTCTGAGTCATCTCAGAATTTGGGGTTGTTCGGCTCATGTCAAAAGACAACAAGCGGACAAGTTAGAGTTTAGGTCCTTCAGAGCTCGATTCATAGGATATCCTAAAGAGTCATTAGGATACTATTTCTACATTCCAGAAGACCACAATGTGATTGTGAGTCGACATGCCATCTTTCTTGAAAAATAGTTTATTCAAGATAGCGGCATTGGAA
This sequence comes from Cocos nucifera, assembly GCA_006176705.1. NCBI lineage: Eukaryota > Viridiplantae > Streptophyta > Magnoliopsida > Arecales > Arecaceae > Cocos > Cocos nucifera. The sequence continues at coordinate 4,590,854 of QRFJ01000002.1, read as the reverse complement.
AGCAGATCAAGCTTGATGAGAAAGTCTCACAAGTACAATGAGCTAAGGACCAATTGGAACCAAATCAGGTTGAGCCAATAAGAACACTACCTCCACCTCGTAGATCGAAAAGAGTTTTCCATCCTCCTGAAAGATACTTAGGTATTATTTCAGAGGAAGTAGAGGAAACGTTCCTCGTAGGTAATGGTGCTCATGGTGATGATCCCAAAACCTACAACGAGGCGATATCAGATATTGACTCCAAGAAATGGCTAGAGGCAATGCAGTCAAAAATTGACTCGATGCACTCAAACCAAGTCTGGACCTTGGTAGATCCACCAGAAGGTATAGTACCTATTGGGTGTAAATGGATCTTCAAGAGAAAGATTGGTGCAGATGGAAATGTGGAGACATTCAAGGCTAGACTAGTGGCAAAAGGTTATAGTCAACGCGAAGGCATTGACTATCAGGATACCTTTTTCCCAGTGGCTATGCTAAAATCCATCCGCACATTGCTTGCCATTGCAGCCTATTTCGATTATGAAATATGGCAAATGGACGTGAAAAATGGCATTCTTAAATGGATATCTTGAGGAAGATATCTATATGGAACAGCCGCTAGGTTTCACATCCAGTGATACTGATCACAAGGTTTGCAAGCTGCAAAGGTCCATATATGGACTTAAGCAAGCATCTCGGAGCTGGAACACTCATTTCAATGATGTGATCAAAACGTTTGGTTTCATCAAAAATGAAGAGGAACCATGTGTTTTTCAAAAAGGTCAGTGGGAGCGCTGTTGTCTTCCTCGTATTGTACGTGGATGACATCCTCCTTATTGGAAATGATATTCCCATGTTGACAACAGTCAAAATTATGGTTGTCCAAGGAATTCTCCATGAAAGACCTAGGTGAAGCATCCTTTATTCTAGGAATTAAGGTCTATAGAGATAGACCGAATAGGATGCTAGGACTTTCACAGAAGATGTACATAGAGAAAGTACTAAAGAGGTTTAGTATGGAAAACTCTAAGAGGGGATTAATACCCTTCAGACATGGTATTCATCTTTCCAAGAAGATGTGCCCTAGCACACACTGAGGAAATAGAACGCATGAGCAAGATCCCTTATGCTTCTGCAATAGGGAGCCTCATGTATGCCATGCTATGTACACGACCTGATATAGCCCATGCTGTGAGTGTCACAAGCAGATATCAGTCAAATCCAGGTGAAGAACACTGGACTTCTGTGAAATGTATCCTTAAGTACTTAAGAAGAACTAAGGATATGATGTTGGTCTTTGGTAACGGAGAACTCCAAGTCCAGGGATACACAGACTCGGATTTCATGTCCGATATAGATGATCGAAAGTCGACATCTGGGAGTCTGTTTGTGTGCAATGGTGGAGCTGTCAGCTGAAAGAGTTTCAAGCAAACGGTGATAGCAGATTCCACCATGGAAGCAGAATATATCACTGCATCAGAAGCTGTGAAGGAAGCATTCTGGTATAAGAAGTTTGCTGCAGAAATCGAAGTAATGCCATCAGATGCCATTCCTCTATACTGCGACAACAATGCGCCATAGCCCTTGCTAAGGAGCCGAGGTCTCACCAGAAATCCAAGCATATTGAGCAGGCGATACCACCTCATCTGCGATTACCTCGAGAAGGGTTATGTCGAGGTCAAGAGAGTCAACTCCACAGACAATATGGCAGACCCACTTACAAAGCCGTTGGGCCAGCAGAAGATCGAAGTCCACCTTGAGAAGATGGGACTTAGACTTGTAGCCAATTGATTTTAGGATAAGTGAAAGATTGTTAGATATATGTGCCCTAGAAGTCCAGAATTGGCTGACACTTGTAATACACTTCTAGGGGCAAAATTATAATTTTGACTAATATCAATAAAATGGGTTATTTTCTATCACATATGTGTATTTAGTGTCTGTGATACATCCTTTGAGTTAATGATAATGATAATTCATATTTTCAAGAGTTGAAAATTTAAGACATGAATAATCATTATTAACTCATAAAATGCTCCCGACCATAGGATCATCATGAGGATGGTGATTGATCCGAAAGGTTGGTGTACAATCGCTTCTTTTTAGTAGATGAGTCTTGAGTCTATGGTGTGGAAACACTGAAGCGAGAGTACAGGTACTCGTTAGAGAATGAGGGCACTGAGCGTGACCACCTCGAGTAGTCATTAGGGAAGTCTACCTTCTCATCGATGACTGACTCGATGCTGCATAGTGGTGTGTCTGATTCTTTGACCTGAGATGCATCGATAGTTCACCTTGAGGGTGTTATAGTTTGACTACACCATTACTCGATCTCCTAGCCATATAGAATCCTGAGGTGTATGTTGGCTATAGCATGTTCATTGTAGGAACTGGATGGCATCAAGATGGAATCTATCTACCTCGGTGGTAGAGGAGCAGCCCTATGATAATCATGAGAATCAAGTCCAAAAGTCCATGGCCATGGCAGAGTGAAATAATAGAAAGAGTTTCTATTTAGATTTTCACATCGGACTCGAATCGAATGATTACATCATATGACAGAAACTAGGGTTTGACGAGTTCACCTTAACCCTAATCTGATCGGAGCTCAAGATAGAAGAACTTAATCACACAAGTAGCTGCACCAAGAGGTTCGCATTCAGCTCTGATGGGTTGCCACCATATACTGCTAGGTGTCACTGATGGATTTTGGGAGCAATTAGAATGATTTAGATGATCGATCATTCTAGCTGTTCGAATCAGAAGAGTTTTGATCCATCGAAAGGAGTTTCGATGATGTCGATGATAGAGATCATGACATATCCCATTACCATACAGAACTGAATCCTAACTGGATCACACAAATAAGGGTTTGAATCTGGTGATCATCAATTGAACTGATCCAGTTCAATTGATCTGAATGAGATTCAATTAGGTTCAAGGAAAATCGTGCTAGCACTCGATTGAACCTAACATTCTTCTTTTGCTATCATAAATTAGTTATCCTGATTGAGCCAAAGAAGTTTGTGCTCAATCAAAGGCCTTCATATGGTCTGACTGGAGGTTGTCCAAGTCAGAAAAGGTTGTCTTATTTTGTAAGACATTACCTGCCATTTTTGGTCACCTGCCATTTTTTGTTCTTTGACTTTGGTCAAAAGTCTACCTTTGACTGGTCAAATGTTGACCATTGATACTTTGACTTTTGACCACATGTCATGCACCTATTGGAGAGCTGGTGGGGGCCTGTCCCCTTGCCAGAACCTGGCAAGGAAGAGGGCGCACGCCACCTTTGGCGTGTGCCCAAGTTGGAGGCGCCTAGGAGTCCCTATTGGACAGGGACTCCATCTCCTTTTTGGATTTCAATTAGAGTTCTCCTAAGAACCAACTTTGACTGGTCTTAGGCACCCTCTAAGGAGGAATCCAGGGGACTCTATTCCCACCAATCAGATTTAGATCTAATTTTACAAAGAGTTATGATTGGTTGGAAAGAAGAGAAGTTGGATCACAGACAGTCTATAAATAAGACCCTACGCCCAATCCAGATTGTGATTGAAAGTTTGAGAAATTCAAACCCCATGCCCTAAGGCTGCCTCTCCCCTCTTCCTCCATGCCAAACCCACCTTCTCCCTCTCCTCTCCACGTCCAAAAGAGTTTTGGAGCTTGGTTGGTGCGATCCAGATCAAAGAAAGGCAAGTGAAAGCTAGAAGGCTGCACTGCTGCAAAGAACGACTACTGATCTTCAAAAGAAGTTTTGAAGATCCTCCAGATTAGATCCAGATCTGATCTCTGAAGACATGATAGAGAAGAAAAAGATCTCTAGATCCAGTCCGAGTGAATATCGATAGAGGCCAGGCACTTGCATGGCTAGATCTAGAACTTTTCGCTGCATACAGGATCATCAACGGGTAACAGGATTATCCATATCAAGATAAATTAAATTTGATTTAATTTATCTAGATTTTATTTTATTTTTAAAATAATAATAATTAGATCTAAAATATCTCAGATCTGATTAAGATCAAAGAGAAAAATTTTTGAAATATATCTCTTGATATGATCAGATCTGAACGAATCTGGTCCGAAAAATCAGGATTTTTCTTTAATTGCAACCGTGCTTTATAGTATTACAGATGGATTCAAGAAATTTTTATTAACACCTATACTTCTTCTTGGCCAATTCTCTCACCACCGGTTGTATCCATGCTGAGAGGTAGGTTCAAGAAAATCCTTCTCTGATCATCGATCATTTTCTTGTTTTGTTGGTTCTATCCTAGAGCCCTATTTTTAGGTAGAGGGCTATGGCTTGGAGATAGCAATTTTGCTAGTTGTATGATTGGCAGAAATTCAATGAAAGAAGGTTTGACAATCATTATCAATCTAACTATTAGAATAAAAGATGGTTTGACTATGGAATCTATGAAAATAAATATCCCATGTTTGTGGATTTGGAAATCTATAGGGACGACAGGCATGTACGAACTTCCATTGGTCCTGTTCCTCATGTCGCATATGAAAAACTTATTGGGGGTTCATTCCACATGACTGAAGGCTTAGCACATTGAAGTAATGTAAGGTGTTCTGAAGCTTTTTGTTTTCTTCATTCATATCTAGAAAAACCAATGTAAGCTGTAACAATTTTAAAGAGATTCAATAAAAAAATAGAGAGAACTTAAAAGGGATAAATTCCCACCATTCAATGAGCAAAATTCATTTTCTTAATGAAAAGTATTGTGGACCTCGACCTCGACCTTGACCTCAACCTCAACCTTGGCCTTGACTGACCAGGTCCTCAGATATGGCCAAGGTGAATAAAGGTTGGCTATAATCGATCTGAAAGAGTTTTGGTCCTAGATTTGGTAGGGCAACCTAATCTGATAAAATGACCATTTTGAAAAAATAATCTTTCTTGCAACCATGAAAATGCTGGATAAGAAAAATTCTAGCTACCTGCCAATATTTGATTACGCCCTAAATGGCAACCATCGACTAGCTCCGTGTCACAAATATTGAAATGTGATTGCTGCAAGTATGATCTGTGAGCACTTTCCAGAATGGCTCATCCCCCTAGCATACATGGCTCTAACTTGCCCTCTATAAATAGGGAGAAAAGAAGACCCTGGATAAGTACTCGAAAAGATCTTGAGATGCTTCACTACTCTCTCTCTATGTTCTCTAATTTTCAGTTGACTTGAGCATCGAAGGGTTTCCACTGCAAAACCTTTCGATCAGGAACATTTTGTAGATCCAACTGTAGCACCTAGAGTCATCCTCTTCAGCACCTCATTTCTAACTAAGAACCCTTCCTCCTTGTCTTCTTCTGAGGAGTCCAACACCCATTTTCATCTGAGGAGATCAGCTCCGATCTCTTTGACTTTGGATTTGACAGCAATACCTATGGCATCACTTATTTAAGGTGAAATCCTCTAGCAGTAAAAAAAATATGAAATCACGTGATCTTTCATCAATGCCATCTCATGTAACTATAGATTTTGTGCTAACCAAAAGAAGAAATAAAAAGAGACAACAAAGCTAGCAGAGAGGGAGGTCTTAGGTAAGGGGAGAGATAGAGAGAATGTGCCTCACCATAGATGTAACCAAGTCTAGAAATAACCAATCTGGGAGCGCTATGCCGCCATTGTTGTATCTTTCGACATCATTTTCATTATGAAAGAGTCGATCTTTTTAATATCTAAAAGAAATTCTTTATGTTGGGGGATAAGGGAAAAGCTAGAAAAGTGCTTATTAAGTGCTTTGAGAAAGTTGGTGAAGCTCCATGCTTTGGTGAAGAGGCATAGCATTTGAAGGCAAGCGAACATGATAGTGAGATACATGTACATCCTAATTAAGATCTGGATCTGGATTGAAGACCAGCAGGATCGGCTTGCCCAGGAGGCAGCCAGATGAAGTCCTTCTTTAGCCGCGCACCTCCATTCAAGATTCTAAATATCTCAAGAAGCTAGCATTGAGAAGATCCATGGTGGTAATTAATCCTAACCAGACGGTGAGTCATTTTTGGCTAATTATTTTTGTTGAGAACCTTCTCACGTGTGTGGGGATCTGGAATTACTCAAAAACTAGGAGAAGAGGGACTCTTGATCATTAAATTAAATTAAAAATTGATTGTTGTAAAATCTGCAGACATTTGGAGATTTCTATGTGGTAGCCACTTTTAACACTTCCTAATCCACCTAGGATTAGATTGAGCGGAAATCAAAATAGTAGAGATGTGATCAATTTGGAAATCTACTATTTTAATATCCAAAATTTATGAAACTTAGGCATGAGAAACCAACGACAAGAAGAATAGGCATTCAGATTTCTTGTGTGGCAGATTTCTGGGGATGGCAGCAATCTATGGAGCGCTACTTTATCCCAAGTCACTTGGACATGGGGAAGTATACTTCTAGGGTTTTGGAGGCATGGAAGAGAGAGGAGAGAAGATTTTTTGGTTGGGAGAAAAGAACCTTTTAATTCTTCTTTTTCTTCATAAGTTATAACTCATGGGTTTATATACACTAGGATTTTCTTATGTTTCCAAAATTAAATAAGAGTCTTAATCAAACCCAAACTAAAAAAAACTCTCATAGCTAACCTAATGTGATTGTACTCAATCCAAGCCCATGTATACCCATGACATGACATGCTCTCACCCTCTTGGACCCTAACCTAGTTCAAACATGGATTAACCCACTTAAGATCCAAATTCTTGGACTTTAAGATCGTGGAGGGCCGGACCTTTATCCAAAGCCTTAGGACCAAATCGATCCTAGTCTTAGGACCAAACCGGTCCTAGTCTTAGGACCCACACCAATCCTAAACTCATGAAGCCAACATCATGGCTCCTCACCTAGCCTTTTAAGGCTTAGGAGTATCATATCTGAGCTTATAATCTTTATCTTGATGCCATAAAGCCTTAGCATACTTTGCACGGTCCATCTGCACCAACCTACTATCGTTGTGCACTTTGATAGCATCCTGTGCAAATTCTATCGTCAATGCCAAATACTTTGGCCTTAGAGCTTCCTGAAACATCCTTCTCCCCTTGGGCTAAAAGTCTTTCCTTGCATTTGGACACCCATTTACATCACGTAGGCTTCCTTCTGCTGGATAGCTACACCAATCGCTGCTTTAGGTTCTCTTGAAGGGACTGCTGCTCTTCTAGCATTCCCTGAACTCACTTATCTTCTTCTTGGCTTGCCTCAGCCTCCTCATAGGTTTCAGAATTTTCTTTCACTGCAACCAATGCATATGATATCATCTCCTTAGAGCCATTTCTTTTTGGCTACCGCATATTCTGCATTGACTTATGTAGTGCAACATTGCCGCTGGTGCTGAAAATTTTCTCCTTCTCTTGCATCCCTCAGTCCTGAACTTGTGCTAAGCCTTCTTTCACATGTGGAAGCACCTCTGGATGATGCTCCACCTAGATATCAAGTCCTTCTAGTGCACTCGTAAAAGATAAAACTGAAAATGATGTTAGATACCCAACGTTTTCTTGTTGGACCTCCTGCTACTCCTCCACTGCTATTGCTACCATTTTGGTTCCCCCATATACCACAGACCCTTCCAAACTACCAAGAGAAAATCTTCCTTCTCTAAATTAGTAACGGCACTCAAAAAATCAATCATTTTCTTTTCTCCCTTGCACTTTTTTTCTAAGCAGATAATTTCACTTAAAGTGCCCTACTTCATTATACTTGAAGCACCTTGCCATCTTGCTACTTTTTTAGGACTTGTTCTGCCCTTATGTTCGCTCCTATCCTTCCCTCTCTTGGGCTTCTCCCTCATGAGTAACACCCTCCTTTGTATTCCATTCCCTCTGCTCATTGAACCTAAGAATCGAGACTATCTCCTCATAGTGTAGTATCTCCTTTTCATACAGTAAAGTTGTTACCAAAGGATCGAAAAAATCGGATAGCAAACATAGCAAGAGTAGAGATTTATCCTCCTCTTCCATCTTCATCCTAAGATTCAGAAAATCCATACTCATTTGGCCGAACCACTAAATATGCACTATGATGTCACTGCCTTCATGCATTTGCAGACTGTATAATTGCTGCATCAACTTGTTGTATATATTCTTTCTAATATACATGATGTGCAACCTAGATCATAATTTCTTGGGTGATCTTTTCTTTAACACATCATATAAAATTGAGTTTGCCTAATAGCCCCTAATCATTGACATGCCCTTTTTTTCAAGAAACTCCATTGTCTATCCATTATATCCTCCGGCCTTTTCTCCAAGACTAGATCCAATCTGAGTTAGACCAATAAATTCTTCATCCTAATCTTCTACATCGAGAAGCATTTTTTTCCATCAAACTTTTTAAACTCTACCTTCAACCTGTTGCTCATGGTCAGCATCAACTACAATCATAACAAAAGTAGATCAAATTTGAAAAGGAATACCTTAGAAGGGGATGTGTAGATTTTTCTTTCTTGACGGATCTTCTTCTTCTTTTCCACAATGAACCAGACTCTGATACCACTTGTTGAGGCCTTCTCACATAAGTGGGGATTTGAAATTATTCTACAAATAAGAGACAATAAACTCTTGATCACTAAAATTAAATTAGAAATTGGTTGATGAAAAATCTACGGGCATTTCCAAATTTTTGTGCGGCAGCTTCCTTCAATGCCTCCTTCTCGTAATCCACCTAGGATTAGATTGGACCAAAATCAAAATAGTAGAGACATGATCAATCTAAAAATCTACTATTTTAATATCTAAAATTTATAATATTTAGGCATGAGGAACCAGCGATAAATAGAAGAAGCGCTCAGATTTCTTATGTGGCAGATTTCTGGAGGTGGTGGCAATCTATGGAGCGCTACTTAATTTCAAGTCACTTGGACATGGGGGAGCACACTTCTACGATTTTGGAGGCATGGAAGAGAGAGGAGAGAGGAGTTTTTGGTTAGAAGAAAAAGCCTTTTGATTTTTTTTTCTTCACAGGTTACAACTCATGGGTTTATATACACTAGGGTTTCCTCATATTTCCAAAATTAAACATAAATCCTAATTAAACCCAAAATTAAAAAGCTTCCATGGCCAACCCAATGCGATTGCACTCAACTCAAGTCTATGTACACCCATAACTTGATATGCTTTCATCCCCTTGGATCCAAACCTAGTCCAAACATGGATTATCCACTCAAGATCCAAATCCCTAGATGTCAAGATCATGGAGGACCGAATCTCCACTCTAGGATCAAATCGGTCCTAGTCTTAGGATCCAAACTAGTTCTAGACTCATGAAGCTAATACCATTGCCCCTCACCCAACCTTCCAAGGCTTGGAAATACCATACCTGAGCCTACAATTTTTAAGTAAGATGATCTGCCATGCATGATCAACCATAGGTCTACTTTACCATTATTACTCCATTAGACTATGAACTCTATCAGATAGTCAAAATTAATCACTCATTCGCATGCCAAACCTATTTATAGGATCAATAGAGTAGGGATCCCTCTCATCACCATGTCCTGCACCCTTGATCTCACTCTGTTCTTGCTGGGCCACCTCACCATCTCTACGAGTGGGTGCCTCTCCAACTGCATTCGTGATTATGATGTTGTCGGCTGTATTCATGATTATAGTACCACTGGTTGTATTCATGATAAGGGCACCATTGGCCGCATTTGATCTCTACCATTCGAAGGTAGGTTCAAAAAAGAATCACCTCTTTTGAGTTATTTATGATCGGATTTTAAGAAAGAATCATCTTTTTTGCTAATTTATAGTTGGATTCCTCTCACCCATCTTTGTAAGTGGGCACCTCCTGCTCTCCGGCCATATTCCTAATAGCGATTTCATCAGCTACAATCGTGCTCTGCTTTCAGATATGAAAGAATCATTGTTGACACCTACAACCCTTCTTGGTCGATCCTCTCACCATCTGCATCTCTATTGGTGGGTACCTCAACTCTCTTGCTGCATTTCTGACAGCAATACTATTGGCTGTAATTATGCTTTGCAATTTCAGGTGGGCTCAAGAAATCCTTGTTGATGCCTATCTCTTCTTTGTCGATCCTCTCATCATTGATTGCATTCATGCTGAGAGATAGGTTCAAGAAAATCCTTCTCCAATCATCGATCCTTTTCTTGTTTCGTTTGTTCTAACTCAGAGCCCTATTTCTAAGCAAAGGGCTATGACTAAGAGGCAACAATTTTGCTGGCTGTGTGATTGACGAAAATTCAACAAAGGAAAGCTGGACGATCATTATTGATTCAAGCATCAGAATAAAAGATGGTTTGACTATGGAATCTATGTAAATAAATATCCCATGGTAGATCTAGAAATCTATAGAGACGATAGGCATGTACAAACTTTCATTGGTCCTGTTTCTTGTGTGGTGTATGAAGAGCTTGCCTTTAGTGTGGGTTTATTCCAGATGACTAAAGGCTTAGCGCATTGAAGCAATGTAAGGTATTCTAAAGCTTTTTGTTTTCTTTATTCATAGCTAAAAAGGCCAACATAAGTTGCAACAATTTAAAAAAGATTCAATCAAAAGAAAGAGTGAATTTAAAATATACAAATTCCCACCATTTAATATGGAAATTTGTTTTCTTGATGGAAAGTTGTGTTATTTTAGAATTACTTACTTTGGCTCCAATAATTTGCATTGGATTGGTGTTGGTAAAATCTTGATGAATTGGCTCTCAATAAAATTGATTAGAGGGTATATTTTAGTGTTGGTTGATCAGTCTTGTTTTTGATATTACCTCATTAGAATGAACGAGTCAATTGAGATAAAATGTTATCATGTGGTTTGAAGATTTTTTTTTTTTTAAATTTTGGCCAATTCTTGATCGACAAAGAATTGATTTTATTGTGGAGGTTTTGTGCCATTCGATCTAACATCCTTTTCTCAAATATAATTGAGCACTCACCGATAGGCAGCCTTGAATATTGAAGAAAGATCCAAGAAACTAAGATGAAGAAACTTTATGTCATCGATTTTTGTTCAGACATTTATCGATCTCAAGGTTGGGATCTTACCGATGATAAGGAACGGTGCCTAATAACCTACACGAGTGCTAATCCAAGGTAGAGTCTTGGCTCAACACTGATAAACACATAAAATATATATATAAAAGTATTAATTTATTAAATTAATTTATTTTTATTCTTAAGAATTGATAATTTTATTTTATCTTTTGTAGAAAAGAAGATTATGGATGAAAAGAGCTTGATTTATAGATCATAACGAAATAAATTTGAAGCAAATCAGACTTAAATTGGATCCAAAATAGAGTTTTGAAGGAAAAATAAAGAAAAAATAAAAAAATATAAAAAACCCAAAAATTCAGCCCATTAGGCCCACCGGTGCACGGTAAATCGATCAACCGATCCATAGATCCTAGCACAGATTGGCCAACTCAGCAGGCGCAACAAACCAAAGCGCACAACGTGGCAGTCCTGGATCCTTAAGGGGTTCACCAAAAATCCATCGCAGCTCATACGGGCAGAACGGTAATTCTCTCAGGCAGAGCACAGCGTGATTGGTTGTGGCATTTGGTGCAGTCGATCTATGTGGTCTACAAGAACAGTAATTGCATGATCTGATGGTAGGCGTTCGTCTCGGTCAAGATCCAATGGCTAATATTATTTCCTTCTCTGATTCGAACCGTGCCCAGCTGATTTGCACGATCCAACGGTCAGAAATCACACCGATGAAGATCCAACGGCAGGAAGGTGATTTCGACTTGAACCTGATTCAACGGTAGAAAAATATTCCAAGGAACAGAATCCGATCTAGACTCGATTTTTTTTAATTTTTCTCCGATTTCAACCCAATTTCTTCTAATTTCTCCTCTACAAAAAAGACCCATAAGCTAAAATAACAAGCCATTAGCCTCTATAAGCCCTCTAAACCTCTCCATAGCTTCTCTAAAGCCCTTAAAACCTCTCTTTCCCCTCCTAAACAACCAGCAAGCTCTCTCTCTCTCTCTCTCTCTCTCTCTCTCTATTTCTTTCTCAAACCTCTCTCTCCCTTCTTTCTTCTTTCTCTTTTCCAATAGACCACAAATCTAAGCTTGCATCTCCACTAAATCTTCTCTCCTGTTCCGGATTTTTGCAACCAGCTGCTGCTCGAGATCTTCAACAAGGCTCCAAGATGAAGATTTCAGCAATAAGTTTTTCGATGTCCAACTGATACTCTAGTTCTTAGAAGATCATTATGATCTTATTTTGATGGTATTTTTTATTTTTCATCTTTTGTATTTCTTTTTAGTTTGCAATAAAGACTATTTTTGGTTTAAATATTTTTATGTCTTTATTTTCTTACAATTAATCTGAAATAGTTTATTACCCTTGGGATGAGCCATGATCTATGGGTACGGTTCGTGCTCTTGAAATAAATTATATTTAGGTTAATTCTTTTTTTTATATCTAAATCAATTTAGACTAGCCTATAATTTTAAGAGATGGGCTATAATCCAATGGTACAGACTGTGCTATCTAAGATAGGTTATATCTTTATTGATTAGATATCAATTAAAGCATATTAAAAAGAATATTAGCTATCAAATAAGTGATCAATTGAGATCCTGAGAATCCATCTCCATACCTACAACTCCTCTTTAATTAATTTACTATTTAATTTACTTTTTTAATTAACCTATTAATTAATTTTAATTATTTTTAATTTATAATTTAAACATAATTAACATGATCTCTATGGATTTGACCCTAATTCATTCTATCTATATAGTTTGAGTTAGGTTTTATTTTTGACCGCCCATGACAGCGATCAAATTTTGGTGCCATTATAGGACATCATGATTTAGTTGCTTTAAATAAATAAAAAAATTAAAAAAATAAAAAAATAAAAATTTTAAAAAAATAAAGATTCAAAAAATTAAAAAAAAATTCATTGACACTGCATAAGCTGTTTAGGGTTTAGAGACTTAATCACAAAACCTAACAAGTAAACCTAATTAATTTAAATTTGCTTATTTCACTTTACTTGGATATCTTGACTTTTTGCATCTCATCTTCATAAGACACTTTAAGGGCACTAAACCTAATTAAACAAGATAAGATGGGAATTTGATCATCTTTCCTTGGCCCAAAAATCACAAACCTACATATTGCATTATCCCAAATCCTAATTCTTAAAATCAATTAGATGTTGACCTCTAAGGACATTCAAGCTCATTAAGATAAGAAATCCTAAAAGTTGGATCAGATTAGGGTTAGTCAATTCAATTGATGTCTAAGACAAGTGGTTCAGGGATCACATTCCGAAGGAAGGTGGTTACTTAATTATTTTCGTTAGCTTACCTGAACAAGCATAATTGGTATCTAAGGCAAGCAACGGAGGAATTCCCATCGATCTTATACTTACCTGACCAGTTGACTGACTGATTTTTTACTTAGAGGGCTTGAAGAAAAAAACCTTGGTAGTTAGGAGCTATCTAGATCTAGGGTAACCCTTAGTCAGAATTGATTGCATAACTTGATTGCTCACAAACATCAAACTTAATTAAACTTTTTGCATCTAATTCTTAGTCTTAGGACTCTCTAGGTTCTCATCTTTAAAATTTCTTTCATCTCTTTTTATTTTATTTAAAAAAAACCTAAAAAAATTAATATTTTTTTTGTGTCTGCTCTAAGGTTTAATTGCAAGGTTTATGCTCGGACGTCGCTCACTACAACCTGAAATTCAACCCCTAAATCCTAAAATTGAGAGAACCCCTAGAGCCAACAGACCCAAAAATATGGACCAAAATTGGGAGAACGATCCACTTAAGCAATTGAAGGAGTACTTCACTCCTTCCACATACACCTACTCTCCCTGCATTTAGGCCCCTCCAGTAGAGGCTACATAGTATGAAATCAAGTCTAATGTTATTCAGATGCTCCCATCTTTTTATGGACTTGCCAATGAGGACCCATACAAATATCTTGATGAATTTCTAGAAATATGTTCAACAGTTAAAATTCATAATTTCTTCGATGATGCCCTTAGGCTAAAATTGTTCCCTTTTTCATCGAAGGACAAAACCAAATATTGACTGAACTCCTTCGATACTATAACTATTTCAACTTGGGATCAACTTCAAAAGGAATTCCTCAAAAAGTACATTCCAATAGGAAAAACTAATCAAATAAAAAAAGGCCATAACTAGTTTTTCCCAATTAGAAGAAGAGATATTTCATGAGACTTAGGAGAGATTAAAAGAACTAATTAGAAAATGCCCCACCATGTGGTACCCAAGTGGCAACTAGTCTAGTGCTTCTATGATGGCTTGATAGAGAAGCACTGGCAGATGGTTGATGCATCTTATAGTGGAATCTTCATGCTAAAAAATGAACAAGAAGCCTGACAATTATTTAAAATCCTAAGCAAAAATTTATTACACCATATGTCTACTACCAGGAGAGACCTTCCCATGTCTGGACCTAAATGAGATGAAATTTACAAAATTGGTAGCTTGATAGACATCTACAGCCAAGTAAATAAATTATCCCAAAAGATGAACTGACTACTGCAAGCAATGCCTACTAGTATTCCACCCACATCCATCATAGATGTGTGTTCAATATGTTCAAATCCTGCACACTCTATTCATGATTGTCTTGCTGCATCCCAATTTCCTTAGTTTATACATGAATAAGTAAATCAAGCACAAACTTAGAACAACTTTAGATCAGGATACAATCTGTTGGGAATAAATTCCGCTCCCTCCAAAGTTCAGTCTAAAGCTTAGCCTAATGCAGCTGAAAATCATGGAACAGCTTCAATCAGAAATTCTCTCCCTAGCAGTCGGGTTTATTCGATTGCCGAACTATCCAGCGGTCAAATCTAACCGAACTACCCAGCGGTCAAACCCAACCGAAGTTCTCAGTAACTGAGCTTCTACCCATCCTTCATTCAGCGGATGAGCCCCAGTCGGACTCCTCCAGCAGTCGGACTTCTACGAAAGCCGAACTCCTTTTGGACTCGTTCAGCAGTCGGGCTTCTACGGAAGCCAAACTTCTTTCGGACTCCTTTAGTAGTCGGGCTTCTATGAAAGCCGAACTCCTTCCAGACTCTTCCAGCAGTCGGGCTTCTATAGAAGTCGAACTCCTTCTGGACTCCTCCAGCAGTCGGGCTTCTATGGAAGCCGAACTCCTTCCGGACTCATCCAGCAGCCGAACTTCTACAGAAGCCGAACTCCTTTAGCGGTCGGATTTCTATAGAAGTCGAACTCCTTTCGAACCTTTCCTTTAGATAGATTTCTATAGGTGATTTCATTATTGAATGGTTACAGTCAACATTTATTAGGACAATCATGAATATCATTCATTAGGATAATTATGATTGTCATTTATCAAGAATGGTTATGACAGTCATTAATTAAGGCAGTTACAACAGGCTCTATCTATAAAAAGAGATCCTCAGATATATTTTCTCTAAGCTTTCTTTTTCTTCCTGAAAATTCTGTCGAACTCCACACTGAGCACTCCATTTCTATTGGTCAGAGCTAACTAGACTATCGGAGGATCCTACCGGAGCCACCAACACCGACTTCGGATGGAATTTTATTTTGCAGATCATCGACAACGACCTCATCTTCCTCGACTCCAGCTTGATCCGACGTCAACCAAATATGCACCAACAGAATTGGCGCTAGAGGAAGGACCTCTGTTCTTGAGGTTCTGTTGATCTTAAAGAAGTGCTCAGCAGTGATCTAGAGTTCTTTTCAAAAAAAATACCTCCCAAGAAAGCTTCAACCCAATGATCAACGATCTCTACAGTCAGATTCCATCTAGATACATCAGTTCTCGCTCCAGCTCTGGTAACTCAAGCTTCACCTACAGCCATAGTGGATCTGGAGCAGTTCAACCTACTGGTCCAGCAGGTTCATGGTCTCGTGGATACAATGCAAGCCATACATCAACAGGCCCCGATACTAGCTCGACTAGAACAAGCTTCTTTGGAGCCTCGTGGTTCGATCCAGGAACAGCCGATCTCGGCTACCCGACCTTTGATTTTTGGAAAAGGAAAGTAGAGGATGGTAGACCCATGCTCAGACCATGACTCAACCCAGGGAGGAATTTCGCATCCATTCCACCAGAAAACCTTGGAGATCAATAATAGTGAAGATCTCCTGGATCAAAGGCTCCTAGAAATGAGTCGATAAATTGAAGAGCTCCATCATACTCCCTCCTCACATGGTAATGATATTCGCACTGACCCTTCTTTTTCTTAGAGGATCATGCAGGAACCAATCCCGCCAAACGTCAAGCTTCCGTAGTTCGAGAGTTACGATGGAATCTTCGATCCGGTCGATCATCTGGAGGCCTTCCGAATAATGATATTACTCCATGGTGCGTCAGACGCTATTTTGTGTCGGGTTTTTCCATCCATCCTCAAGGAAGCCGTCAGAAATTAGTACTCGACACTTAAGTCAGGTACCATTTTTTTCTTTGATCAGATGAGCCATCAGTTCATGGCTCACTTCATCAGCAGCAGACGTCCACACCAAGGTTCGAATTTTCTGATGAACATCAAGCAAAAGGAGGGAGAATCCATTTGGACTTATGTTACCTGATTTAATGCCACTGCATTGAAGATCCGAAACCTGGACCAATCAGTCACAATGGCCGCACTCAAGGGTGGCCTTCTGAAGAATGATTTGCTATTCTCCCTAAAGAAAAAGTACCCTAGAGACTTTGCCGATCTACTAGCTCGGGCTGAAGGTTACGCCCGAGCTGAAGAGGCCTTCAAAGCCAGGGATGATGAAGCCTTTGGTAAGCGACGAATCGACAAGCTGAGTGGATCCGCCGAGGAAGAAAAGTCGAACAAAGTTAGGTCACACTCCCGAACTCCCTCTGAATGAAAGCAAGTCCAAACTTCCTACTGGGCTTAGAGGCAGAGAAGCTCAGACAGAAGGACACGGCGAGGTTCTCTCCAACGAAGATTTCATAACTACGCCACCCTCAATGCTCCTAAAATCCAAGTGTTGATGAAAATCAGGGAGCAATTGCCAAGGTTGGAAAGGATGCACTCTCATCCCAGCAAGCACAATCCTAACAAGTTCTGCCTTTATCATCGTGATCATGGTCACGACACTGAGGAGTGTATCCAACTTCAGGATAAGATCGAGGAACTCATCAGGTGAGGTAGATTAGATCGATTCCTATGGTGACGATCTGAAAGATGGGAAGATCAGATGAGGGCATTGTCGTAGTTTGAACCACCAAGAGAGGAGGATCAATAAGGAGATCGACCGCCTCTTGGCATCATCAACACGATTTCGAAAGGACTTCGATAAGGAGAGGCCAGCGGATCTGAGGGATCGGTGAAGAGATGAAGGATTGAAGAACCCATAACTTTCACTAAGCCAGATGCTCAAGGGATCCAATTCCCCCATAATGACGTGGTTATAATATCCTTAAACATTATCGATTACGATGTACGCCATATTTTGATAGATAATGGAAGCTCGATCGACGTATTATTTTACGATGCCTTCTCGAAAATGTTCTTACTTGATAACCACTTGGGGCCTATGAACTCCCCATTGATGGGCTTCACTGACGACACTGTACCAATTGAGGGCATAACAACTTTGGCCATGACTGCGGGGCAACATCCAAAACTGGCTAAGGCACAGATCGATTTTTTAGTCGTAAGGACTCCGTCCGTCTATAATGCTATTCTCGGCCGACCTGATCTAAATACACTTCAGACAGTGGTATCAACTTATTATTTGAAGATAAAATTTTCGAAATGAAAGTTGAACTCCTTGGACTCCTCTAGCGGTCGGATTTCTATAAAAGTCAAACTCCTTTCGGACCGTTCCTTCAGATAGATTCCTACAGGTGATCTCATTATTGAACGATTACAATCGACATTTATTAGGATAATCACGAATATCATTCATTAGGATAATTATGATTATCATTTATCAGGACAATCACGATTGTCATTTATTAAGGATGGTTACGACAGTCATTAATCAAGGCAGTTACAATAGGCTTTATCTATAAAAAGGGATCCCCAGATACGTTTTCTCTAAGCTTTCTTTTTTTTTCCTAAAAACTTTGACAAACTCCATACTGAGCACTCTATTTCTATTGCCCAGAGCTAACTTGACCGTCGGAGGGTCCTACCGAAGGCACCAATACTGACTCCGAACGAAACTTAGTTTTGCAGATCACCGACGGCGACCTCGTCTTTCTCAACTCCAGCTTGACCTCGGGTTATGGGATTAGAGAGGTCAGGGGAGATCAAACCCTAGCAAGACACTGCTACTCAATCATCCTACATAAGGAAGAACAATCTGACCCTTATCCTATTGATGGGTTGGATGTTCGAGATGATCTTATCGAGGAGCGAGGCGAGCCTATGGAGGACCTTATTTTTATGCCCTTGAACGATGAAAATACGGAGCATACTATGCAGATCGACTCCAATTTGAGGGATGAGGTTCGAGAGCAACTCATCACCTTCCTCAGGAAGAATGCAGATGTCTTCACCTGGGCCCCAGTGGATATGTCAGAAATTGATGCCGAAGTTATGGAATATCGATTGGCCATCGATTCGAAGTCTCGATCAATAAAAGAGAAACTACGCAGTCATGCCTCGGAGAGGCAGAAAGCAATTACGGAAGAAGTAGGCAAGCTCCTCAAAGCTGGGTTCATCCAAAAAGTCAACTATCCGACCTGAGTCTCAAATATGGTCCTCGTCAAAAAGGCAAATAACAAGTGGAGGATGTATATAGACTTCAAAAAGCTGAATAAAGTCTGTCCAAAAAATAGCTATCCTCTTTCCAGAATTGATTAATTAGTAGACGCAACCTCGGGCCATGAGCTTCTCACCTTCATGGACGCCTTCTCCGACTATAATTAGATACGGATGGCGCCAGAGGATGAGAAGAAAACTATTTTTGTT
Organism: Cocos nucifera; assembly: GCA_006176705.1. Classification (NCBI taxonomy): domain Eukaryota; kingdom Viridiplantae; phylum Streptophyta; class Magnoliopsida; order Arecales; family Arecaceae; genus Cocos; species Cocos nucifera. The sequence goes on along the minus strand of QRFJ01000002.1, from coordinate 4,571,978 downwards.
ACTGACCATGGTCTTTACTGTTATAGGGTTATGCCCTTTAGGCTCAAGAATGCTGGGATAACATATCGGCATCTGGTCAATAAAATCTTCAAGAAGCACATTGGCCGTAATATGGAGGTGTATGTGGATACATGCTCGTCAAAAGCCGAGCTTCTATAAACCACCTTGCTGACCTTGAAGAGACCTTCAGTACACTTAAGAAGTATAAGATGAAGCTGAACCCAACCAAGTGCATCTTTGGTGTGACCTCTGAAAAATTTCTGGGGTTTATGGTGTCGAGGCACGGGATTGAAGCAAATTCAGAGAAAATTCAAGCTATTCAAGAGATGACCGCTCCAAAGATAATCAAAGAAGTTCAGTGCTTGACTGAAAAAGTGGCCTCCTTAAATCACTTTGTCTCTAGATCGGTCGAGCAATGCATGCCCTTTTTTCAAGTTCTCAAGCAACCAAAGAATTTTTGTTGGATGATGGATTACCAACGGGCGTTTAAGAAGCTCAAAAACTACCTTAGCTCATCCCCACTATTGACAAAATCCAAACCTGGAGAAGAATTATTCTTATACTTAGCGGCCTCTCCGACGACCTTGGCAGCAGTCCTAGTCAAGGAGGAAGCAAAGATACAGTGGTCGGTCTACTACATAAGTCGAGTCTTAAGGAATGCAGAGATCAGATATTTTAAGCTAGAGAAATTAGCTTACTCTCTTCTAATTACTGTCAGAAGGCTCCAACCTTACTTTCAGGAGTACACCATAACGGTCCTCATGAATCAACCAATAAAGACAGTCCTCCAGTAAATGGATGCTTCTGAGAGAATTGCAAAATGGGCAATCGAGCTCACAAAATTCAATATCAATTATCGACCCCGGCCATCAATCAAAGCCTAGATATTAGCAGATTTTGTAATGAAATATACCATTCCTGATGATGCCGAGCTTAAACAGAATGAGACCAGCACTTTACTGTCACAACCGAACCTCTCTAAAGAAGTAGTCGATCTTTCAGAAAGTTTTTGGGCTCTATACATGGATGGTTCGTCCAACTCTACTGGAGCGGGTGCGGAATTAGTCTTAGTCAGCCCCGAAGGAGTCGTCGTCGAGTATGCATTGTGCTTCGAATTTTCTGCAACTAATAATAGGATCGAGTATAAAGCTCTGATCGTTGGGTTAAAAATAGCAAAAGAATTAAAAGTAAATCGACCTCAAGTTTACAGTGACTTCCAATTAGTGATCGGCCAAGTCAGTGGTAGTTACGAAGTGCGGGAGGAAAGTATGATGAAATATCTTAAAAAAGTAAAGAACTTGACTCTAGCCTTCAGCTATTTCAGCATTCGACGGGTTTCGAGGGCAGAAAATATAAGAGCCAACCTCCTCTCTAAGTTGGCTACTTTAGCTCCAGTCGAACTGTCCAAAGAAGTATTTTTTGAGACCCTGAAGTGTCCAAGCTTAGAGGAATCGTAGGTCATTTACAAACAGAACTCGAGCCGAGCTGGATCGACTCGTTGGTTGCCTACCTCAAGGAAGGAGTCCTTCCTCATGACCCGAAAGAAGTTCGAAAACTCAAAAATTAAGTCTCCCGGTATGTTTTGTACGAGGATAAGTTATATAAGAGATCGTATTCGCTGCCGCTGTTGAAATGTCTCCAACCTTCAGAAGCCGACTTTGCATTATGAAAAGTGCATGAGAAAATCTATGGAAGTCATATAGGAGTGAGGTCCTTGTCGCAAAAGCTACTTCGACAAAGGTACTATTGGCCAATCTTATACCATGATTCTATGGAGTACGTCAGAAAATGTGACCGCTGTCAGAAGAATGCGAGCATACAAAGACGACCGACCTTCGAGCTTACTCCGCTAAGTGCACCCTGACCATTTGCACAGTGGAGAATGGACATACTTGGTCCTTTTTTGACGGCATCCGAACAAAGAAAGTTCCTCCTTATAGCAATCGACTACTTCACCAAATGGGTCGAAGCTGAACCTCTAGCCAAAATTATCGAGACTAAGGTACAAGACTTCATCTAGAAATCAATAGTCTGTCGATTCGGTCTGCCTCGAATCCTTGTAATTGATAACGGACGATAATTCATCGGGACAAGATTCATCGACTTCTGTGAAGATCTAAATATCTTCCATCGCTTCACATCGGTAGCTCATCCACAGGCAAATGGATAAGCTGAAGTGACCAACCGGACTCTACTACAAGGAATTAAGACAAGACTTGACAAAGCAAAGGAGGCCTGGATGGACGAACTCTACCATATCCTCTAGGCATACCGAACTACTCAAAGGCTGCCAACTGGGGAAACACCATTCATCTTGGTCTTTGAAATAGAAGCAGTCATCCCGATTGAAGTTAAGCTTTCGTCAGCATGGGTCATGGCCTTCAATGAGCAGAATAATCCACAGGACCTCAGAATCAATCTTGACCTACTAGAAGAGAAAAGGAAGAAAGCCTAGGTTCAGATAGCGGCCTACAGACAAAAGGTGGCTCGGTATTATAACTCCAGAGTCAGAAGTAAAACATTCAGAGTGGGGGACTTAGTACTTCGGCGCGTCACCATCTCTCAACCTTAGAATCAGGGGAAGCTCGTCCTAAATTGGAAAGGTCCGTATGAGGTGGTGGAGATCATCCGATCCAAAACTTATCGTCTAAAGGAGCTCGGAGGAACAATGCTCCCATGACCTTGAAACTCAGAAAATTTGAGGATGTACTACCAATAATTTTTCTATAATAAAACTCCTTCATTTTAACATATTATTATTTCTTGGTGCGAAAATTGAATGATGACAAGAAATAAGTAATCAGAAGTGGCTGTGTTAGGAACAGGAGGAGAACCTCATCCTAACATGAGCAGGAGAAAGTTCTTCAACCTTGGCTAGAGAAAGGATCTCTCCCGAGCATCCGAGTCAATCACGGCTAGAGATAAGATCTCTCTCGAGCGACCGAGCTTCAACCTTGGCCAGAGATAAGATCTCTCCCAGCGACTGTGTCAACCTCGGCTAGAGATAAGATCTCTTTCGAGTGACCGAGTCAACCTCGGCTAGAGATAGGATCTCTCCCGAGCATCAACGTCAACCTTGACAGGAGATAAGATTTTTTCTGAGCTTCAACCTCAATGGGAGAGAGGTCCTAACAACGGCCCTTATGTACCCCCACAGTCCATTAGAAATAGGAGAAGAACCTCATCCTAACATGAGCAAAGTCGAAGACCTCGTTCATTTTATATGAGATGGGGAGAGAGGCCCTCACAATGACCCTTATGTGCCCCCACAGTCCGTTAGAAATAGAAGAAGAACCTCATCCTAACATCATTCATTTTAGATGAGATGGGGGAGAGGCCCTAACAACGGCCCTTATGTGCCCCCACAGTCCATTAGAAATAGGAGGAGAATCTCATCCTAACATGAGTAAAGTCAAAGATCTCGTTCATTTTAGATGAGATGGAAGGAGAGGCCCTCACAATGGCCCTTATATGCTCCCACAGCCCGTTAGAAATAGGAGGAGAATCTCATCCTAACGTGAGCAAAGTTGAAGATCTCGTTCATTTTAGACGAGATGGGAGGAAAGGCCCTAACAACAGCCCTTATGTGCCCCCATAGTCCATTAGGAATAGAAGAGGAATCTCGTCCTAACGTGAGCAAAGTCGAAGACCTCGTTCATTTTAGACGAGATGGGGGGAGAGGCCCTTACAATGATCCTTATGTGCCCCTATAGTCCGTTAGGAACAGAAGGAGAACCTCGTCCTAACATCATTCATTTTAGATGAGATGGGGGAAGAGACCCTCACAACAGCCCTTATGTGTCCGCACAGTCCGTTAGAAACAGGAGGAGAATCTCATCCTAACATGAGCAAAATCGAAGACCTCGTTATTTTAGATGAGATGGGAGGAGAGGCCCTAACAACGATCCTTATGTGCCCCCATAGTCTGTTAGAAACCGGAGGAGAACCTCATTCTAATATGAGCAAAATTGAAAATCTCGTTCATTTTAGATGAGATGGGGGGAGAGGTCCTAACAACGGCCCTTATGTGCCCCCACAGCTCATTAGAAACAGGAGGAGAACCTCGTCCTAACGTGAGCAAAGTCGAAGACCTCATCCATTTCGGACATTTTAGATAGGATGAGAGAAAAGGCCCCGAAGATGGCCTCATTGTGCTCAATAATAATAGGAGACGAGATCTTTTTCGAGCCTCAACTATACTTTCAACCTCGACTGGAGACAAGATATAGAGCCTTGAAGAGGACTTCGACAGTCGTCCTTTTTGTACTCTCTTTCTTTGAGTTTGGAACTCAAGAGTGGGGGGACTATTATTGGGGATAAATTTTGCTCCCTCCCAAGTTCAGTCTGAAGCTTAGCCTAATGCAGATAAAAATCATGGAAGAGCTTCAATCAGAAATTCTCTCTCTAGCAGTCGGGTTCATTCGGTGGTCGAACTATCCAGCGTTCAAATCTAGCCGAACTACCCAGCGGCCAAATCTGGCCAAACTTCTCAGTAACCGAGCTTCTACCCATCCTTCATTCAGTGGACGAGCCCCAGCCAGACTCCTCTAGTAGTCGGGCTTCTATGGAAGCCGAACTCCTTCCAAACTTGTTCAGTAGTCGGGCTTCTATGGAAGCCGAGCTCCTTTCGGACTCCCCCAGCAGTCGGGCTTCTACGAAAGCCAAACTCCTTCTGGACTCCTCCAGCAACCGGGCTTCTACGGAAGCCAAACTTCTTCTGAACTCGTCCAGCAGTCGGACTTCTATAGAAGCCGAACTCCTCTAGCAATCGGATTTCTATAGAAGCTGAACTCCTTTTGGACCGTTCCTTCAGACAGATTCCTACAGACGATCCCATTGTTGAACGGTTACAATCGGCATTTATTAGGACAATCACGAACATCATTCATTAGGATAATTATGATTGTCATTTATCAGGACAATCACGATTGTCATTTATCAAGGACGGTTACGATAGTCATTAATCAAGATAGTTACAACAGGCTCTGTCTATAAAAAGGGATCCCTAGATACGTTTTCTCTAAGCTTTCTTTTTCTTCCTGAAAACTCTGTCAAACTCCACACTGAGCACTCTATTTTTGTTGGCCAGAGCAAACTTGACCGTCGGAGGGTCCTATCGGAGCCACCAATACCGACTTCGGATAGAACTTTATTTTGCAGGTCACCGACGATGACATCATCTTCCTCGACTCTAGCTTGATCCGGCATCAACTAAATTCTGCACCAACACAACCCTTACTTCAACATCTACAATCCCGGTTGGAGAAATCATTCGAACTTTTCTTGGGCCCAATAACCTGCTGCTAGGCCACCAGTACCTAGACCTAATTACACTGAGGTAGCTTATAAATTAGCTCCATATCCATAAATTGCACAAAATTCACAGCCTTCTACCTTCGAGGAAAAAATCACCCAACTCCTTCACTCCCACACTCAATCAATAGCCAAGCTTGAAACTCAAATAGGTCAATTAGCCACTGCTTTGAATAGAAGGGAGGAAGGAAAACTTCCAAGTCAACCCATTAATAACCCAAAAGAACAGTACATGGCTGAAAGCTCCACTGGCCCTAAGATTTTTTCTGAACATGCCAAGTCTGTTATGACCCTTAGAAGCAGGAAAATCATAAATCAGCCTGAAACAACTTAAGAATCAGAACCATCAAAACCAGCCAAATCAAAGAAGAATAAAACCATAAAGAGGGAAGAACCTATTGACCCAGCACCGGTACCCAAGGCTCCATACCCTAGTGCTTTAGAATCCTCTCTACCTCTAGACAAGAAAGACATTAAAATGAATGAAATGCTTAAATTATTTAAATAAGTATAAATTAATTTACCCCTTCTTGATGCTATTAAACAAGTTCCAACATATGCCAAATTTTTCAAAGATTTGTGCACTCAAAAAAGAAGAACTAAAGCACACATACCTAAGAAAATCCACTTAACTGAACAAGCTAGCTCTATCTTTCAATAAATATCCCCATCCAAACTTAAGGATCCTTGTACCCTAATTATATCCTATGTTATAGGGGATCTGACCATTAAGAAAGCATTGTTAGATTTGGGTGCAAGTGTTAATCTTCTCCCAAGTTCTGTTTATGACCTTTTTGGATTTGGAGAATTGAAACCCACAATGGTAACCCTACAGTTAGCTAATAGATCAATTATGGTATTTCATGGAATGTTGGAAGATGTGCTTGTTAAGGTAGATGAATTTTATGTTTTTGTAGATTTTCTGGTACTAGACATGGAATCTGACAGCAACCCCAGCCAAGTACCTATCATCCTAGGTAGCCCCTTCCTCGCAACTGCCAATGCTTGCATAAACTGTAGGATAGGGGTTATGGATGTGTCTTTTGGGAATAAAAAGCTGAGGTTGAATATTTTTAATGCTACTCAAGGACCATCCACTTTCGATCATAATGAAATTAATTTACTAGAGGAAGTTATAGAAGACAAAACTCATACCCAGCTCAACTTAGACTCTTTACAGGCATGCTTAGCACACTTTGGAGTGGATGATTTCGATATTGATGGATACACTAGAGAAGTTAATGCACTTTTAGAGCCATCCAATTTTAGCACCATCCCTTTCTGGATTGTAAAGTATGAACAATTATTGACTCAATCGAGCCCTCTAGTACCATCCCTAAAAGCACCACCTACTCTAGAGTTAAAGCCTCTTCCTGGCATATTAAAGTATTTATTTCTCGGATCCGATGAGATCCTTCCGATAATCATATCCTCCGACTTAACTACTGACCGAAAAGAATAACTTATAGGAGTGCTCAAAGAGCATAAAGAGACCATAGGATGGACAATTGTTAATCTAAAAAGGCATTGATCCTTCTATTTGCACGCACCATATACATTACGAGGCAGAGGCCAAACCATATAGAGACATGCAACATAGGTTGAATCCAAACACGTGGAAGGTAGTAAAGAAAGAAGTAATAAAATCACTAGATGCAGGCATTATCTACCCAATTTTTGATAGTAAGTGGGTTAGCCCAACTCAGGTGGTGCCTAAGAAATCGGGTATCACTATGGTAGAAAATGACAAAGGTGAGTTATTATCCACACGTACAGCAACTGGCTGGCGAGTATGTGTGGATTATAAGCGACTCGATGCCATGACTAGAAAAGATCACTTTTCATTATCTTTCATTGATCAAATTCTAGAATGGTTAGCGGGTCAGAGTTACTTCTGCTTCCTGGATGGATATTCAGGATACAATCAAGTGCCTTTATTTCTAGAGGACCAAGAGAAAATCATCTTTACCTATCTTTTTGATACTTTTGTTTTTCGTAGAATGCCTTTTGGACTATGCAATGCACTAGCCACTTTTCAGCGATGCATTATGGTGATTTTTCTGACATGGTCGATAAATTTTTAGAGATTTTTATGGATGACTTCTCTATTTTTGGCTCTACTTTTGATGTTTGTCTCCAAAATTTAACTAAAATACTTAAAAGATGTGTGGAGATGAATCTGGTGTTAAGTTGGAAAAGAGCCATTTTATGGTTCGTGAGAAAATCGTACTCGGACATATTATATTAAGCGGGGGATCAAAGTGGACAAAGCTAAAGTTGAGATAATATTAAAACTACCACCCCCAACATCGGTTAAATAAGTACGATTTTTCTTAGGACATGCAGAATTTTATAGGTGCTTAATTAAGGACTTTAGCAAAATTTCTCGACCCTTATGCAATCTTTTGGCTAAAGATATTTTCTTTGATTTTAATGAAAACTGTTTAGCCGTCTATAATAAACTTAAAACAGCATTGACTATTGCACCAATTATCAAACCATCGGATTGGATTCTACCATTTAAAATTATGTGTGATGCTTCTAATTATGCGATCGGGGCAGTATTAGGGAAAAAATTCAATAAGAAATCTCATGTAATTTATTATGCTAGCAAAACTCTTTCTGATACTTAATTGAACTACACCACCACCGAGAAAGAATAGCTAACAGTTGTGTTTGCCCTAGAGAAATTTAGATCATACCTTTTGGGCTCCAAGGTCTTAGTCTACTTTGACCATGCTGCATTAAAATATCTGCTATCAAAGAAGGATACAAAGCCTAGGCTGATTAGATGGATCCTTTTGTTGCAAGAATTTGACCTTAAAATCTTAGATAAAAAGGGTTCCCAAAATGTAGTAGCAGATCATATCTCGAGGATCTTGGTAGAACATAATAGTGAAAATATTGGAGATAGATTTTCTGATGAACAACTCTTCTCAACATCTTCTAATAAACTTTCCTAGTTTGTACATATAGTTAATTACTCGGCGATAGGACAAGTCCCATCCCATTGGATCCAACAAGAGAAAAATAAATTCTTTTTTCAAGTAAAGTACTATTTTTGGAAAGAACCTGAGTTGTTCAAAATTTGCCCAGACCAAATCATCCAATGATGTATCCCCGAGAGTGAATTTCAAAGTATTCTAACTTTTTGCCACTCATTAGCTTGTGGGGGACATTTTAGTGGAAAGAAAATGACAGCAAAAGTGCTTCAAAATGGATTTTACTAGCCAACATTATTTAAAGATGCTCATGATTTCTGCCATAATTGTTTAAGATGTCAACAAATAGGGAGTATATCTAGGAAAGATATGATGCCCCTATCCTTGATTTTAATAGTTGAAATTTTTAATGTTTGGGAAATTGACTTTATGGGTTCCTTTCCTTCCTCATATGGATATGAGTATATTCTAGTGGTAGTAGATTATGTTTCAAAATGGATAGAAGCCATAGCAACACGAATCAATGATCATAAGGTGCTAATCAAGCTTATCCATAAAAATATCATAAGTCGGTTTGGTTGCTCCAGGGCTATAATTAGCGATGGGGGTACGTATTTCATAAATAGGCATGTTGGGGATAAACCCCGCTCCTATCGAAGTCCAGCTTGATGCTTAGCCTAATGTAATCGATGATCATGGAAGAGCTTCAGCAGCCAAACTTTAGCCGAACTCCTTCAACCAATTGAACTCCCTAGCGGTCGAGCCCCAGCGGAACCCCCTTAATCGGTCGAACTTCTCAATGGTCGACCCCCAACCGAACCCCTTCAGCCAATCAAACTTCTCAGTGACTGAGTCCCAGTCGAACTCTCCCAACGATCGAATTCTTGTGAAACTCTCCCAGACTTCTCTTTCGACTGGGCTTCCCTAGGATCCGAAATCTTTCCCAGACTCCTCCTTCGGTCTGACTTTTTTTCAGATTTCTCCTTCGACCAGACTCCTCCCAGATTTCTCCTTCGGTCGAACTCCTTCCAGATTTCTTCTTTGGCCAGACTCCTCCTTCGGTCGGGCTTCTACGGAAGCCGAACTCCCTCCGAATTTTTTCTTCGATCGGACTTCTATGGGAGTCGAACCCCCTTCGGATCCTCCTTCGATCGGGCTTCTATGAGAGTCGAACTCCCTCTGGATCCTCCTTCAGTTGGACTTCTATGGGAGCTGAACTTCCTCCAAATTTCTTCTTCAGTCGGACTTCTACGAGAGTCAAACTCCCTCCAAATTCTTCCTTCAGTCGGGCTTCTACGGGAGCTAAACTCCCTTTGGATTTCTCCTTCGATCGGACTTCTATGGGAGCCAAACTCCCTCCAGATTTCTCCTTCAGTCGGACTTTTATGGGAGCCAAACTTTCTCTGAATTCCTCCTTCGGTCGGGCTTCTACAGGAGCTGAGATCTGAAGGAGCTTCTATGGGAGCTGAACTCCCTCCAGATCCTCCTTCGAATGGACTTCTGTGGGAGCCAAACTCCGTCCGGATTGCTCCTACAGTCGGAATCCTCCAGGAGCTGAACTCCTTCTGAATTGCTCCTGCAGTCAGACTCCTCCAAGAGCCGAACTCCTTCCAGATTTTTTCTACAGCCAAATTTCTTCAGGAGTCGAACTTCTTTCAGAATTCTTCTTCAATCGAATTTTCATAGGAGCCAAACTTCTTCCAGAATTTTCCTTCAGTTGGATTTTCACAGGAGCCAAACTCCTTTCGGACTTCTCCTTCAGTCGAATTTCTTCAGGATTCGAACTCCTTCCAAAATTCTTCTTCAGCCAGATTTCTTCAGGAGCCAAACATCTTCCAGATTACTCTTGCAGTCAGACTCCTCCAGCTCAGTCAGACTCCGAATGCATGCTTTCACCAGATGGCATGGCTGTCATTATCGGTCTGGCGACATCGCTCTCTCTGTAATAAATCCCATGTGGCTCACGATCAGACGACATGGCCACCACTATCAGTCTGACGATACCTTTCTCTTCATAACAAATTTCATGTAGCCCATGATCAGATGACATGGCTGCCACTATCAGTCTGACGATACCTCTCTCTCCGTAGCAAACCCCATGCAGTCCACTATCTGACGATATGGCTGTCACCATCAATCAAGCTCCACCTATAAAAAGAGACCCTCCAGATATGTTTTCTCTAAGCTCTAGACTCTCCTCTCCTCCTCTAAACTCTATCGAACTCTCTTCTGAGCACTCCATTCCTATTGGCTAGAAGAGCTGACTTAATCATCAGAGGGTCCTACCGGAGCCACCACCACCGACTCTGGATGAAACTTTATTTTGTAGATCACCGACGGTGATCTCGTCCTCCTTCACTCCAGCTCATTTCGACATCGACCAGATTCTGCACCAACAGAATTGGTGCTAGAGGAAGGGCCCTTTGTTCTTAAGGTTTTCTTACTCTTAAAGGAGTGCTCAACGACGATCTCTCTCCTCCCTCTCTAGAGATCTCTCTTCTTCCTCTCTAGAGTTCTTTCTTAAGAAAAAATATCTTCCAAGAGATCTTCGACCCAACGATCGACGGCCTCCACAGCCAGATCTCATCCAGATCTATTTGCTCCTGCTTTAGCCCCAGCAACTTAAGCTCCACCTATAGCCATGGTAGATGTGGAGCAGTTCAACCTACTGGTCCAGTAGGTTCATGGTCTCACGAAGACGATGTAGGCCATGCATTGCTAGGCTCCAGCACCAGTTCGATCGGTGCAGACTTTTTCGGAGCCCCATGGTCCAGTTTGGGAACGATCGACTTGGGCTATCCGACCTCTGATCCCCGAAAAGAAAAAGCAGAGGATGGAGGGCCCCTGCTCGGACCACGACTCGATCCAAGGGAAAGCTTCACACCCATTCCATTAGAAAATCCTGGAGATCAACGACCGTGAAGATCTCTTGGATCAAAGGCTCCTGGAGATGAGTCGATGAATTGAAGAGCTCCATCATACTCCCTCCTCATACGGTAATGATATTTATATTGACACTTCTTTTTCATAGAGAATCAAACAGGAATCGATCCCACCAAATTTTAAGCTCTCATAGTTTGAGAGTTACGATGGGACTACCGATTCGATCGATCATCTGAAGGCCTTTCGAATAATGATGTTGCTCCACGGTGCATCAGATGCTATTTTGTGTCGGACTTTTCTGTCCACCCTCAAGGGAGCCATCAAAAATTGGTATTCGATGCTTAAGCCAAGTACTATCTTATCATTTGATCAGATGAGCCATCAATTCGTAGCTCATTTTATCAGCAGTCAATGTACGCACCGAGGTTCGGATTCCTTGATGACCGTTAAGTAGAAGAAGGAGAAATCCATCCGGGCTTATGTCATCCAGTTTAATGCTACCGCATTAGAGGTTCGAAATCTAGACCAATCAGTCACCATGGTCGCTCTTAAGGATGGCCTTTAGAAGAATGATTTGCTATTCTTCCTAAAAAAAAAGTACCCCAGGGACTTTGCCGACATGCTAGCTCGGGCTGAAGGTTATGTCCGGACTGAAGAGGCCTTCAAGGCTAAGAATGATGAAGCCTTTGATGAGTGGCGAATCGACGGGCTGGACAGATCCACCGAAGAAGAAAAGCTGAGTGAAGCTTGATAAGTGGTAAAAATATACTAATAAAAGTATTAAATTATAAAATAAATTAATATATTTCTTTAGAAATTGATACTTTTATTAATCTTATATAGGAAAAAAGGCCACCAATATGAAGATCTTATTTTTCTGATTCAGATGAAATAAATTTCAGACAAAATAGACTTCAAACGAGCCCAAAATTAAATTTTTAAAAAAAAAATCCGATTCGGTTCAAATCGGTTCAGAAAATTGGCTCAGCAAACCACCTGGTTCGACTACATCAGCAGACCGACCTGCTGATGCAGCACTGATGGTAGGCTGACGTCAGCATTTTTTACGGTGCATGAGGGATCGACTTGAGGGCATTTCAAAAATTTCACATGAAGAAACGCGCTCCGATTGGCTGAAGAACGTGGTGGTCCATGCAACACTAGGCTCGTGCATGGTCTACAGAGGGCAATTTGGAAATTTTGTTTGATCCGATGGGTGCCTTTCACTGAGACTTGATCGGACGATCGAAAAGAATGCACTGATGAACGGCATCCATAGCTCTCGATCGAGATCCAACGACTGAGATTCATCCCGATGTTAAACTAAAGATTAGAAGCCTTCTTTCTGCATGATCGAACGATCCAGATTTAATCTAACACTTGATCCAATGGCTGAAATGAATTTCGAATTGATCTGGGATGTTTTAAAGGGTTTTTAAGTGATTTTTAGACCATTTGATCAACATCTAACGGTCAGAGTCATCCAGATCCTAATTTGAGTTATTTTGGAAGTCTTAAACCTAATTTCTAAAGGAGTTTGAGGAAGAATCAATTTCTTGGTCTATAAAAACCTGCTGTTGCCGTGAAAAAAAAAGAAAAGAAGAGAAGTCAGAGAGAAAAAGAGAAAAAGGGAGAGAGTTAGAGAAAAAAAAAAAGAAAGAGAGGAGAGAGGTAGAAAAAGAAGAGAGATTTATGAAAGAAAGAAAGGGTTTTTCTTCCGACAATCAAGATATCGATCAAGGAGCCTCTTCTTCTTTACCAAGTTTTCTACACCAAGAGCAACGGACAATCAATTTCAGCAATCAAACAGTCTAATTTTTCTATACTTTTTATTTTATTTGCTAGTTTTGAACTTATTATCATGAACTAAATTTTTTTTACTAAGGGTAAGGTGTAGCCATTCTTTTGATGTAATATTCAGTATGATTTATTTTTAAATTTTATTCATGAGGGGTATATAAATATGATCTTAATGCTTTTAGATTACTGGCCATCTTCTAATTGATCTAATGAATATAGATGTTACAGACCAGGTACATCTATGTTAGTGCTTCTTGATTATATACCTTGTATTATGAATCAAATTAGAATTCATATGCATGCAGAAATTTTAGTATGCTTTGGACGCAGCGTATTTTAATCAGAAGATTTCACAAAACTTAATGCATTAATATTTATTTAAATTACACCTAGACTAAAGGATAATTAATAAATATTGATAGTTTTGCTATGCCTGGACCAAAGGATAGTGAATAAATTAGGAGACTCCACCATCACATGAAATAAAATTAATCTAATAATCTGAATATTGTATTGACTGAGTTGGTGAACCGATTGTCTTAGTAATCCATTGCTCTTAAGTTTAAAACCCTAATAATTACACTCTCTCTATTTTTTTAAAATTTTTAATTATTTTTTTATTTTATTCTTTAATTTTTTATTCTCATAAATCGGTCTTCTAAATAAAGCATAGGAAAGAGCTTTTCAGTACTTATTTTTCAATCCTCTAGGGACGATACTCTACTCATTTACTTTATTACTTGATCGACTGGTGCACTTGCCATAGCTATAGATTAGCACGCATCAAGTTTTTGGCACCGTTGTCGGAGATTGTGTCTAAAATAATATTAAAATTTTGATCCTAGCTTTACTTTAGAATTTTATTTTTAATTTTTATTATTTTTTTTTTAAAAAAATTTGTTCAGTGCATGACACGTACTGGACATAGTAACTTACTACCTTTAGATCTAGAAATTGAAAGGACCATTAGAAGACTACAACAAGAAAGAAACATGGCAGCTGAAGATCCTAACGACATCAATCTAGGATTGGATATGGTGACCGAAGGACAGCATGAAGCTATTCGATCAGTACATCATCCATTAAATGATTACATCACACCATCTATAGTCGATGCAGCTTCGAGCATCAGGAGACCGCCTGTAACGAGCAAACAACTTCGAAATAAAATCAGCAATGATCCAGATGATTCAATCAACTATCCAATTCAGTGGACACGTGCATGATGATCCGAATGCCCATATTTCTAATTTTCTTGAACTTTATGATACTTTTAAAATTAATGGGGTGTCGGATGATGCTATTAGATTAAGGTTATTTCCTTTCTCTTTATGGGACAAAGCTAAGAGTTGGCTTCATTCTCTTCCTGTAGGTTCTATCACAACTTGGGATGTCCTAGCCCAAAAATTCTTAGCCAAGTACTTTCCACCTTCCAAGACTGCCAAGATGCGCAACGATATCACTTCTTTTATGCAGATGGACATGGAGACACTATATGAGGCTTGGGAGCATTTCAAGGAACTGCTGAGGAGATGTCCACATCATCAACTATCCGTATGGCTTCAGGTACAAACTTTCTATAATGGTTTATCTCCTACTAATCATTCTATGATTGATGCAGCAGCAGGAGGAACCATTAATCAAAAAATGGAGGAAGAAGCCTTCGATCTGATCGATGAGATGGCATCAAATAGCTATCAATGGCAGACAGAATGCATGATGCCAAAAAGACTAGCAGCTGTGCAGGGAGTAGATTGCGTGCCAACCTTACTAGCTGAAATTGCAGCCCTTAGAGCTCGAAGTCAACAACTTAAAAGGGAACATCTATGCATGTTCAGAGCATCACTTATGACCTATGTGGAGGAGGACACGATACGAGCAATTGCCAAATAGGTAATCCTTTTGCTAAAATAACTGATACAGCTAATTATATTGGTAATTTTTTTATGCCGTAACAAAATAATCCCTACTCCAACACATACAATCAAGGGTGGAGGCAGCACCCAAATTTCTCATGGAGTAAATCAAAATGCAGCACAACAGCCACCCCCGAGGGTTTCCAAGTACCTGAAAAGAAGTCCAACATGGAAGAGCTGATGGTCAAATTTATGCAAAACCAAGAAGCAACTATAAAAAATTTGGAAGCCAAACTTAGGCAGGACCAAACAGCAGCAATTCGAAACTTGGAGATGCAAATAGGTCAAATGGCTAAGATAATCTCTTGAGAGACCTCAGGGATCCTTGCCCAGCAACACGGAGACCAATCCAAGGGAGCAAGTCAATGCTATCACCCTAAGAAGTGGTACAAAGTGCTGGAGGAGCCACATCAGAAGAAAGAGACTGAAGAGCCAACTACAAATAAGGAACCATCAACTAAAATTCGTCAATCACCAAAACAACCAGCACATGGATGGTCTCAAGGTATATGATTTGCCGATCCAAATGTGAAGCCCTACGTGCCGCCACTACCATTCTCAAAGAGATAAATATACAGCATCCAGATAAGAAATTTTTTAACTTTTTTCAAAATATTTAAAGAATTTATATATTAATATTCCTTTTGTAGATGCTATTACTCAAATGCTCCAGGTATGCCAAGTTTCTCAAAGAAATCCTAACAAATAAGAAAAAGCTGAAGGAGCATGAGAGAATAAATTTGAATGAAGAATGCTCAGTAATACTTCAAAATAAATTACCATAGAAGCTAAAAGATCCAAAGAATTTTACTATCCCTTGCATTATTGGTGATTATAGTTTTGATAAAGTTTTATGTGATTTAGGAGCAAGTATTAATCTCTTGTCTTTTTCTATTTTCAGAAAGCTGGGTCTAGGAGAACCAAAGCCTACCACTATTACTCTTCAATTAGCCGACAGATTCATTAAATATCCAAGAGATATAGTGGAGGATGTCTTGGTAAAGATAAATAAGTTTATTTTTTCTATTGATTTTATTGTTCTTGATATGAAAGAAGATTATGATGTACTCCTTATTTTAGGAAGATCCTTTTCTAGCTACTGGAGGAGCTTTAATAGATGTTCAACAGAAAAAATTAATTCTTAGAGTTCAAGATGAATAAGTTATTTTTAATATTTTCAAAGATACTAAACATCCTGATGACAATTAAACTTATTTTTTAATTGATATTATTGACAATTCAGTATATGAGAATTCTGCAGAAAATAGGTTTGAGACTATAAAAGCTAGCAATATCAAATTGAAAGAGGACTCGACCAAACATGAAAGTATTCCAATTGAAGTGGCACCAGATTGATCTACTTTAGAATTCAAAAAAAATCAAGCTGAAGACTATAAATCAGAACTACTAGATAGGTTGTTTCTTTTTTTTTTAGTTTTGATCATTTTTTTTATTTTTATTTTTTATTTTTTAGTAATTTATTATTGCTCTTTTACTCTTTTGATATGTATTTTCAATTTTGCAGAGAAAAATCAATGAGAGCTCAAGCAAAATTTCAAAGCTCTAAAAAATCAAATTGAACCAAATCAGGTGTATTCCTTCCTATCCTTTATTGCACTTTTTATTTTTCTTTCTTCTTTAAGACAATGTAGAATAAGTTAGAGGATAAAAATATATAATAATAATAATAATAATAATAATAATAATAATTAAAAAAACTATGTGTTAAGAAAAAAATTTTGAGCAAGATAAACTGGATAAGTGATAAAAGATAGAACATTTGCTAATGAATGTAATGAGTTAAAGAAGTAGATTAGTTGGTCAACTTTTAACAGCCTACTTAGATCATTAAAACACTATTAGTACTTCTAATTTCACATGCACACTAACAAGGCAAAGTAGGTATTGATTATAAGGCCAATTGAGGATTTAATTATCACTGAAAATTGATAATTAATATACATTCTAATCAAAGAAACTTGAATTTAAGGAAAGAGCTACCTGCCTAAAAATAAAGTACAAAAGATAGAGTATATGTGGATCATCCAAAGCCTAGTAACTGAGTCTCTGCACCTAGGTTAAGTGTGGAAGTTCACGTAAAATGATGAAGGAAAGGCCAGGATGCTCAGCACAGCAAAAAAAAAAAAGAAGGAAGGCAGTGTGAAAGCTACCTTAATTCATGAGTATAAAATTGAGAATGTATAGAAAATTGACCAAAATAAGTAATAAGAGAGGATACTTTTATTTTTTTAATTTAATACTGAAATGCTAAAGTTAGTCATCATGAATATAAGTGTTGTAGATCTTTGATGTACTCTAAGAAAATTTTTAATTGTATTGACTGAAAAATTTGCTTCTGAAGCTCAATGCTTAGCAGTATTTTCTAAATTTTTTGACCTTTAGTCCCAGATTTTATCTTTATGATGGATAATCTTATTAAAATATGATATTAAATAAAACATTGCTAAGGGACTAGTAATGACTAAGTTGGAGGGTGTGATAAGTGGTAAAAATATACTAATAAAAGTATTAAATTATAAAATAAATTAATTTATTTCTTTAGAAATTAATATTTTTATTAATTTTATATAGGAAAGAAGGTCACCAATATAAAGATCTTATTTTTTTAGTTCAGATGAAATAAATTTCAGGCAAAACGGACTTTAAACGAGCCCGAAATTGAATTTCAAAAAAAAAAATCCGGTTCGGTTCAAATCGGTTCAGAAAATTGGCTCAGCAGACCACCTGGTTCAACCACATCAGCAGACCAACCCGCTGATGCAGTGCTGATGGCAGACTGATGTCAGCATTTTTTGCAGCGCATGGTGGACCGATTTGAGGGCATTTCGAGAATTTTACATGAAAAAGCGTGCTCCGATTGGCTAAAGAATGCGACGGTCCATGCAACACCGAACTCGCGAATGGTCTACAGAGGATAATTTAGGAATTTTGTTTGATCCGACGGGCATCTTTCACTGAGATTTGATCGGACGGCCAAAAAGAATGCGCTGATGAACGACATCCACAGCTCTCGGTCGAGATTCAACAACTAAGATTCATCCCGATGTTAAACTAAAAATCAGAAGCCTTCTTTCTGCACGATCGGATGGTCTAGATTCAATCTAACGCTTGATCCAATGGCTAGAATGAATTCCAACTTGATCTGAGATGTTTTAAAGGATTTTTAAGTGATTTTTGGACCATTTGATCAACATCTAACGGTCAGAGTCATCCAGATCCTAATTTAAGTTGTTTTGGAAGTCTTAAACCTAATTCTAAAGGAGTTTGGAGAAGAATCAATTTCTTTGTCTATAAAAACCTGCTGTTGTTGTAAAAAAAAAAAGAAGAGAAGTCAGAGAGAAAAGGGAGAGAGTTAGAGAAATCAAAAAAAAAAAAAGAAGAGAAAGAGAGGAGAGAGGTAGAAAAAGAAGAGAGATTTGTGAGGGAAAGAAAGGGTTTTTCTTCCGACAATCAAGACATTGATCAAGGAGCCTCTTCTTCTTCACCAAATTCTCCACACCAAGAGCAACGAACAATCAATTTCAGTAATCAAACAGTCTAATTTTTCTACGCTTTTTATTTTATTTACTATTTTTGAACTTGTTATCATAAACTAAATTTTCTTTTACTAAGGCTAAGGTGTAGCCATTCTTTTGATGCAATATTCAGTGTGATTTATTTTTAAATTTTATTCATGAGGAGTATATAAATCTGATCTTAATGCTTTTAGATTACTGACCATCTTCTAATTGATCTGATGAACATAGATGTTACGGACCAAGTACATCTATGTTAGTTGCTTCTTGATTATATACCTTGTATTATGAATCAAATTAGAATTCATATGCATGCAGAAATTTTAGTGCGCTTTGGACGCAGCGTATTTTAATTAGAGGGTTTCACAAAACTTAATGCATTAATATTTATTTAAATTATACCTGGACCAAAGGATAATTAATAAATATTGATAGTTTTGCTATGCCTGGACCAAAGGATAGTGAATAAATTAGGAGACTCCATCGTCACATAAAATAAAATTAATCTAGTAACCTGAATATTGTATTGACTGAGTTGGTGAACCGATTGCCTTAGTAATCCATTGCTCTTAAGTTTAAAATCTTAATAATTATACTCTCTCTATTTTCTTAAAATTTTTAATTATTTCTTTATTTTGTTCTTTAATTTCTTATTCTTATAAATCGGTCTTCTAAATAAAGCATAGGAAAGAGCTTTTCAGTACTTATTTTTCAATCCTCTAGGGACGATATTCTACTCATTCACTTTATTACTTGATCGACTGGTGCACTTGCCATAGCTATAAATTAGCATGCATCAAAGCTCGATTGTGTTCCTGGACTCCTAAGCGCAAGCGAACCTGAACTCCTCCTCGGACTTAGAGGCAGAGAAGCCCCGATGGAAGGGTGAACTAAGGTTCTCCCCAACGAAGATTTCATAACTACGCCCCCCTCAATGCTCCAAAAATTTAAGTGCTGATGGAAATCAGAAAGCAACTACCGAGACCAGAGAGGATGTGTTCTCACCCCAGCAAGCGCAATCCCAATAAGTTCTGCCTTTATCATCATGACTACGGTCACGACATTGAGGAGTGTATCCAACTCTAAGATGAGATCGAGGAGCTCATCAGGCGAGGCAGACTTGGCCGATTCTTGCGGAGATGGCCTAAAGGGTGGGAAGATCGGTCGAGGGCGTTACCACAGCCTAAACCACCAAGAGGGGAGGATCAACAAGAAGATCGACCGTCTCTCGGTATCATCAATACTATCTCGGGGGGACTTCAATGAGGAGAGGCCAGCAGATCTGAGAGATCGATGAAGAGATGGAGGACTGAGGAACCCATGACCTTTATCGAGGTAGATGCCTAGGGGGTCTAGTTTTCGTACAATGATGCGATTGTAATCTCTTTAAACTTTGTCGACTATGATGTACACCGCATTTTGGTGGATAATGAAAGCTCAACTGACGTATTATTTTATGATGCTTTTTTGAAAATGTCCTTACCCGATGACCGCTTGAGGCCTATGAACTCTCCATTGATAGGCTTCACTGGCGATGCCGTACCAGTTGAGGGCATAATAACTTTGGCTATGACTGTGGGCAACATCCAAAATTGGCTAAGATACAGATCGATTTTTTAGTCATAAGGACTCCATCCATCTATAATGCTATTCTTGGCCAATCTGATCTAAATACACTTCGGACGGTGGTATCAACCTATTATTTGAAGATGAAGTTTTTGACAAAGCATGGGATCAGAAAGGTCAGGAGAGATCAGACTCTAGCGAGGCACTGCTACTCAATCGCCCTGCATAAGAAAGAACGATCTGACCCTTATTCTATTGATGGACTGGATGTCCGTGACGATCTCACTAAGGAGCGGGGCGAGCCTATGGAGGACCTCATCTTTATACCCTTAAATGATGGAAATGCGAAGCACGCGGTGCAGATCGGCTCCAACTTAGGAGAGGAGGTTCGGAAGCAACTCGTCACCTTCCTTAGGAGAAATGCGGATGTCTTCGCTTGGGCCCCAATGAATATGTCGGGAATTGATGCCAAGATCATGGAACATCGATTGATCGTTGGTCTAAAGCATCAATCGATAAAAGAGAAGATGCGCCACCATGCTCCAAAGAGGCAAAAAGCAATCATCGAAGAAGTAGGCAAGCTCCTCAAAGCTAGATTCATCCAGGAGGTTAACTATCCGACCTGGGTCTCAAACGTGGTCTTCGTCAAAAAGACGAACAATAAGTGGAGGATGTGCATAGACTTCAAAAAGTTGAATAAGATCTGTCCAAAAGATAGCTACCCTCTATCCAGGATTGATCAACTGATGGATGCGACCTTAGGCCATGAGCTCCTCACCTTCATGAATGCCTTCTCTGATTATAATCAGATACGAATGGCGCCTGAGGACGAGGAGAAAATTGCTTTCGTTACTGACTATGATCTTTATTGTTACAGGATTATATCCTTTGACTCAAAAATGTAGGGACAACATGCCAGCGCCTGGTCAACAAGATCTTCAAGGAGTAGATTGACCGTAATATGGAGGTGTACGTAGATGACATGCTCGTCAAAAGTCGAGCTTCTACAGACCACTTCACCGACCTTGAAGAGACCTTCAACGCACTCAGGAAGTATAAGATGAAACTGAATCCAACCAAGTGCGCCTTTGGTATGACCTCTGAGAAGTTTCTGGGGTTTATGGTATCGAGGCATGGGATTGAAGTAAATTTCGAGAAAATTCAAGCCATTCAGGAGATGACTGCTCCAAAAATGATCAAAGAAGTTCAATGTCTGACTAAAAAAGTGGCATCTCTAAATCGCTTCATCTCGAGATCAGCCGAGTGATGCATACCCTTCTTCCGAGTTCTCAGGCAACCAAAGAATTTCTGCTGGATGGCGGAGTGCCAACGGACGTTCGAGGAGCTTAAAAACTATCTCAACTTACCCCCACTGCTGACAAAGCCCGAACCTAGAGAAGAATTATTCCTGTACCTAGCAGTCTTCCTGGTGGCCCTGACGGTAGTCCTGGTCAAGGAAGAAGCGAAGATGCAGTGACCGATCTACTACGTAAGTCGGATCCTGAGGGATGCGGAGATCAGGTACTCTAGGCTAGAAAAATTGATTTACTCTCTTTTAATTATTGTCAGAAGATTTCGACCTTACTTTTAGGGACACACCATAACGATCCTCACGGACCAACCAATAAAAGCAGTCCTTCATTGAACGGATGCTTCCGGGAGAATCGCAAAATGGACAATCGAGCTCATGAAATTTGACATCAACTATCAACCCCGATCATCGATTAAGACCCAGATATTAGCAGATTTTATAGTAGAATGTACTATTCCAGTCGAAGTCAAGCTTGAACAGAATGAGATCGGTGCCCTGCTATCACGATCGAACCTCCCTGAGGAGAGTGCCGACCTTTTCGAAGGCTTTTGAGCTCTGTACGTAGATGGTTCGTCCAACTCCGCTGGAGCAGGTGCGGGGTTGGTCTTAGTCAGCTCCGAGGGAGTCGTCGCCGAGTATGCGCTATGCTTCAAATTTTCTGTGACTAACAATGGGGTCGAATATGAAGTGTTGCTCGCTGGATTAAAAATAGCAAGAGAATTGAAAGTAGATCGGCTTCAAGTCTACAGCGATTCTCAATTAGTGATCGACCAAGTTAGTAGCAGCTACGAAGCATGGGAGGAAAGCATGATGAAATATCTTGAGAAAGTAAAGAATTTGACTCTGACCTTCGGCAGTTTTGGCATTCGATAGATTTCGAGAACAGAAAATGTAAGAGCCGATCTTTTCTTTAAGTTGGCCACTTTAGCCTCAGCCAAACTATCCAAAGAAGTATTTTTTGAGACTTTGAAGTGCCCGAGCCCAGAGGAATCATAGGTCATTTTGCAGACGGAGCTCTAGTCGAGTTGGATTGATCCATTGGTCGCCTACCTCAAGGAGGGAGTCCTTCCTCATGATCCGAAAGAAGCTCAAAAACTCAGGAATCAAGCCTCCCGGTATATTTTGTACAAGGGCAAGTTGTATAAGAGGTCGTATTCGCTATCTTTGCTAAGATATCTCCGACTTTCAAAGACCGACTTCGCATTATGGAAAGTGCACGAGGAAATTTATGAAAGTCACGTAGGAGCCAGGTCCCTATCACAAAAATTACTTTGGCAAGGGTACTATTGGCCGACCTTATTTCATGATTCTGTAGAGTATGTTAAGAAATGTGACCGCTGTCAAAAGAATGCAAACGTACAAAGATAGCTGGCCTCCGAGCTTACTCCGCTAAGTGCACCTTGGCCATTTGCATAATAGAAAATAGACATACTTGGCCCTTTTTCGACGGTGTCTGGGCAGTGAAAGTTTTTTCTGGTTGCGATCGACTATTTTATCAAATGGATCAAGGCTGAACCACTAGCAAAAATTATCGAGGCCAAGATATAGAACTTCGTCTGAAAGTCGATAGTCTGTCAGTTCGATCTGCTTCAAACTCTCATAATTGATAATGGGCGATAGTTCGTTGGGACGAGGTTCGTCGAGTTCTGCAAAAACCTAAACATCTTTCACCACTTCACATTGGTGGCTCACCCACAGACAAATGAGGAAGCCGAAGTGATCAACCAGATTCTGCTGCAAGGCATCAAGATGAGACTCGATAGAGTAAAGAGGGCCTAGATGGACGAACTCTACCACATCTTCTGAGTGTACCGAACTACACAAAGGTTGTCGACTGAAAAAACATCCTTCACCTTGGCCTTCAAAATGAAGGCAGTCATGCCGATTGAGCTTAAACTTCTATCAGCATGGGTCGCGGCCTTCAATAAGCAATATAACCCGTAGGACCTCAGAGCCAACCTCGATCTGCTAGAAGAAAAAAGGAAGGAAGCCCAGGTCCAATTGGCGGTCTATAGGCGAAGGGTGACCCGATATTATAACTCCAGAGTCAGAAGCAAAATGTTCAAAGTAGGAGACTTAGTGCTTCAGCGAGCCATCATCTCCCAGCCTCAAAGCCAGGGGAAGCTTGTCCCAAATTGGGAAGGCCCGTATGAAGTGGTAGAGGTCGTCCGGCCCAAGACTTATCATCTAAAGGAGCTCAGAGGAACAACGCTCCCATGATCTTGGAACTTAGAAAATCTGAGGATTTACTACTAGTAATTTTTTCTTAATAAAATACCTTGGTTTCAACATTATCATTTCTTGGTGCGAAAATTATGTGATGATAGGAAAGAAGTGACTAAAAGCAGCCATGTTAGGAATAGGAGGAGAACCTCATCCTAACATGAGCAAAATTGAAGGCCTCGTTTATTTTAGACGAGATGGGGGGAGAGGCGTTGACAACGGTCCTTATATGCCCCCATAGTTCCGTTAGGAATAGGAGGAGAACCTCATCCTAACAATGAGCAAAGTCGAAGGCCTCGTTCATTTTAGACGAGATGGGGGAGAGGCCCTGACAATGGTCCCTTATGTGCCCCCATAGTCCGTTAGAAATAGGAGGAGAACCTCATCCTAACGTGAGCAAAGTCGAAAGGCCCTCATTCATTTTAGACGAGATGGAGGAAGAGGCCCTGACAACGATCCTTATGTGCCCCATAGCCCATTAGGAATAGGAGGAGGACCTTGTCCTAATGTGAGCGAAATCGAAGACCTCTTTCATTTTAGACGAGATGGGGGAAGAGGCCCTGACAACGATCCTTATGTGCCCCCACAGTCCATTAGGAATAGGAGGAGAACCTCATCCTAACGTGAGCAAAGTCGGCCCCATTGTGTTCGACGATAGCTGAAGATAAGATCTTCTTCAACCTCGACTGCTGGAGATAGGATCTCCCCCGAGCCTCTACATCAACAGGAGATAAGATCTTCTTCAACCTCGACTGTTGGAGATAAGATCTCTCCCGAGCTTTTATGTCAACAGGACATAAGATTTCCTTCAACCTCGGCTGTTGGAGATAGGATCTTTCTCGAGCTCTACGTCAACAGAAGATAAGATCTCCTTCAACCTCGACTGCTGAAGATAAGATCTCCTTTCAAGCTTCTTATCAATAGGAGATAAGATCTCCTTCAACCTCGACTGTTGGAGATAAGATCTTCTTCGAGCTTCTAGTCAATAGAAGATAAATCTCTTTCAACCTCGACTGCTAGAGATAAGATCTCCTCCGAGCCTCTACGTCAATAGGAATAAGACCTCCTTCAACCTTGGCTGCTGGAGATAAGATCTCTCTCGAGCTTCTACATTAACAGGAGATAAGATCTCCTTCAATCTCGACTGCTGGAGATAAGATCTCCCCCGAGCTCCACTTTCAACCTCGACTACTAGAAGATAAGATCTTTTCCGAGCTCCACCTTCGACCTGACTGCTGGAGATAAGATCTCTTCCTGAGCTTCTACGCCAACAGGAGATGAGATCTCCTTCAACCTCAGCTGGAGATAAGATCTCCTCCGAGCTCCACCTTCGACCTCAGCTACTAGAGATAAGATCTCTCTCAAGCTTCTACGTCAATAGAAGATAAGATCTCCTTCAACCTCGACCTTCAACCTTGGCTGCTAGAGATAAGATCTTCTCTGAGTTCACCTTCAACCTCGATTGCTGGAGATAAGATCTCCCCCAAGCTTCTACGCCAATAGGAGATAAGATCTCCTTCAACCTCGACTATCGAAGATAAGATCTCTCCCGAGCTCCACCATCAACCTCGACTGCTGGAGATAAGATCTCCTCCGAGCTTCTACGTCAATAGAAGATAAGATCTTCTTCAACCTCAGCTGCTGGAGATAAGATCTCCCCTGAGCCTCAGAGCCTACGTCAATCGGAGATAAGATCTTCTTCAACCTCGACTACTGGAGATAAGATCTCCCCCGAGCTCCAACTTCAACCTCGATTAGAGATGAAATCTCCTCCGAGCTTCAACTATAATTTCAATTTCGACTAGAGATAAGATCTCTTTCGAGTTTCAAAGTCTACATCAATAGAATAAAAAATCTCCTTCAACCTTGGCTGGAGATGCGATCCCCCCGAGCCTCAACTTCAACATCAACTTTGGTTGGAGATAAGATTTCCTCCGAGCTTCAACTTCAATAGGTGCAGAGCCCAAAAAAAAACTTCGATAGTCGCCTTCTTGTACTCCCTTCCTTTAAATTTTGAACTCGAAAGTAGGGAGACTATTATTGGAGATAAACTCTGTTCCTGCTGAAGTCCAGTCTGATGCTTAGCCCAATGCAACCGATGATCATGGAAGAGCTTCAGTGGCCAAACCTTAGCCAAACTCCTTCAACCGACCAAACTCTCCAATGATCGAGCCCCAGCGGAACCCCCTCAGTCGGTTGAACTTCCCAGTGGCTGACCCCCAACCGAATCCCTTCAACCGATTGAACTTCTCAGCGGTCGAGTCCCAGTCGAACTTTTCTAACGATCGAATTTCTGTCGAACTCTCCTAAACTTCTCTTTCGACTGGGCTTCCCCAGGATCTGGAATCTTCCCCAGACTCCTTCGATCAGACACTTCTCCAAATTTCTTCTTTGGCCGGACTCCTTCCAGATTTTTCCTTCGATCGGACTCCTCCTTCGGTCAAACTTCTATGGGTGCCGAACTCTATCCAGATTCTTCCTTCGATCGGACTTCTGTGGGAGCCAAATTTCCTCCAAATCCTCCTTCGGTCGGGCTTCTGCGGGAGCCGAACTTCCTTTGGATCCTCCTTCAGTTGGATTTCTACGGGAGCCGAACTTTCTCTGAATTTTTTCTTTAGTCAGACTTCTATGGAAGCCGAACTTCCTCCAAATTCTCTGAACTTTCTTCAGATTCCTCCTTCGGTCGGGCTTCTATGAGAGCCAAACTCTCTCCGAATTTTTTCTTTGGTCGGGCTTCTACGAAAGCCAAACTCTCTCTGAATTTCTCCTTTGATCGAGCTTCTATAGGAGCCGATCTTCCTCCGGATCCTTCTTCGATCGGGCTTCTACGGAAGCCGAACTCCCTCTGAATCCTTCTTCGGTCGGGCTTCTATGGGAGTCGAACTCTTTCGGATTGCTCCTACGGTCGGATTCCTCTAAGAATCGAACTCCTAGATTGCTCCTACAGTCGGATTCCTTCAAGAGCCAAATTCTTTTCAAAATTCTCCTTCAGTCGGATTCTTATAAGAGCCGAACTCATTCCAGACTTCTTCTTCAGTCGGATTCCTCCAGAAGCCAAACTTCTTTCAAAATTCTTCTTCAGCTGTATTCCTCTAGAAGCCAAACTCCTTTCGGATTACTCTTGCAGTTGGACTCCTCTAGCTCAGTCGGACTCTGAATGCATGCTTCCATCAAACGACATGGTTGTCATTATTGGTCTGGTGACACTACTCTCTCCATAATAAATCCCATGCAGCCCACGATTGGATGACATGGCTGCCACTACCAGTCTGACGATATCTCTCTCTCCATAGCAAATTCCACATGACCCACGATCAGACAGCATGGCTGCCACTATCAGTCTGACGATATCTTTCTCTCCGTAGCAAACCCCACGCAATCCACTATCGGATGATATGGCTGTCACCATCAATCAAGCTCCGTCTATAAAAAGAAACCCTCCAGATACGTTTTCTCTAAGCTTTAGGCTCTCCTCTCATCCTCTAGACTCTGTCGAACTCTCTTCTGAGCACTCCATTTCTGTTGGCCAGAAGAGCTGACTTGATAATCGGAGGATCTTATTGGAGCCACCACCACCGACTCCAGATGAAACTTTATTCTGTAGGTCACCGACGACGACCTCGTCCTCCTCCACTCCAGCTCATCTTGGCATCGATCAGATTCTGTACCAACAAGACACTTTGAAGCTTTAATGAAGAAATATGGGATCACACATAGAATAGCCATCCCATATCACCCCCAAACCAGTGGACAAGTTGAAGTCTCAAATAGAGAAATAAAAAAGATCTTAAAAAAAATGGTTAGGCCCGATCGTAAAGATTGGTCTGAGAGATTGGAAGATACACCATGGCCCTACCATATTGCTTACAAAACTCCTATAGGAATGTCTTCTTACCGACTTATTTTTGGAAAACCTTATCATTTATTGGTAGAATTAGAGCATCGTGCATATTAGGCAATAAGAAAATTTAATTTTGATATGAAACGCATGGGGTCAAAAAGGAGACTGTAATTAAATAAATTAGAAGAGTTACATAACGAGGCATACGAGAGTGCTAAAATCTATAAGGCTCGAACCAATATCATGATAAAATCATCTCAAGAAAAATATTCGAACCTAACCAAAAAATATGGCTCTTTAATTCTAGGTTAAGCCTATTCCCTGGAAAACTTCATTCACGTTGGGATGGATCATTCATTGTGACCCAAGTTTTTTTTATGGAGCTGTAGAACTTAGAGATCCAAAATAGAAAAATATTTTTAAGGTTAATGGCCAACGGATCAAACCTTATGTGGATGGTATAAAGGATAGAGAGCAAATCGAGTCTATGGATCTAATTGAACTGATCTATAAATCACTATAAATTTTTGGTTTGGTCTGGCTGAAGATATTGAACTTAGTGCTTGTTGGGAGGCAACCCATCATCTTATTTTCTAGCTTTCTAGTTTTTCTTTTTATTCTTATTTTTGTAGAAAATCAATAAAGACGATCAGCCTAAGTTGGGGGGAGCACACCAAACATCCTGTATGAACCTGATGAAGTATAAGGATGGCCCTGCAAATAACAAATCAGGTGGTACCCCTCCTTGTTAAATATCTTTTGGTATTTTTCTTCTTTCATTGAGGATAATAAAAATTAAGTTGGGAGGAAGAATAACTAATTTTTAAAATTTATGAGTCCTCAAGTATGATTTAAAATAATTAGCTTTAGATATCCAAATTTTATTTTGATTAAGAGTAAATTAAGCACCCTAATCAATGAATGATTAACGGTCTAGATAATTTTAGAGATACTAAGGAGTTAATTATTAAGAAAACCCAATGAATGGAATGGTTTAGACCAGACCAGATTTTAAGAGTGATTCTAGAACCCTCTTTTTACTGATCTCAATAAAGAATCTACTTCATGAGAGTTGGATGGAAAGATCAAACTATGCAAAAGTCTTCTTTAAAATCTAGTTATAAAAAAAAATTTGATTTTCCATTGAGTAACCAAACTCCTTCACCTAAGTGTTGTGGTTCGCATAAAAAGATGGACAGTATGAATAAAAAAAAATCTAGCATTGTCTCACTGAGTAACCAGACTTCTTCATTTAAGTAAGCATTGTGATTTGTGTCAAAAGGTAGGGATGCAAAAATTCAAAGAAGAAGAAGAAGAAGAAGAAGAAAAGTAGATAATAAGGGAACTAAATTGCAAGAAAGATAATAAATTTAGCTCACATCAAGTTAGAGGATTTAAAGAGTAAAGTGAGGTATTGGCGAAAGAAGATTTCTAAAAATTTCAATGGCTAACACTCAACCACTAATTGGATTGAATTGGTAATCCGATGACGTACCTCTTTAATGATCTGATTGAGTATTAGCTATCTTTAGGAATATCTAAACATAACTTTTAATTCAAGATTGAGTCGGTATATATTGCTAATCTATCTGCTTTACTCGAGGATGAGCAAAGTTCAAGTTAAGGGATGTGATAAACATAAAAAATATATGTATAAAAGTATTAATTTATTAAATTAATTTATTTTTATTCTTAAAATTAATATTTTTATTTTATTTTTTGTAGAAAAGAAGATTATGGATAAAAGAATTTGATTTATGGGTCGTAATGAAATAAATTTGAAGCAAATCGGACTTAAATTGGACCCAGAATGAAGTTTTGAAGGAAAAATAAAAAAATAAAAAAAATATAAAAGGCCAAAAAATCGGCCCATTGGGCTCGTCGGTGCATGGTAGATCGATCGGTCAGTCCATAGATTCTAGCACGAACTGGCCAACTCAGCAAGTACGGCGAACCAAAATATGCCACATGGCAGACCTGGACTCTTAAAGGATTCATCAAAAATCCATCGCGGCTCATAGGGACAGAACGGTAATTTTCTCAGGCAGAGCGCAGCGTGATTAGTTGTGGCATTTGGTACAGTTGGTCTATGTGGTCTATAGGAATAGTAATTGCATGATCCAATGGTAGGCGTTCGTCCTGTTCAAGACCCAATGGCTAATATCATTTCCTGCTTTGATTCGAATTGTGCTCAGCTGATTTGCACGATCCAACCGCTAGAAATTACGTCGATGAAGATCCAACGGTAGGGAGGTAATTTTGACTTGATTAAGGAGGATCCAGTGCCATCCAATGGTCCAAATTTAATCCTAAGCTCGATCGGATGGCTGAGAATTAATTTAGGTCATCTTTAAGCTATAGAAGGCTGATTTTGGTCAAATCTGGACTGTTTGAATCCGATTCAATGATAGAAAATTATTCCAAAAAGTAGAATCCGATCTAGACTCAATTTGATTTTAACTTAATTTCTTTTAATTTTTTCTCTATAAAAAAAAGATCTCTAAGCTAAAGTAACGAGCCATCAGCCTCTATAAGCCCTCTAAACCTCTCCATAGCTTCTCTAAGGCCCTCAAAACCTCTCTTTCCCCTCCTAAACAATCAACAAGCTCTCTCTCTCTCTCTCTCTCTCTCTCTCTCTCTCTCCTTGTTTCTTTCTCAAACTTCTCTCTCCCTTCTTTCTTCTTTCTCTTTTCCAACAGACCACAAATCTAAGCCTGCATCTCCACTAAATCTTCTCTCCTATTCCAGATTTTTGCAACCAGCTACTGCCTGGGTTCTTCAGCAAGGCTTCAGGATGAAGATTTCAGTGACAAACTTTTTGATGTTCGACTGATCCTCTAGTTCTCAAAAGATCATTGTGATCTTATTTTGATGGTATTTTCTATTTTTCATCTTTTGTATTTCTTTTTAGTTTGCAATAAAGACTATTTTTAGTTTAAATATTTTTATGTCTTTATTTTCTTGCAATTAATCTAAAATAGTTTATTATCCTTGGAATGAATCGTGATCTATGTTTACGGTTCGTGCTCTTAGAATAAATTATATTTAGGTTAATTTTTTTTTTATATCTAAATCAATTTAGACTAGCCTATAACTTTAAGGAATGGACTATGATCCAAGGATACAGGCCGTACTCTCTAAGATAGATTATATCTTTATTGATTAGATATCAATTAAAATATATTAAAAAAAATATCAGCTATTAAATAAATGATTAATTGAGATCCTGAGAATCCATCTCCATACCTGCAACTCCTCTTTAATTAATTTATTATTTAATTTGCTTTCTTAATTAGCCTTTTAATTAATCAATTTTTAATTAATTCTAATCATTTTTAATTTATAATTTAAATGCAATTAACACAATCTCTATGGATTTGATCCTGATTTATCCTATCTATATAGTTTGAGTTAGATTTTATTTTTCACCGCCCACGACAGCGATCAAACACTAACCTTTAACATCGGTCTATTCATCCACGTGGATGATTCTTGGAATCTTCCAATAATTTTCAGAATATAGGCATGACCCATGACTAACAATCCTAATTTATATGTTAGTAGGCCGATTCTCTATTCTAACAACCTATCAAATTAAGGCCTAGCAACCTAGAAAATTAAGACCTAACAACCTACCAAGTTCTGGCATAACAACTTACAGCTCCATCTCTATATAAAGAGATAACAAAAAAATCCTCGGATAAGAAAAAAAACTCTAGAAAAAATCCCTTTGCTCTTGCACTCTCTCCCTCTCTCTATTTTCTCTATTGTTCTTAAGCTCCGACTGACTTAACCATCAAGTGACATGACATGCTCTTACTCCCTTGGATCCTAACGTAGTCTAAATATGGATTAGCCCACTTAAGATCCAAATCCCTGGACTTCAAGACCATGGAGGGCCAAACCTCCACCCTAGGACCAAATCAGTACTAGCCTTAGGATCCAAATCGATCCTAGACCCATGGAGCCAACACCATGGCTCCTTCCCCAATCTTTCAAGGCTTGGAAGCATCATACCTAAGCCTACAATCTTCATCTTGGTGCCCCAAAGCCATGGCATACTTCACACAATCCAACCTACTATTACTGTGCACTCTAATAGTATCCTGTGGAAACCACATTGCCAATGCCAAATTCCTCAACCTTGGAGCTCCCTAGAGGCCTCTGAGACATCCATCTCTCCTTGGGCTGAAGGTCTTTCTTTGCATTTGGGCACCAATTTATATCCTATAAGCTTCTTTCTACTGGATAGCTTCACCAACCGCCGCTTCAAGTTCTCTTGAGGGGACTACAGCTCTTCTGGCATACCTTGAATCCATCTATCTTCTTCTTGGCTTGCCTCAGCCTCCTCATAGATTTTAGAATCCTCTTTTACTGTAACCAATGCATTTGACATCATCTCCTTAGAGTTATTCTTTTCTGGCTACCGCACATTCTGTGAGCTTAAAAGTGGCTCTCTCAAGTCTTGAAAATATGAGAAGACATGTCATGAAAAGACGGAAGCAAGTTAAAAGAAAAATTAGTCCTGATAGTAAAATTCAGAAACTGGACCGGCTCATCTTAAGACTGAGCCGGCTAAGTTGAAAATTGGATCAGTTCAGTCTAGGACTGAATCAGCTAGGTCTCAGAAAAAAATTCAGATAAAAAGCAGTATTTTTGGACTGTTGGCACGGTACACAACTGGATCGGCTCAGTCTGAAATTGGGCCCACTCAATTTTTGTGGATTATTATTTTATGTACGTGGGTTATTTAGATTTGAAAAGTTTTTCTATGAGCTTGGACTTGACCCTTTGTAAAGTATATATACTAGAAATAAGTCAAGATTATATGAGGCTAAGATATACTTAATAAAAAAAAATTTCTTCCGAAAATCTCTTCTTTATTTTTTGAATTATTTGATCGTGCTTCCGCAGTAATCTCTAAGAGATTCTTTCTTGTTGCTTGGCTGATCTCCAGCGGTCATGTCGATCCATATGGAAAGAGCGTGTATTTTAAAAAATTGATATCAGAGCGGTGTTGCATGGAAGGAAGGAAGACACCTAGGGTTTAGTACATCCAGGATCTATTGCACCAGGTTTTATCTTAAAATTTTTAGTTTGCTTCGTGTTGTCTCATTGAGGTGGAAATTATTTACATGGAGGAATGATGATATAAAAATTTGGAAAGAGGATCTTGGGCTAGTTAGATCTTCTTTGAAGAATAGTTTTGCTGGCGTGTATGATCATGAAGGGTGTTAGGAATCTGTTCTTGACTTATTTGAAGTCATGGGATCAAGTGGATTCAAGATGAATTTTGAAAAGTTTGACGGTAAGAAGAACTTTACCCTATGGCAGCAAAGAGTAAAGAACTTGTTGGTTCAGCAGAGGATCTACAAGATCTTGACAAAAGAAAGACTGAAAAAGATCAGTGCTGAGGATTGAGAAGAGTTGGAGAAAATTTTTTTTAGTACAATCCGAATGTGCTTGATCGATCAGGTTTTGCCCGAGGTTTGCATAGAGACTACAACAAAGGAGCTCTGGGAGAGACTGAGGAACACATACATGAAAAAGAATATGATCAATAAGCTATGGTTGAAGAAATAACTGTATAGTCTGAGATGTTCAAAGGTGGAGATCTTGTTGCACATATCCAATGGTTCAATCAGGTGTGTTCTGAGGTGATGAGTTTGGATGTGAAGATTGACAAGGAGGATCGGGCATTGCTGCTATTATGTTCTCTCCTAGATTCGTATGATGGTCTTATAACAACTTTAGTTTATGAAAAGGAGATCCTAAACTATGAAGAGATTGTTGGTGTGCTTACATCAAATGAGCAAAGAAAAAAGATCTGCAAGGAAGACCCTAAGTCTGAGATCTTGGCTGTGAACGAAAGATAAAAAAGATCAAAGGAGAAGGCAAGAAAAAAATCCAAGGATAGGTCAAAGTCTTGTGATCAGAGAAAGATGACATTGAAATATTATAAATATCATCAGCCTGGACACCTAAGGAGAGATTGTTCCTTTTGAGATCAGAAAAAGGGAAGGCCAGCAAGAAAGATGATACAACTTTTATGGGCAATGGAGAAGACCTGCTAGTTGTATCAGATGAATCCATAGAGTGTGATACTATATGGATATTGGATTCAGTATGTTCGCACCACTATACTTCTCATCGAGAGTGGTTTGCTACCTATCAAAAGATCGATGGTGGAAGTATCAGCCTTGGAGATGATTACTCATGCAAAGTAGTTGAAATTGGCTCTATCAGAATGAGGATATACGATAGGATCATTCATACATTATCAAATGTCAGGCATGTATTGAAATTTAAAAAAAAATTAATTTTTTAGGCTACTTGGAGGAGTAGGATTATGCTTTTAGTAGTCAAGCTGGGAGTGGATGTCTAAAAATTTTCAAGAAAACTTTGGTGGTGATGAGAGGTAGAAGACTAAGCAACAATCTTTACAGAATGGAAGGCTCAGTGGTGAATGATAGTGCAGAGGTGCTAGCAGTGGCACAAGAGGAGCAGATTTTATATCAACTGTGGTATTATCGAATGGATCATATGAGTGATCGTGGACTCACAGAACTAAGCAGAAGAGGTATGATCTCAGTCTTGAAGAAGAAGGGCACAGATCTTTGTAAGCCATGTATCTTTGGCAAACAGCATAGGATAAAGTTTGTCAAAAGTACCAAGCGCAGTGAAAAAGTGCTGGATTTAGTGCACTCGGATGTATGGAGACCAGCTCCTGTATCAGCTAGAGATGGGGTAAAATACTTTATCACTTTCATTGATGATTTTTCAAGAAAGATGTGGGTTTATCTGATTAGAAAAAATCAGAGGTATTTGCCCAATTCAGATCTTGAAGAGTTGAAGTAGAGGAGTTAGGAAAATAGATGAAGTGTCTGAGATCGGACAATGAAGGGGAGCATATTAGCCTAGAGTTCAGGAGGTATTGTGAAGAAAATGACATCAAACGTCATTACACGGTGAAGATGACTTTCCAGCAGAATGGTATTGCGGAAAGGATGAACTGGACACTGACCGAGAAGGCATGGAGTTTTAGGCTGCAGACATCACTCCCAAAGTTCTTTTAGGATGATGCTCTAATTTTTTCTTATTTTCTTGTGAACAGGTTTCCTCATAATAAGCTGAATGGAGGCATTTTAGAGAAGGTCTGGAGTGAAAAGAAGGTGGAGCTTGGCCATCTGAAAGTCTTTGGTTGCACAGCCTATGCACAGATGGAGGCAATTGAGAGAAGTAAATTGGATCCAAAATCTTAAAAGATGACATTCATAGGGTATCCATAATGAGGATTCCTATTGAGGTAGAGCTGGACAGAAAAGTATTATCTTCGATTGAAAATTAGTATGGAGGGCCGGCAGTTCAGATAGATGTGCAGGAGCAACCACAGACATTAGGTAGAGATGTGTCAGTAGGAGTGGCTTTGCACAAGCCCCAGCATACTATTAGGAGGCTGATTAGATATGGCATTGATAAGGTTATTGTTAGATATGTGTGCCCTAGAAGTCAGAATTGGCTGACACTTATTGTACACTTCTAAGAAAAAAATTATAATTTTGACTATAAATAATAAAATGGATTATTTTTCTATCATAATGTATATTTTGTGTCTGTGATACATCCCTTGAGTTAATGGTAATGATAGTTCATATTTTCAAGAGTCAAAAATTTAAGACATGAATTTTCATTATTAACTCATAAAATGCTCCTGACCGTAGGATCATCATGAGGATGATGATTGATCTGAAAGATTGGTATACAATCACTTCTTTATAGTAGATGAGTCTTGAGTCTACGATATAGAAACATCGGAGCGAGAATACAGATACTCGTTAGAGAACGAAGGCACTGAGCGTGACCACCTCGAGCAGTCATTAGAAATTTTACCTTCTCATCAATGACTAGCTCGAAGCTGCAGTAGTGTATTTGGTTCTTTTACCTGAGATGCATCAGCAGTTCACCTTGAGGGTGTTATAGTTTGATGATACCATGACTCGATTTCCTAGCCATTCGAAATCCTGAGGTATATGTTGGCTATAGCATATTCATTATAGAAATTAGATCGCACCAAGAGAGAATCTATCTACCTCGGTAGATGAGAAGTAGCCCTATGATGATCATGAGAATCAAGTCCATAAGCCCATGGCCATGGTAGAGTGAAATAATAGAAAGAGTTTCTATTAAGATTTTCACATCGAACTTGAATCAAATGATTAAATCATATGACAGAAATTAGAGTTTGACGAGTTCATCTTAACCATAATCTGATCGGAGCTCAAGATAGAAGAACTTAATCACACAGATAGCTACACTGAGAGATTCATTTTTAATTCTGATGGATTGCCACCATATACTGCTAGATGTCATTAGTAGATTTTGGGAGCAATTAGAATGATTTGGATGATCGATCATTCTAGTTGTCTGAATAAGAAAAGTTCTGATCTATCAAAAGATATTTCGGTGATGTCGATGATAGAGATTGCGACATATCTCATTACCATACGAAATTGAATCTAACTGGATCATACAAATAAGGGTTTGGATCTAGATATCATCAATTAGACTAATTTAGTTCAATTGATTTGAATTAGATTCAATTAGGTTCAAGAAAATCGTGCTAGCATACGATTAAGTCTAATGTTCTCCTTCAATTATCATTTTAAGTTGTCTCGAATGAGCCAAATATGTTTGTGCTCACTCAAGTACCTTTACATGGTCTGACTGAAACTTATCCAAGTCAGAAAAGAGTTGTCTTAATTTATGAGATAAATTTGAGACAATACCTGCCTTTTTCATCATCTGCTAATTTTTGTCTTTTGACTTTGGTCAAACGTTGACCTTTGACACTTAGACATCTGCCCATATGTCATGCACCTATAGGAGAGTGATTTTGGACCAGTCAACCTGCTAAAAAGTATGTGGACTAGGGGCACATACCTAGGGAGGCATGCACCCATGGATAGAGGCGCCTGGAGTCCCATACAGATGGGACTCCAGTTACTTCAGGATTTCTACCTAGGTGGTGCCAAAGATTAGACTTTGACCAGTCTTAGGCACCATCTAAGGATGATTTAAAGGGACTCTTATCTGATTGAATCAGATGATGTCATTCCATCAATCAGATTTAGATCTGATTGCATGAAGCGATATGATTGGCCAGGATGATGTGGCACTGTATGGCATAATAGGATCTATATAAATCCTGTCTGCACCTAGTTTCAGAGAGCTTAGACCATTGCCCATGCCACAAGGCTGCCCCTCTCCCTCCTCCATGCCATCTTCAGGTCCTCTCTCTCCTCTTTATGTCCAAGGAGATTTGGGCTTCAGTTTGGTGCGATCTAGGCAAGAGAAAGATGACGAGAAAGGAAGAAGGCAGCACTACTACAAAAGATGATACCCGATCTTCAAAAGAAGTTTTGAAGATCCTCCAAATCAGATCTAGATCTGATATTTGGAGAAGTGATAAAGAAGGAGAAGATCTCCAGATCCAGGCCGAGTAGATATCGGTAGAGGCTAGGTACTTGCGTGGCTAGATCCAGAATCTTAAGCAATCAGCAGGATTATCATAGGATAATTTGATTATCCAATAATAAGGTACAAAATTAAATCTATTTTAATTTATTTTATTTTTATTAGATCCATAAAATCAAATCTAAAATATCTTAGATCTAATCTGGATTTAAAAGAAAAAATTTTTGAAATATCTCTCTTGATCCAATCAGATCTGAATGAACCTGATCTGAGAAATTAAAATTTTTTCTTTAGTCATCTTCTATACACTCATCACTTCTAATGAAGATCCAGAGAATTGAAGAAAATAGTATAGGATTTACCATGCTACTTTCAAAAAATATTTAAAAAATAGCAATGATGCATTAAAAAATAATTAATCTAATTAATTATCTATTGATCATATCAGATTATTTAATCCTACACATTAAGATCTAAACATAATATGCATGCATATATCAACAGATCTAAAAATAAAACTATGTAATAAACTATTTACTGTATCTACGTGTTTAAAACATAATATCTTTTTACGGATAGTCGATCACCATAATCTGAGTTCACTGAATAGTGCTTTGGTATCATATCATAGTCGCACATGTGTCCGACCTCTACGGTTGGTCCACACGGAGCTTCTGGTCTCAATCAACCCCACTAGAGTGTTAGCTCCTCGTCGGAGCCTTCGATGGCTGATCATGATTGATTCGATCAATCATATATTTTATTATTTTTTAAATATTTTAAAAAATTAGAACATAAATATTAGAGGATGATGAAGATGTGTTTCAAATTTGGTGGCAATCCAATGCTCATAGCACTCGATCTCTCCATCCAAACTCAGATTATCAAATCTAGGATTTCACTCAGCCCAAAAATCCTGACACACTAAAAATCCTATCACATTCTCTCTGTGTGGAGTTTTTCTATGAAATAATTTTTTATGAAAAGATAAATTTTAGATCTATAATCTCTATTTAGATTATATCTAAAAATAGGATATCCTTAGAGGTAAAAATCATAAGAGAAGATAGGCATAAAGGTAAAAAAAAAGTGCTGCAGGATCCTATTCACCTTCACTCCAAGATTTTTTTTGCCCAAAACTGATGCCCAAACATTCTAAAATTTTTACCATATAATTTTAACTCCTTCTACACACAAAAAAATTATCATAATTTATTTATGTGAATACCATGGGAAAACCACATAAAAAATAATAAGAATCGAGTGGTTGAGAGATTTTAACCACTCGATTTCAAAAATCAAATGAGCCTCTTATCGTTATCCAACGCCCCCTCCCTTATGTTTAACACACAGAAGGACTCTCCTTCTACGTGCATAATTTTATTTCTCAAAAAATATTCGACAAACAAAAGGGAGGGCGTGGGAAGCAGAGTGAAAAAGTCAAAAATGATGGGCGTATGGAAGAATTTGAATTCAAACTTCATTTGACTTGATCCTAATTGATTTCAACCAAACTAATTAATCTAGACCCAATTAAACTAGGTTAAATCCAACCAAATTAGGCTTAGCCTAATCCAATAAAATTTTAATCAAATTAAAAATTAATTAGATCTACGTTCTGATCAAATCAGGATCAAAACTCTCATAGTGATTAGGTTATCTCATGATCTGATTGGATCAAATCCAATCAAATCAAATCCAATCAAATCAAATTAATTAGATCTACGTTCTTATCGCTCAATCAAATTAAGTTAATCAGCAATCAAATTGCTAATTAATCATTCAAAAAATATCTGAGTCCAAATCGAATGGATTACTGGGCAATAGAGTCCTATCAATATGAAACTCTTGAAGAGTTCTAAATCAATGGGACTCTTGAACCTAGTATTTTAAACGAATCAAACTCGCAATCATAGAATCTCAGACTAGTAAAACTCTTGATCAGAGAGTCCTAAATGAGTAGGACTTAGAGTTTCAGTCTAGTAGGATTCTTGGTCATGGAGTTTCAGTCCAGTGGAACTCTTGACCATAGTATCCTAGATTATCAGGACTCATGATCAGAAAGTTTCAGATAAATTGGACTCAGAGTTTCAGTCCAGTAGGACTCTTGATCATAGAGTCCCAATCCAGTAGGACCCTTTCACCATAGAGTCCCAGATCAATGAAACTCTTAATCAAAGAGTTTTAGATAAGTTAGACTTAGAGTTTCAATCTAGTAGGACTCTTGGTCATAGAGTCTCGGTCCAGTGTAACTCTTGACCATAGAGTCTCAGATTAATGGAATTCTTGATCAACCATCAGAATAGGTAGGAACTCCTAATGTGTGTGATCCTGTAGGTTCGAACCTAAGTCGGTAGTATAGAAATCAATTTCTATACTAATCAAAGTGACCATCTAGCAATGATATCCGACATCCAGATAGATCAAATAATCATAATCATAATATTTAAAACCTACGCGAATATGGTTACCATATAATTCATCCCTATGACCTCTATGTAATAGATAACTTAGGGTTAGACTGTCAACCCTAGAAAATAGATCCATGTTGTGTCTCAAAGCAATTAGTTCCGTGACTCCTCACTAAGACTATCCTGGCCAAGATTTTGCTAAATTGAAATATAATTGAACACAGCTCCTAAAATCAAGAGTGGTCAATCCCATCTTAATATACGCACCGACTCTACAAGTACTTGACTGTGCCCAAAAATCTTTCATCACTGAATTAAAAATTTAGATAGTCCGATACCAAAATACAATGAGTTGCTTAAAAGTCACCGTGGTAATCTCAGATCAGAGAAACATTTATATCCATATTCCATCGAAGCTAATCTTGATAGAAGAAAAGCTCCAGAGTTGATCATGTTTAGTATAGATGTACCCATACATCTCACTTGCATGCTATATCAATATCTCAACACTCCTTGGTTATGAGGACAATCAATCTATATGGCACACAATGACCTATACTTGATAAACGTTGTCATCCTAAGTAACAACATATCATTTGATCGTGAACTATTTAAGGGCTAAATGATAAATCCTTTTTTGCCGAATCTAGTTTGTCCTAAGAACTTCATCACAACACAGGAGTTCATTAGAAGACAACAGAATTTATAATGAAAAATACCAAAATAATTTTTATTAATTTATAATTCATATACAATTATAAATATATGGCCCAACTATCAATAAACTGATGATTGACTTTGGAACACATTTTCATCAAGAATTATGCAGAGGCCATGGAGAGTGAGGATCATGATTCATGGATGTAGGCCATGATGGAGGAGATGAAATCACTTGAGAAGAATAAGACATGACAGCTGGTGGATCTTCCAAAGGATGCTCGATCTATTGATTCAAAGTGGGTGTTCACAAAGAAAGAGGCACCTTTAGAATAAGATAGAGTCAGATTCAAAGCAAGGCTGGTAGCAAAGAAATACTCATAAAGAGAAGGGATTGACTATACAAATTTTTTTTTTCTATGGTGCGTCATACATCTATTCAAGTTTTGTTGTCACTAGTGGCACAGCATAACATAAAATTAGAATAGATGAACGTGAAGATGGCCTTCCTTCATGAGATTTTGGAGAAAAGAATCTATATGAAACAGCCAGATAGTTTCATAAAAATAGAACAGAAAGAAAAGATGTGTTTATTCAGAAAGTCTTTATATGGTTTGAAACAATCCCTCCATCAGTGGTATCGAAGGTTTGATAGTTTTATCTTTAGCCTAGGTTTCAGTAGATGTGAATATGATTAAAGTGTCTACGTCAAGAATGTAGATTAGGATGATGTTCTGTACCTGTTACTGTATGTAGATGATATGCTAATAGCCTATAGAAGCATGAATATTGTGAAAAGATTGAAAAGGATATTATCATCTGAGTTTGAGATGAAGCATTTAGATCCAGCTGAGAAAATTTTTGGAATGAAGATTTGTAGAGATACATACAAAGGAGTGCTCCATTTATCATAAGAAAAGTATGTCCAAAAAGTTCTAGAAAGGTTTGGGATGGAGAAAGCCAAACCTGCAGAAATGCCATTGCCAAGCCATATGTTTCTCTCCAAGTTACAGAGCCTCCAGTCAGAAAAGAAGAGAGAGTATATGAAATGAGTTTCTTATGTAAATGCTATAAGCAGTGTGATGTACACTATAGTGTGCTGTAGATCAGATATAGCACATACAGTGAGCATGGTTAGTAGATACATGGCTAACCCTGGGAAGGAATACTGGAAAGCATTGAAATGGATATTGAGATATCCGCATGGAACAAGCGATTATGGTTTGATGTTTGGTGGGCAGTCGAGAGGATTTGAAGAATAATATGTGAAGATGTGTGAAGATTCAGGTCCTCTGGAAAGATTTGTTAATATAAATTATGCTGATAATCTTGATACAAGAAAGTCTACTATTGGATATCTCTTCTGTGTATATGATGGACCGATATCTTGGAGATCAATCCTTCAGCCAATCATAGCCTTGTCTACCACAAAGGTCGAGTACATTGAGATAATAGAGGCTACAAAGAAAGCCCTTTGACTTAGGAGGCTGATTGATGAGTTAGGGGTGGAGCAGAGCAAGGTTAAACTGTTCAATGATAGTCAGAGCGCTCTGTTGTTGGCACAGAATCCAGTCTATCATGCGCATATAAAGTATATAGACATGAGGTACCATAGGATCAGAGAGCTGATAGAGGAAAGTAAAACTAATGAAGGTCCATATCAAGGAGAATCAATCGATGCGCTCACGAAGGTACTTTTTAGAGACAGCTTTCAGAGATGTGTGGCACGGATGGATCTATTGAGAAGAGATGAGTTCACAAGGACTTGGAAGCACCAAGATGGAGAATGTGAGCTCAAAAGTGGCACTCTCAAGTTTTGAAAATATGAGAAGATAGGTCATGAAAAGATGGAAGTAAATCAGAAGAAAAATCAATCCTAATAGCAAAGTTTAGAAACTAGGTTGGCTCATCCTTAGACTGAGTCGGCTAAGTTGGGAACTAGACTGGCTCAATCCAGGATTGGATCGACTAGATCTCAGAGAAAAATTCAGATAGAAAATAGTATTTTTGGACCATTAGCACGGTACACAACTGGATCAGCTCAGTCTGAGATTGAGCCAGCTAAGACTGAGCCGACCTAGTCGCAGGTTAGCCGGCTCAATTTTCATGAATTATTATTTTATATACGTGGATTGTTTGAATTTGGAAAGTTTTTCTATGAGCTTGCACTTGATCCTTTGTAAAGTATATATACTGGAAACATGTTAAGATTGTATGAGGCTAAGATATACTTAATAAAAGCTCTTTTCTTTCGAAAATCTCTTCTTCTCTATTCCTTGAATTATTTGATCATACTTCCACAGTAATCTCTGAGAGGTTCTTTCTTATTGTTTGGCTGATCACCAGCGGCCATCCTGATCTGTGTGGAAAGAGCACGTATTCCCAACACATTCCACATCGACTTATGCAGTGCGACACCACCGCTGGTACTAAAATTTTTCTTCTTTTCTTGTACCCATTTGCTATAAAATTATACTAAACCTCCCTCCACATGTAGACGCACCTCTAGTTGATGCTCCACCTAAATATCAAGTCCATTCTATTGCTCCTCCATTGCTACTACTATCGTTTTGGATCCTCCACATACCGTGGATCCTTCCAAAACCATCAAGAGAAAATTCTCTTGAATCAGCAATAGCACTTAGGGAATCAGTCCCTTTTTTTTTTCTCCCTTGTAGTTCTTCCAAAGCGGATAATCCTACTTAAAGTATCCTGCTTCATTACACTTGAAGCACCTTGCTTCCTTGCTGCTTTTTCGAGACTTATTCTGTCCCTTGTGCTCGCTCCTATCCTTCCCTTTCTTGAGCCTCTCCCTTATAATGAGGCCCTTCTAGGTAATACCCTCTTTTATCATTTATTTTCTCTGCTCATTAAACCTAAGAACTAAGACTATCTCCTCATAGTACTATATCTCCTTTCTATACAGTAAAGTAGTCACCAAAGGATCAAAGAAATCGACAGCAAACATAGCAAGAGTAGAGATTTATCTTCCTCTTCCATCTTCATCCTAAGGTTCAACAAATCCATACTCATTTGGTCGAATCACTGAATATGCACTATGATGTCACCATCTTCATGCATTCACAAATTGTATAATTACTTCTTCAGCATCAATTTATTGCATATGTTCTTTTTCATATACATGGTGTGTAACCTCAACCACAATCCCTTGGATGATCTTTTCTCTAACACATCGTACAAAACTGAGTCCACCAAATAGTCCCTAATCATCAAACATATCTTTTTTTTAAGAAACTCCACTATCTATCCATCATATCTTTCGGCTTTTCCTCTAAAATTGGATCCAATCCGAGTTGGACCAACAAATCCTCCATCCTAACCTTCTACATCGAAAAACTTTTCTTTCTATCAAACTTCTCAAACTCTACCTTCAGTCTGCTGCTCATGGTTGGCACCAACCATAATCATAACAAAAATAGATCAGATTTGAGAAGGTATACCTTGGAAGGGGATGTATAGATTTTTCTTTCCTGATGGATTTTCTTTTTCTTTCTTCTTCTTCCTTCCATGGTGAATCAGGCTTTGATACCACTTGTTGAGGACCTTCTCATGTAACTAGAGAACTGAAATTATTCAAAAAATAGGAGAATAGGAACTCTTGATCATTAAAATTAAATTGAAAATTGGTTGCTGAAAAATCTACGGGTGCCTGCAAATTTCTGTATGACAGTCTATTTTAATGCCTCCTCTTAATCCACCTAAGATTAGATTGGACCAAAATCAAAATAATAGAGGCATGATCAACATGGAAATCTACTATGTTAATGTCCAAAATTAATGGAATATAAGCATGAGGAACCAGCGACAAGAAGAAGAGGCATTCAGATTTCTTATACGGTAGATTTCTAGGGGTGGCAGCACACTTCTAGGATTTTAGAGGCATGGAAGAGAGAGGAGAGAGAAGTTTTTGGTTGAAAAAAAAGAGCCTTTTGATTTCTCTTTTTTTTCATAGGTTACAACTCATAGGTTTATATACACAGGGTTTCCTCATGTTTCCAAAATTAAACATGAATCCTAATTAAACCCAAACTCAAAAAACTTTTATGACTAATCCAATGTGATTACACTCAACCCAAACTTATGTACATCCATGACTTGACATGCTCTCATCCCCTTAGAACT
Source organism: Cocos nucifera (assembly GCA_006176705.1). Taxonomy (NCBI): domain Eukaryota; kingdom Viridiplantae; phylum Streptophyta; class Magnoliopsida; order Arecales; family Arecaceae; genus Cocos; species Cocos nucifera. The sequence goes on along the minus strand of QRFJ01000002.1, from coordinate 4,527,961 downwards.
AAACCTAGCCCAAACATGGATTAGCCCACTCAAGATCCAAATTTCTAAACCTCAAGATCGTGGAGGGCCGAACTTCTATCCTAGGATTCAAACCGGTCCTAGACTCATGGAGTAAACACCATGGCTCCTCACCTGACCTCCCAAGGATTGAGAACATCATACTTGAGCCTATAGTTTTGAAGTAAGATGATTTACCATATACGATCAACCATAGGCCTGCTTCATCGTTATTCCTCCATTAGACTATGTACTCTATTCGATGGTCAAAATCAATCACTCATTCGCATGCCAAACCTATTTATAGAATTATCGGAGTAGGGATCCCTCTTATCACTATGCCATGTGCCCTCGATCTCACTCTATCCTTGCTAGGCCATCTCACCATCTCTACGAATGGGTGTCTCTCCAACTGCATTCATGATCATGGTGCTATCGACTGCGTTCGTGACTGCAGCGCTACTGATTGCATTCATGACAGGGACACCACTAGCCGCATTCAATCTCCACCATTTGAAGGTAGGTTCAAGAAAGAATCACCTTTTCTAAGTTATTTATGGCTAGATTTTAAAAAAGAATCATATCATTTGCTAATTTAAAGCTAGATTCCCCTCACCCATCTTTGCAAGTGGGCACCTCCTGCTCTCCGATCGCATTCCTGACAGCGATTCCATCAGCCACAATCATGCTCACTTTCATGCATGAAAGAATTATTATTGATACCTACATCTCTTCTTGGTCGATCTTCTCACTATTCGCATCTTTGTTGGTGGATGCCTTAGCTTTCTTACTATATTCCTGATAGTAACACCATTGGCCACAATTATGCTTTGCAATTCCAGGTGGACTCAAAAAATTGTTATTGACACCTATCTCTTCTTTGCCAATTCTCTCATCGTTAATTGCATCCGTGTTGAGAGGTAGGTTCAAGGAAGTTCTCCTCTAATCATCCATATTTTTCTTATTCTATTTGTTCTAACCCAGAGCCTTATTTCTAAGCAGAGGGCTATGGCTAAGAGACAGTGTGTTTAACGAAAATTCAATAAAGAAAAGCTGGATGATCATTATCGATTCAGCATAGAATAAAAGATAGTTTGACTATGGAATCTATGGAAATAAATATCCCATGCATGCAGATCAGGAAATCCATAGGGACAACGGCATGTGCGAACTCTCATTGGTCCTGTTCCCTATGTCGCGTATAAAGATCGTCTTCAATGGGTTTATTCTACATGACTAAAGGCTTGGTGCATTAAAGCAATGTAAAGTGTTCTAAAGATTTTTATTTTTTTTATTCATAGCCAGAAAGACTAACATAAGTTGTAACAATTTAAAAGAGATTCAATAAAAAAAAAAGAATGAATTTAAAAGATATAAATTCCCACTATTTAATATGAAATTTTGTTTTCTTGTTGAGTAGTTGTGTTATTTTAGAATTACTTTGGCTCTAATAATTTGCATTGGATTGATATTGGTAAAATCTTGATGAATTAGCTCTTAATAAAATTGATTAGGAGGGTATATTTTAGTACTGGTTGATCAGTCTTGTCTTTGATATTAGCTCATCAAAATGAACGAGTCAATTGAGATAAAATGTTATCATGTGGTTTGAAGAGGAATTTTTTTTGAAATTTTGGCCAATCCTTAATCTGCAAAGAATTGACTTTATTATAAAGGTTATTTGCCATCCGACCCGACATCCCCTCCTCAAATTATAATTGAGCACTCACTGATAGACAGCCTTGGATACCCAAGAAAGATCCAAGACACTAAGGTGAAGCAACTTTATATCATCGATTTTTGCCTGGATATTCATCAATCCCAAGATTGGGATCCTACTAACGACAAGGAACAATGCCCAGTAACCTGCATGAGCACCAATACAAGGTAGATCCTTGGCTCAACGCTGATCTTTAACACCGATCTATTCATCCACATAGGCAATTCTTAGAACCTCCCAATAACATTCAGAATGTAGGCATGACCCATGACTAATAATCCTTATTTCTATGTTAGTGGGTGGATTCTCTATTCTAACAACTTATCAGATTAAAACCTAGCAACTTGGCGAATTAGCACCTAACAAGCTACCAAGTTCCGACATAACAACTTGCAGCTTCATCTCTATATAAGAAGATAACAAGGAGACCTTTAGGTAAGAAAAAAAACTCTAGAGAACACCCCTATGCTCTTGCTCTCTCTCCCTTACTCTATTTTCTCTATTGTTCTCAAGCTTCGACTGACTTAACCATTAGATGACATGACATGCTCTCACCCCCTTGGATCCTAACCTAGCCTAAATATAGATTAGCCCACTTAAAGATCCAAATCCTTGAATTTCAAGACCGAGGCCAAACCTCCACCTTAGGACCAAACTAGTCCTAGCCTAAGGATCCAAACCGGTCCTAGACTTACGGACCCAACACCATGACTCCTCACTCGACCTTCCAAGGCTTGGAAGCATTGTACTTGAGCTTACAATCTTCATCTTAGTATTCCAAAGCTTTGACGCACTTCATGCGGTCTATCTGCACCAACTTACTATCGCTATGCACTCTGACAGTATCTTGTGAAAATCCCATTGCCAATGCCAAATCCATTAGCCTTGGAGCTCCCTGGAGGCCTTTAAGACATCTGTCTCCCCTTGGGCTGAAGGTCTTTCCTTGCATTTGGATACCCATTTATATCCTGTAGGCTTTTTTCTGCTTGATAGCTGCACCAACCACCGCTTTAGGTTTTCTTAGAGGAACTGTAGCTCTTCTGGCATATCCTGAACCCACATATCTTTTTTTCAATTTGTCTTAACCTTCTTATAGGTTTAAGAGTCCCCTTTTGCTGCAACCAATGCATATGATTTCATCTTTTTTGAGCCATTTCTTTTCGACTGCTGTACATTCCATATCGACTTGTATAGTATGACACCACCACTGGTGTTAGAATTTTTCTTCTTTTCTTGTACCTCTTGATCTTGAATTTATGCTAAATCTCCCTCTACATGTAGAAGCACCTCTGGATGATGCTCCACCAAAATATCAAGTCATTTTGGTGTACCTGCAAAACACAAAACTAAAAATGAGGCTAGCTGCCCAACACTGTCCTGTTGGGTCTCCTGCTGCTCCTCCACCGCTACTGCTACCATTTTGGATCCTTCATACACTGCGGATTCTTTGAAAATCACCAAGAAAAAATTCTACTTCTCTGAATCAGTAATGGTATTTAGAAAATCAGTCCCTTCTCTTTCTTTCTTATACTTTTTTCTTAGCGGACAATCCTGCTTAAAGTGTCCTACTTCATTACACTTGAAGCATTTTGCTTCCCTGCTACTTTTTTGGGATTTATTTTGCCTCTTGTGCTTGCTCCTATCCTTCCCTCTCTTGGGCCTCTTCCCTATAACGAGGGCTTGGATAACACCCTCCTTTATTATCCATTTTCTCTATTCATTGGACTTGAGAACTGAAATTATCTCTTCATAGTACGGTGTCTCCTGTCCATACAATAAAGTCATCACTAAAGGATCGAAAGAATCGGATAACAAATATAGCAAGAGTAGAGATTTATCCTTCTCTTCTATCTTCATCCCAATGTTCAAAAAATCCATACTCATCTGGTCGAACCACTGAATATGCATCGTGATGTCACCGTCTTCATACATCTGCAGATTGTACAATTGCTTCTTCAGCATCAATCATATGTTCTTTCCTATATACATGGTATGCAACCTCAATCATAATCCCTTGGGTGACCTCTACTCTAACACGCTATACAAAATTGAGTCCACCAAATAGCCCCTAATTATCAAACATGCCTTTTTTTTCAATGAACTCCACTGTCTATCCGTCATATCTTCTGGCCTTTCCTCCAAGGCCGGATCCAACCCGAGTTGGACCAACAAATTCTCCACCCTAATCTTCTATATCGAAGCTTTTCTTTCCATCAAACTTCTCAAACTCTGCCTTCAGCCCGCTACTCATGATCGGCACCAACCATAATCACAACAAAAGTAGATCAAATTTGAGAAGATATACCTTGGAAGGGGGTGTGTAGATTTTTTTTTCCTGACGGATTTTCTTCTTTCTTTTTCTTTCTTTTCATAATGAACCAGGCTCTGATGCCACTTGTTGAGGACCTTCTCATATAAGTGGAGCTGGAATTACGTAGAAATGGGAGAAAAGGAACTCTTGATCACTAAAATCAAATTAAAAATTGGTTACTGAAAAAATCTGTAGATTTTTTATGTGGCAGCCTCTTTTAACACCTCCTTCTCCTAATCCATCTAGGATTAGATTGAGCCAAAATCAAAATAGTAGAGGCATGATCAACCTAAAATTCTACTATTTTAATGTCCAAAATTTATGGAACTTAAGTGTGAGGAACCAGCGACAAGAAGAAGAGGAGTTTAGATTCCTTGTGCGATAGATTTTTAGGGGCGGTAGCAATCTATGGAGCGCTACTTAATCCCAAGTCACTTGGATATGGGGAAGCACACTTCTAGAATTTTGAGGCATGGAAGAGAGAGGAGAGAGGAGTTTTTTGTTGGAAGAAAAGAGTCTTTTGATTTTTCTTTTCTTCGTATGTTACAACTCATGGATTTATATACACATATGATTTTCTCATATTTCCAAAATTAAACATGAATCCTAATTAATCCAAACATAAAAAACTCCCATGATTAATCTAATGTGATTGCACTCAATCCAATCCCATGTACACCTATGACTTGCCATGCTCTCACCTCCTTAGATCCAAACCTAGCCCAAACATAGATTAACCCACTCAAGATCTAAATTCCTAAACCTCAAGACCATGGAGGGTCGAACCTCCATCCTAGAACCAAATCGGTCCTAGCCCTAGGATCCAAATCAATTTTAGACTCATGGAGCCAACACCATGGCTCCTCACCTAGCCTCCTAAGGCTTGGAAATACTATACCTGAGCCTACAGTTTTGAAGTAAGATGATCTGCTACACATAATCAACTATAGGTCTGCTTCATCATTATTCCTCTATTAGACTATATACTCTATCAGATGGTCGAAATCAATCATTCATTCGCATGCCAAATATATTTATAGGATCATCGGAGTAGGGATCCCTCTCATCACCATGTCCTATGCCCTCGATCTCACTCTGTCCTCGCTGGGCCACCTAGCTTACTGTCTCTATGAGTGGGTGCTTCTCCAACTGCATTCATGATCATGGCACTATTGACTGCGTTTGTGACTACAGCACCACTGATTGCGTTCGTGATAGGGGCTGGCCGCATTCGATCTCCACCATTCGAAGATAGGGTCAAAAAAGAATTACATCTTTTGAGTTATTTATGACTGGATTTCAAAAAAGAATCATTTCTTTTGCTAATTTATAGCTGGATTCTTCTCATCCATCTTTGCAAGTGGCCACTTCCTGCTCTCCGATAGCATTCCTGACTGTGGTTCCATCAATCATAATCGTGCTCTACTTTCAGGTATGAAAGAGTCATTGTTGATACCCACACCTCATCTTGGTCAATCCTCTTACCGTCTGCATCTTTGTTGGTGGGTGCCTCAGCTCTCTGGCTGCATTCCTGATAGCGATATTGTCGGTCACAATTGTGCTTTGCAATTTTAGGTGGGCTTAAGAAATTTTTATTGATGCCTACCTCTTCTTTGCTGATCCTCTCATTGCTAATTGCATTTGTGCTGAGAGGTAGATTCAAGAAAATCCTCCTCCAATCATCGATCCTTTTCTTATTCTATTTATTCTAATCCAGAGCCCTATTTCTAAGTAGAGGGCTATGGCTGAGAGGCAGTAATTTTGCCAACTGTGTGATTGGTAGAAATTCGACAAAGAAAAGCTGGACGATCATTATCGATCCAAGCATCAGAATAAAAAATGGTTTGGCTATGGAATCCATGAAAGTAAATATCCCATGCATGCAGATCTGGAAATCCATAAGGATGACAGGCATGTGCAAACTCCAATTGATCATGTTCCCTGTGTCGCATATGAAGAACTTATCTTCAGCGGGTTTATTTCACATGACTAAAGGCTTGGCATATTGAAGCAATGTAAGGTGTTCTAAAACTTTTTTTTTTTTATTCATGGCCAGAAAGACCAACATAAGTTGCAACAATTTAAAATAGATTCAATCAAAAAAAAGAGTGAATTTAAAAGATATAAATTCCCACCATTTAATATGGAATTTTATTTTCTTGGTGAGAAGTTATGTGTTATTTTAAAATTACTTACTTTGGCTCTAATAATTTACATTGGATTGGTATTGATAAAATCTTGATAAATTGATTTTCAAAAAAATTGATTAGGGGGGTATATTTTAGTGCTGGTTGATTAGCCTTGTCTTTGATATTAGCTCATTGGAATGAACGAGTCAATTGAGATAAAATATTATCATATGGTTTGAAGAAGAATTTTCTTTGAAATTTTCGTCAATCCTTGATTGGTAAAAAATTGACTTTATTATGGAGGTTATCCACCATCTGACCCGATATCCTCTTCTCAAATTATAATTGAGCACTCATCGATAGGCAACCTTGGATACCAAAGAAAAATCCAAGAAACTAAGATGAAGCAACTTTATGTCATCAATTTTTGTCTGAACATTTATTGATCGCAAGGTTAGGATCCTATTGACGACAAGAAATAATGCCTAGTAACTTGCACGAGTGCCAATCCAAGATAGAGTCTCGGCTCAACATTGACCTTTAACACTGGTCTGGGCAATTTTTGGAATCTTCCAATAACTTTCAGAATGTAGGCATAACCCATGACCAACAATCCTAATTTGTATGTTAGTGGGCGGATTCTCTATTCTAACAACCTATCGGATTAAGGCCTAGTAACCTGAAAAATTAGGACCTAACAACCTACCAAGTTTCGACGTAACAACATACAGCTCCATCTCTATATAAGGAGGTAACAAGAAGACCCTTAAATAAAGAAAAAAACTTTAGAGAATGCCTCTATACTCTTGCTCTCTCTTCCTCACTATATTTTCTCTATTATTTTCAAGTTCCGACTAACTTCATCATCAGAGGATCCCTTACTAGAGAATCCTCAATAAGAGTAGACTTCTCTTGTAGGTTTCCCTTGTATTCTAGCCCCCGGATTGGCATCGAGCTCCTGAGTCTAAAGGAGTCTGGTCTAAGCCATATCTGCTTCGAATAAAAGTCTTGCAGTAATAGATTGGCTATAGAGAAAAGGTAACTAGCTTGATCAAAGAGAAAAGAGAGCATAGCAAGAATAAGAGCGTACAACTTTGCCACCTTCCATCGATAATCCTCTTGCTATGGTAGGATGGCGCTGTCCAAGAGTCCGCTATTGTGCAACCCTCTGTCACAATCAACTTGCAATCACTTGACACCCTAGCCCAACAGATTCAAACACTTACCTATACTGTTCAGTAGCTCCAATAGATGGTAGAGCAGCCTCGATCATTGAAGTTGGCACCTCAGATGGCTCCCTCTTGGCATTATCGCAAGTCTTACCCTAAGAGACCAAAATCGGCCTCCTGACGTACCCTCAATTTTGCTCTTGCTTCTGCTTCATGTTGGTTATCCTCCCATCGTAGCCTGAGGAAGAAAGACTGATGGCGGCGATCCCCCTCCTCTTTTGATGGAGACTCCACCCTGGGCTACTCCCTACCTCCCGAAAAGTCTCATTGAAAAGAAAATATCGCGTGAAAAGTTTGAGATATCGAGTGCCATCTTGGCAAAGTCCAGAATGGGATCCATCAGAATAATGATGGCCTTTACTTCAATTTTCAACCTCCCTTTTCCCATGCTATCCTGAGAACCGATTTCAAGCTAGTTTAAGATGCCTCAGATAGAGCCATACAATGGCTCGTCGAATCCCCTCGACCACTTGGAGGGCTACAAAGCCCTCATGATACTCTAGGGCATCTCAGATGCTCTTTTCTGCTTCACCTTCCTAGCCTCTCTCAAGAAGAAAAAGACATAGCTATTATTCATGCAGTTTTGTTAAGCAATGGGGCATCATTGATGTTCATACACGTTCATATGGAGTAATTAATGTATGTTTTTAAAATGCTCATATGACATAACAGAAAATCATATAAGGCTATATGATGTCATACTAAATAACTGGATATCATATTTCTTGATAAGGATGTCATAGATGCAAAAGAAATACTTCTATATTATTTCTTGATGGCTTATATGACTTTCCATAGTTGTTATGATATCAAGTTTATTTTTTATGACTTCCTATGATACTAATATTACTTCTTATTGTACTAATAGAAAAAAAATTATTTCAGCATACGATCCAGCTGTTTATCCTACCATTAAGAAGAAAAAATAATAGCTATTATTCGTTTAGTTTTATTAAGCAACGAGGAGTCATTGATGTTCACACAAGTCCATATGAAGTGATGTATGCCTCTAAAATGCTTATGTGGTAGAACAAAATATCGTACAAGGCTACATGATGTCATACCAAACAATTGGATATCATATTTCTTGATCAGAATATCAAATGATGCAAAAGAAAAGTTTCTATATTACTTCTTGAAGGTTAATATGACTTTTCGATAGTTGTTATATGATGTTACACGATGTTGTCATTTGGATATTATATTTATCAGTTTAGTTCTAACTTTTAAAAATAATTAAAAAATATATAAAAAATAGTGAGTCAGATTGAATTCATGGAGAAGGCAGTGTTTTGATTTAAAATTTTTAATTTTATAAAAGAAAAAAAAAAGATTCGAGAAAGAAATTAAAGTCGAAAACTAAAAATTAAAATTATGAATAAGAAGAAATTGGAACTAAGATCAACTATTTAGATCTTAGCTTCTACTTGTAATAAAAATAAAGAATAAAAATTTAAAGAGCATAAAAATAAATTATAGTATTAGGATCTACTATTTAGATCTTAGCATCTACATCTAATAAAAATAAAGAGCAAAAATTTAAAGAGCATGAAAATAAATTTTATATTAATTAAATTCAAAATTTAAATATAAAAAAATAAAAAGAATAAAGAAAGAAAGAAAAACTGAAACAAAGGATCTTGATCTTGTATTGGTATTGGCGTGGAGATGGTGTAGGAAACAAGCTCTTCTTCTTAACACCCTTTGCCTTGAAGCAACCTTCAACCAAACTTGCCTCCCACCCTATGTCGTATCTCTTTCTTTGATCAAAGATACTCCTCTCGATTGGCCAGAGCTCTTTACATAGAGTGGAGAGAGAGAGCATGGATGAGGAATTCCAATTACAAAAGATGTTAGAATCTCTCTCGAACTTCAGTTGCATCCCTAGATCGCCATAGCCATCCGATCAGCATCAAATGGATGGAAATCAGCCTTATCACACCTCAAATCAAGTCGGCATCAATGTTGACCATCTAATTGCATCTGATCGTCACTCTAGACCATCGGATGGCACAAAAGAAAGCTCCATACTCCTGAATCAAGTCGGCATCTATCCCAACCATTAGATCATGCACAAGAATGTTCTAGACCGTCCGATCGTGCTTAAGAAGTGGGTAACCATCGCTTGATATGGGTAAGAAGAATTTTGGCCGTCCGATCGGGTGTATCATGCGACCTCAATCGCACAATCGCATAAAAACACCCCGCCCGTCTGTGAGTTGCGTGAAGACAAGGTCCACCATCGTGCATCTTGTTTCATGGACCAATCGATTGGTCCATCATATACTGATTGGTTTAAAATTGGTTTTTTGGACTGGATTTTGAGCTAGTTTTTGGCCTTGATTTGAGTCACCTTTGAGTCTCTATTTGGGGTCCATCTTGAGTCCAATTTGCTTTTATTTTTTTTTTAATCTATGAATCGGACTCTTTACATTGATGATTATCTTTCCTACAAAAAATAAAAAATATTAATTTTTTTAAAAAATAAATTAATTTATAAATTAATATTTTTATTGACATATTTGTGAAACTTATCATTATGATATCTTGTTATTTTTTATGACTTTCCATGACAATAATATTACTTCTTGTTATACTAACAAAAAAATAAAACTCTATTTCAGCCTACCATCCAGCAGTATATGTTACCGTTAAGAAGAAGAAGATATAGCTATTATTCATGTAGTTTTATTAAGCAATGAAAAGTCATTGATATTCATAAAAGTTCATATAAAGTGATGCATATCTCTAAAACACTCATGTAATAGAATATAAGGTCAAACAAAGATACATGATATCATACAAAGAGACAGAAGGTAATATTTCTCGATCAGAATATTATAGGATGCAAAAAGAAGGCTTCTATATTACTTCTTGATTACTTATATGATTTTTTGAAGTTGTTATGATATTTTGTTCATTTTTATGGCTTTCTATGATAGTAATATTAATTTCTATTGTACTAATAAAAAAAAATGTTAATTTCTGCCTACTATCCAACAGTATGTACTATTGTTAAGAAGAAGAAGCCATAGATATTATATCATGCACTTTTTTAAGCAAGGAAGTCATTGATGTTCACACAAGTTCATATGAAATGATGTATACCTCTAATATATACATATGACAGAACAGAAAGTTATACAAGGCTATATGATGTCATACCAAGAGATAGAAGATCATATTTCTTGATTAAAATATCATGGAATGCAAAAGAAAGGCTTCTATATTACTTTTTGTTAGTTTATATGATTTTTTGATAGTTTTTATGGCATCTTGTTTGCTTTATATGACTTTTCATAACAGTAATATTATTTTCTGTTGCATTAATAGAAAAAAAACTTCATTTTAGCCTGCTATCCAATAGTATGTCCTACTGTTAAGAAGAAGTTATAGAGATTTTTCATATAGTTTTATTAAGCAATGAAGAGTTATTGATGTTCATATAATATAAGTTCTTATGAAATGATGTATGCTTCTAAAATACTTATGTGATAAAATAGAAAGTTATACAAAACTACATGATGTTATACCAAGAGATGAGAGGTCATACTTTTTTTATCAGGATGTCATAGGATGCAAAAAAAAAAGATTTTTATATTACTTTTGAATGACTTTTATGGCTTCTTGATAGTTGTTATGATATCTTATTGCTTTTTATGACATTTCATAACTATAATATTATTTTCTATGGTACTAATAGAAAAAAGCTCAATTTCAACCTACTTAACATATTTACTCTATTTAACTACCAAAGAAGCTACTGTAATAAAGGATTTACAAAAAAATATATATATATAGAAAAAAAGACAAACCTGATGGGTACGATATGCTATCTTGAAGCAATTACAGGAAGTAAGATACTAGCATAACCTCAGACGTACACTATTCACTATAAAAAAATCTTGGATGTCTGGCGCTCAGACAAGCAGAATGAAATGAAGAAGAAAAAAAGAGAAATGCAGCATTCATAATGGCTAAATATGAGCAAAATAGAGCATCTAAAGATGTTTTGGAGGGAAAGAACATTTTCGTTACATTTAAATTTAAAAACATAAGTTTAGCTACATTAAATTGCTGCAATATTGAAAAATGGTACATCTTCTATTATTAATTGCAATATCAGATGCCGAGTTGATGGCTAAGAGGAGCATTTTTTCCATGCTATGTAGACCAATCGGCTGTCGCAGTGCACTCTACCTTAGATTTTCTTTATCGTGGGCATTGCACAAAGCATTTCCCATACTTCTAATCCAAGTTTCAGTGGATTAAATTGTTAGTTTTAGCTACATGTTTTTATAGTAGGTTCAAAAATCAATATTTCAATGTATAAATAAAAGTTTGGCCCTTTTTTTTTATTAGGGTAGATCTCTCAATTGCGGAATATGGATCATCTATCTAAAATCACATCAATGATGAAAAGAGAATGTTGATACCACATGAGAAAAACGAAAAGAAAGAATCATAAATAAATATAATAAAATATACATGAGTTTAGCCTCAAACCTATCTCCACGAGGCATGCCAACTTCACTATGAGAAAAATAAAATCAAATAAATACAAGAAGAACTTAATTATCACTCAACCTTTGTATAAGAATTTTTCAATAAGAAGCCTCAAAATTCTCACAAAAACTCTCTAAAATCTTTTAAGAAATCTCTCAGCACCTCCAGGATATCACAAACTTTTCAATGTAATAAATGGCTGATCAATCGAAGTTATATAGACTTCAAAATTATCAAAACAGTATTTCAGTAGAAAACCTAGTCCCAAATATACCCAAGAACCATTCTGGACTGTTCGATCATGATCGGCTCCAACCAAAGCCGTCCGATTGCGCAAATCAGTCCCATATCAATCCGAATCCTTTCTGGACCATCCGATCATGATCGGCTCACTCTAAAGCTATTGGATCGCGCATCCAATCCACAAAATAGTGCATAAGTCGTGAGAAACCATGAGAAAACTTGCCGATCAGTCCATTGGACCATGTGAAACCAAAAGGAAAATGGCTCCTAGTCCACGCTGTGTGCATGGACCACGTGATGGGCCTGGGTGCCTGCACGGCCCCCATGCACATCTGGGCCATCCCAGTATCGTGCATGCCGGGTCTGGCCCACACCACCATCGGCCTGCATCGGCCCATGGGCCCCTCTAGCAGCCCGTGGGCCATGCCATCTACTTCCGATGTTTTCTTGCACGTATCTCCTCCGTCTGGACTCTGTTTGGATTATTCTTGAGTTTGTTGGATTTCGTTCATCATTCTGGATCTCGTTTTAAATTTATTGTTGATCGAATCTCAAGATATTTTTCTTAATATTTTTTTTTTAGGTTTCCAAAAGCACATGCTTTTGTGTATTTGAATATTTCTAATGGAAGTTATGACTTTTGATGGTGCAACGATGCAATACCCTTCACTCATGATCGGGTTAGGGGATCAATTGGGTTAGTATTTATATAAATGATTGGGTTAGTATTTACATAAAATTTTTTCATGCTTAAATTCAAATGGCTTAACAAGGACCCATATATCAAAAAGTCAATCCTCGCTGGTTCGGTGGTTCTGTATAGGGCAGGAGGTTTTAACCCTAGTTTGAGAAAGGCACCTCGCCAGCTGGCCCATGGACACATTTACTTGCCTACGAGATTCCCATACCAAATAATGCACACAAATTCTACTACTTATGGATTTGCAATTAGAGTTGAAATTGAATTAAATACGGATTAGATATTAATATATTCATATTCATATTTATTTTATCCGATGAATATAAATATGGACATATATATTATTCGAATATAGTTCATATCCATATTTATTTTAAACAGATATAATTTAAATATTAAAAATATAAATATAATTATAAATATAAATTGATAAATTAAATTTTATAACTAAGATATTACTAAATAGATGATAAATAGTATATTTATATGGTTATATATCTTTTTAAAAATTTAATAAATACTATATAAAATTATAGATAGATTTGAATATTCGAATATGAATTGAATTAAATAATTGGGCAACCGGTTGACCCAATTGACCTCTGATCTTTTTATCATTCTGTTTCGATATCCGGTCCGATTCTAAAAATATTGAGTGAATGTTAGATGCGGGTGACTGGGCTTCAGGCCCTACCCTCACTCTGATCAGAAGCAGGTTTCAATGGAAAAGAAGGGGGGCCATCCAAAATTTATTTCAGACGAGGGATATTTTATGTATAGAAATCCCACCATATGACACGATTATCTCAGCCAAGTTTTTGAATGTTGAAAACAACCGGATCCCATAAGTAATGCAGCTGATGCTCCCTAAATAAATTCCAGCCAGTAAACATGCCTTGCCCTATGCAGGAATGGCCTAGGCAAGAGTTGGCCCAAACAAGTAGAACAGCGGCAGCTCAAAGGATATCAAGCAAATCAATCCAGAAATTGAGACATAAATCAATACAAAATTAATCAGATGGAGCTAAATTTCGAAACAGCCCAATATAATTTTCCTTTCAAGAGCGAGCGTTTCAAATTTTTCTTTTTAACCCTATTTCACCATTAAACATCAATGACATCATATACATTATCATACATGCGAAACAATTACATGAACAATGCTAAACAGGAAAGGAAAAAGGGAGGCATGCTTGATAGGGCATACCACTTTCAGCGCATCTAGTCCAGCAAACATAGTTTGTTAGAAACCGGGACTCTCAGAATAGGAGTTCAATATCTCTTGGTTAATTGTGGCGGACCAGAACATGATGATCGTATCAAAAGTGTGAAGACAACATAAATTCTTTGTCCAGTTCTTTATCTTTGCATCTCTTCAGGAAATGGAGCTGCCGTTGCAAATGCAAAACCTGTCATGGTCATATACAAGAGTCAGAATTTGTTAAATCATTTATTCCTCTTCTTTCTTTCTTTCTTTTCTTTTTCTTTTTCTTCTTGTTTTTTTTTCTGAGAAATATGGTGGCAATGACACCAATAAGGCCTCAACACTGGTTCTTTCTCAAGCGGAGAGGGATGCCAACCAGCTGACATTTCTCAAGTGGAAAGTTTGTAACACCGCAACATTCACAAAGGAGATGATCAGATCAGGGTCAGATCCCACTCTACCATACTAATTGCATTAATTAAAAATTTTGCTTTCAAATGTGAGGTTCAACGGTATAAAAAAGATAAAGGAATTGTAAATGAAAATATTACCTCCTGTTCAAGAACATCCGGAAGATTCTCAATTGAAACAAGGCCACGAATTTCCGCTAAGAGTCTGTCATCCTTGATACCCATCCAAGTTTGCGGGGGCAAAGCTAATAAGAGAATAGTTAAGACATCATTAATTGTTGGGTGCATCACAACACAATTATTATGATCGAAACTGCAACAACACTTTGATTTTCCTGGTGTTACTGGTATGAGCATGTCAATCCCTTGTTTATTGCCATTTGAAACCGCTGTACCAGATACAACAGTCATAGGTGCATCCCCATTGGCCCTCAGACGTTTGATGCATGTTTCACTGCAGCAAAAGCTTTTGCTCACTCCAAGGCCCCCTGATAAAAGCGCAGCCCCTTGGCAACAGAGAGTAGCTGCAATTTGTGGTAACAATTCTTTATCGCTAGAAGACAACAAATTTGCACAACATGATCTTGCAGAAAGCAAGAAGTCTGAGACAAATTTAAATAGTTCAGTCTCATGAACTTGTTGCAGTACCTCTTCCTGAAATTTAGGAGGCCAGTATATGAAGCTTCAGAGATGAGATACAAAAGAGGCAATGAATATGAAGCCAGGGGAAGAGAAGCAAGACCTTCACTTCAAGCCTTTCTTTCTCCTCCTTGCTTAATCTCGGCTCATCCTCCTCTTGTCTTCTAACTTCTGCAACCCACTTGATAAAATCCCCAGCATTGGCAGGTAGGGATTTGAATATAATGTCAAGAACTTCTGGAACAGTGTGTAAGCCCTCAGATTTTAAGAGGATAGGTACGTCATCAATCAAGTACCTAGCCATGCTAACCCAACTCTCATGTCTGCAGCTCTAAAGAATATGCCAAATTTGGCAGTGTAATTATTAACTCATGAGCATAATGAATCAATTAGCTATGACATATGGAGATGGAAACTTCAAAAATGAAGTAGGAAGAAACTAAGAATTGCATGCTGTAGGACACATTGTACATAAGATGGTGGTCATGTAACTTTTTGCTAGTGGCAAGAACTGAAATTTCTTTGCATATTTCATCTTGATTTGCTAAAGATTAAGTAGTGGTTTGAAGAATGGGGGCAGCCGAGACACAACTAATACCATATTTTAAGGATATTAAATTTGATATGAGAGGTGATTTACCTTATCCTAAAAAATAGGACTGACTTGCCATCAGTTGCCCCATCTCTTTAAACCACTCCTTACCACCATTTTAAAACACAATGCCCCCCCCCGGAAGATCTTATCCAGCATCCAAATGGGGCCTAAAGGAGCATCTCCATACTTTACAATTTAACTATTGTTAACTATCTCATATATCCAAAAATTGTGATAGTCTATCAACATTTTGCACAAATATACAAAAATTTAGTTTGAATCAGATCCTACATGTCAAAAAGGCATGAATAGAAACCAATATCTTTACCAGTGTATAAAGCAAAGATGGCGCTTTCTGAAGCCTTGACAAGAGTATGAACCTATGAAAGATCAGAATCTTCAAAGTCAATGAACCAGGTGAGATAAAAGGTTTTTCAGATTAAAGAACATCCAAATCATGGATACAAAAACAAGTTGCATTACCCATTAGCTCAATGAGTTACAAACAAAACAAAAGTAGGTGAATAATGGGTCAAAATAGTCTGCAAAAAGGCATGCTCTTCTGCTTCAAAAACTGAAGCTCAAACAAGAGCATCATTAAATGAAAAGGTCAACTCTGAAACTTCAAAAATTCAAATACAACTAGAAAATGACTTACCCATTGAGCATTTCAGGTATGATATTGAAGCTAATGTTGCTTAATTTTTATTTCCTGAGAATACCATAAATATGTCCAAACAAAGATTAAAGTTAAACAGCTTTTTGAAACTGTACACTGGATTCGACTAAGCATGTAACTCCACTAAACAAAGTTATATGTAGCCCGTTAAATGGCATCCTGCCATAGCTGTCAGAATAGCCGTATCTTTAGGAAGTGATTCAGTGTTACCATGGAGAATATTTAAATGAAACCCATTAAATGGAATCCTGTCTTGGGCTTAGAAAAGATCATGCATGCAGGAAATTGTGTCATGCAAATATATCCAGTTTTCTACAAAATAATCTACATCATCATAATAAGAGATACTCCCACATTTTGATCTGTTTGATGTTTCAATTCTATATATATAGAATGCTTGATCAACCAAATACAATCTGTGCATAAGTGAGTGATGTTCTATGTTCACAGTGATACATTAACACAATCTTGCACTCCAATCTGGAATAGGTATTTGTATTATATATGACTAAGGTGATCATACCCCCTTGGACATCCAGTTGCTTCATCTATGGTATCCATGGCTTCCCAAAGAAGTGTAAGTGGAACCCAGTGAGGAGGATATTTAAAACGTGCAACATCCAAAATAAGTGCCATGTCACTTCCAGCATGATAGCCACCAATTGGTGAAAAATGACCACTTCCTGTCTGAAAATTAACAAGAATACAATCATCAGTATATCCCTCCCAGAAACCAAACATTGAAAATAAATGCATGGCAGGCACACAAACAACATGTTACATCCAAGTACCAATTAATGAATTATTTATTCATTGAAGAAAATTAATATTTATATATTCCTATTTTGTTTTCCAAAACCAACACCTATCTCCGATTGTAAGGGTAGTGACCTTTTCAACTTCCACGATGGCAGATGACTGCAGGTGACGTGTAATACAGAGGAGAAAAACAGCCTAAGGGACAAAATATGTTGGAAGGTGAAGCATTTAAGAAGTAAATGGCAGCTTATATGAGATTCTAAAGGCAATTTCATGAAAGATGCCAAAGGAAAATGTAGCCCAGCACGGAAAGTTACATTTAAGTACAGAGTAGGGTTTTAGTGAGCTGTTGTTGTAATATCATGTGTTAGAGTAAAATACTGTCAAACTTACAAGTCATTCAAATAGTAATACACTCAATGGTCTAAAAAAAATTTGATCATATCACAAGATTTTAGCTCTTGTATGAGCATTTTCTTAGAAGAATTTCGACACCACTAGGATTTAAGGTTTCCATAATATCTTTAAATGATTTTTTTCATATCTTTCATGAAATTGTATATGCTGTGGTTTCCCCAAGCCAAGCATAAGCTGGCATGCATGTAGATGGAAGTCATCCAAACATCAAATGCATCACAAATACCACCTTTTATTTTTGAGATATCACACCATGTTCCAGCAAGTCCACATGAAAGGGAGCAGTGTTAGACCATCTTGATGGTGTATACCTAGAACCTACACACATCTACATGCACGAATATTCCCGCACACACAAGCAAATAATTATACCCAATGATTCATAATATCATCGAACAGTTTCAATATGGAATATGTATAATAAATTATATAAAAACTAGGCAACTAACAATACAAAATTATGAATTTTGAAATAAAGGATGATAAATGGAATCGACAAAAGACTAAAAAATCAAGATGTAGTCAATAAAACCATAACTATGCAGTTAACTTGCACATTTTTCACCTAGCATTTCCCCTGAAACAAAAAAAATGGTTGAACATGTCTCTGCATGTTTCTTCATCTGGCTTCAATTCAATTGGACAAAAACCACCAATGTTGCAGAAGAAACATTTTATTTGCAACAAGACTATAATCTACGGCAGAGGGAAGCAAGTCATCCTACAATACTTGATATATACTGGAATTTCAATTGACCAAAAAGAAAGATATAGACCCCAGAAAAAAAAAATTGCAAGAAGAATCAGCAGGTACCTGTTTAAAAGGCTTCCTATGGTATGATGCAATTAGATGGCAATCTTCAGAGGAAGTACATTTTATCACATGGTTACGAAAGTGATCAATGGTGCTTTGGTTTGTATGGAAAGCTTCAACTTTAGCTCCAGCACAATGAGCTAAGCAGGCAACTTTCCCAAATGTGATGCCTTCAGCTTTGACCTTTTCCAAAGGTTCACAGCAGTCCAACATGGACTCATCAAACCATCTCCATGGGCCTGAAAAGAAGGTCATGAAGAAATACAATCAATTACTCCAAAAACTAAGAACAAACTGAAGCAACTGCCATTTTATTATGATGCACCAGGATCCAGAGAAAAGGGAATTGGAATGAAGTACAAGAATTCCAGGTCACAATCATTGCTACCAACAGCATAGGTTATGCATTAGAGACATTCATTCCTTTGTCACACCATGGTATCTATGTCACAAAGAAATAATGCAGCTTAAAGTGGGACATGATATACAATGTACAGACCGATGATCAAACATAGGATCATGCAAATTGAGCAAAGAGCTTGATTTAGAGAAGCTAAAATTCAACCTTGAACCAACACTTATGAAAGATTATCACCAGATCTCAACATCAAGTATACTTTAGGCCCACTCAGTGTTTACCAGAAATAAATTTCAAGAATCGTCAAGCATGTATCCAGTTAAATGGAATTCAAAACACTGGCATGGTAAAAATATACTAAGGATACAATTTCCATATAAACAGAAAATGGTAATCTAGCAGAAAACAAATTGTATCTTGATCTCATTACAATCTTTAAACTGAGATTTGTTAAGAAGGGCATACCATTTAACCTTTGCAAGATTTAAAGAAACTAAGAAATACCTTTCCATTTTCTTCGTGGATCTATTTCAAGGGCATTCAAGACAACAGACAAACTGGCCAATCCGCAATATGCAGGTTCTGATTGAGTTTGGAAGTAAGAAATCAACCTGAAGAATCCTTCCACGGTTCCACTTTGAAGGGCTTCAGAGAAGAGTCGCTACAAAATCAAGAAACAGGGGAAGATTAGTACATAGAAGCATGTAGTACTGTGCATAGAAAAAGCTATATATTATTTTTTAAAGGACGTCAAAGTTGTTGGAAAATGTGTCCCAAAGCTAATCATCAGCCTGTTGACGGTTGAGCTATATTATAATTATAATTAATTTATTAATAAATAAAATATATTTTTGGCATTTTCGTCATAAGTTTTCATCTTCTAATGAACTCCATTATTGTGATAAAGTCCTTAGGACTATTTAGGTTCGATAAAGAGAGGATTTATCGATTAGTCTTTAAAATTATTCACGACCAAATGATAAATTGTTAATTAGAACGACAGCGTCTATCGAGCATAGGTCACTGTATGCCATATAGGTTGGTTGTCCTCTTAACTAAGGAGTGTGGAAACACTGGTACGGCATACAGGTGAGATGTAAGAGTACATCGTCATTGAACATAACCAACTTCAGAGCATTCTGCTGTCAAAAATGTCTCTGATGGGATATAGGTATAAGTGTCCCTTAAACCTGAGATCGTCTTAGTGGCTTGCAAGCAACTCACTATGCTTTGGTATCGGACTAACTGAATTTCTAATTCAGTATCGAAAGATTTCTGGGTACAATCAAGTACTTACAAAGTCGGTGTGTGATCAAGATGGGATTGACCACTCTAAGAGTTGGAGAAGAATGTATCACTGTATTTCAATGTAGCAAAACCTTGGCCAGGGTAATCCATAAGATGGATTTCGTATTTTGAAATATAATATGAATAGCCTAATCAGAGTTGACAGTTGAACTCTGAGGTGTCCTACGAGCATTTTTGTCAAGGGAATGAATTATATGGAAACTATATCCACATGGATTCTAAGAATGTTGTTCTACATATTCGACCTATCCGACCGTCGGGTACCATTGCTAGATGGTTACTTCGATACGTACAGAAATCTGTTCCTATGCTATCAACTTATGTTCGGACCAATGAGGTCACACATCTTAGAGTTCACGATCTGATTGGATGGTTGATCAACGATTAAGAATCGTTCTAGAGTTAAACGATCAATATGATTGATGTTTAACCTAGTGCAAGTGTTATAGGAGGATCGATTAGCAATTAAATTGCTAATTGGCTTAATTTGATTGAGCCAGAGGGCTGAGATTGAGTCTAATTAAATATGATTTAATTAGATTTGGTTTGGATTTAATTGGATCAAGTCCAACTGATTTATTGGATAAGCCAAGTGCAAGGAAGAACTAATCCTAGTTCAACTAGGACTTAGGTCAACCCAATTTTCTAATTTGATTAGAAAATTAAATCATAATTAAATCTGATTTAATCTTATTTAATTAAGTTCTTAATTGGGTCAAGACCTAATTTAATTGATTTGATTTATTTTTGATTTAATTTGGTTTGAGAAACTATATTTGATCGAGTCAAAATAGAAATCCTAGTATAACTAGAATTCCTCTCCTTGCGCCACCTTAGTCCGAACGCCCTCCACGCCCTTTTTTTTTTTTGTTTTGTGCGTGGAAAACTTCTCTCCCAAGCCTTCTCACGCATGCCCCTCTCTCCCTCTCTTTCCTATATGCTATTTTGTTATGGACCAAGTCAAAGTTGGTAGTTAGTTTCCAAGTTTCCCATTCTATTGGATAGAACTCTATGAAACTTGGACTCTTCCCTATTGCCGCCCCCCACCCTGTTTTTCCTCTGAATTCCCACGATAAAAAGAGGACTTTTGTGCACCTCTCTCTGATGGTCCACAGCATGGGATGAGGAGGGTGCGCCCAAGTGTTGGGCACCCCAACAACTTGCCTATTTGGGTCCTGCCTTGTCTAGGAATTTGACCTAGACAAGACTTCTATATCTCACTATATAGGATGAATTTTGGGCTGATTTTTGGAAGGATTCTAGACCATTGAGAGGGCTCTTGGGTGTGTGAAAATCAGGATGAGAGACCTCTTGGGCGTTGGATTTTCACAGACACCAATCTAGGTGTCTAGGTGAGAGAACAGAGAAGAAGAAGAGGGTCTTCTTCTAAGATTACTTTGTTCTTCTCTTCTCCTCCTCTTTTTGAGATTATTTGAGAGTGTTTCAGATCTGAAATCTCTCCTCTTCCTTCTGATCTTGGAAAGAGTCCAAATACAGAAGAAGGAAGCACTGGATCGACCATCGAAGAAGGATCAGCACAGTACTAGCATACTGTGCTGATTTTCTGTATCGGACTTCTGATCAAAATTCGTGGGCTCGTGTGGACAACTTTTAGAGGCCGGATGCATGTGCGGTTCGGAGCATCATCCTTAAGTCCAGATCAGCAAGTTAGAACATCTAACTTGCACATGTAGTATAGATTTGATCTATTATAACATATCTGCATTAGATGTAATGTAGATGCATGTTGATGCGATCAACATGTTTTTCTTTCTAATGTTTTTAATTTCTGATTTAATCTCATGGTATAATCGTGTAATAGGATCTTAGATCTAGGGGTTCTCTGCTTTTTATAAATAAATTTTGATTTATTTTAGTCTTCCGCTGCCTGATCTTGAAAAAGTTTCAAAATCTAGCCCTGAAACCCTAGATCTGGTTCCTTCAATTGATATCAGAGCCAGGTTCATTATTACATGATTATTGATGCATGCTTAGATTATTTTTGGATTAGATCTGATTAATAATCTGATAATTAAATTTAAAATTAAAATTATTAATAACACGAACTGCTATAAGGTTGTTCTGCTGTAAGGTTTACTCCTTACAGTGCAAAGGTTGTCCTAGCTTGTATAGATCTAATTTTAATCATAAATTCATTAGATATGATCTAATTTTATTCATGATTTATTATATTTAAAAGAGTTTTAAATATGAAAATAAATGTTTGAGATTGCACGGACTGATCTTATAAGGTTGTCCTGCTGTAAGGTTTATCCTTTACAGTGAAAAGGTTATCCTAGTACGTGCTGATCTAAAACCTTAATCATAAAATTTTAAATTAGACTAAGAAATTTTATAATCTGATTAAAAGTATTTTAATCTGATTTTAAAAATTATAAATATGTTAGATTTGATCTAAGGTAATTTATGATTGATTGGAATTGAAACTGTTTCAATTACATGAACCTGTTTAGATTAGATCTAAAGTAGTTTCATGCTTATCTTACTTGCATATTGATTATGAATCAAACATACAACTTGGTTGGTAGAACCATATTGTAAAAATATTTTATAAATATGAAAATCATTTTTGAAAATCCGAATCCCAACCCTCAGCCCAAAACTTAATTAAGAATTAAGAAATTATTTGATTAAAATCTATGATTATAAATTGAAGATCCTAAGACACAAATCATAACACATTGGGTTAATGAGTTAGTGGGGACTAGGTCCATTAATTAGGTTAGACATAAGATTAGATTAAAGAATGGACTTAATTAAAGAATTGACTAAATCTAATCAATTATTATCTTAGATTAGGTCAAGGATTCTCTAGATCAATTACAATAGTTGAAGTTGGTCAAGTCCATGTCTTTAACAAGAACCAAATGGACTTGATTCTTGGCTAAGTGGTATAACCCGAAATGTTAGGTTGATCTAATTGAAACTAATTAACTAGTTGGTGTCTAAGATAAGTCTGGCATATACGATCGGCAATTTTTAATTGGCAGCCTGCTTACCTGGCCATTTCTGATGGTGTCTAAGGTAAGTTTTGGCAGACCCTCCCACCGATCTCACTTACCTGGCCTTCTTGGTGAGATTATGTTGTGATCAGATCACTTGCTAATTCGAGTTGATCCATGTCAGCTAGGTAAATCAGTGTGACTGATTTAAGTGCTCCTAGACCAGCCGATTAATGGTCTCCCTTAAGCTGACTTGGTGAGGCTGGTCGGAGGATCATGACAAACTGGTTCATTTGACCTTCTCTCTAAATCAAATTAATTAAATTTTTTAAAATTATTAGGTTCTTAAAATGAATTAGTTATGGTGATAACTAGATCATAGCCTCCCATTAAGTGGATGATAATGGATCCATCAGTTGGATAATTATTAGAGGCCCAAAGGCCTGATGCTTATCAGCTGATAGAATTATCATTCATTATATGATTTCTTAGCTGCATCTTTCTAAATGGTGGTCAGGTTAGCCAATCAAAGTTGGGTCTAATCATGCATTAGTTTGATCGACCAAGTATAGTCATGTTAATGGTTGGACCTAACCGGACCTTTTCAATGAAGGCCAAAGCCTACTGATTAGGAACTAGGCAAAAATTTAATTACTAAAAATTGTTTGGAGAAATAATTGATTATGAACCTACCCTTAGATGTACATGGATTGGCCAACCAAAGTTGGGCTCATGTCCAATCTATGTAGATTCTAGTACCTACTAAGAAATTAGGATAATTCCTCAAATTAGAGGTAGAGGCTATCAATTCGAATAAAATAGTGGGAGAATCTTTTGATTAAAATCCAAATCTTTAGGTTTAATGAATAAATTACTAATTATATTTTGATTTTTCTTTGTGCAAATATGACCACTTTCCTATCGCTCCGATCATTGTTAGACAATGATAAGTTGGTGGGACCCAACTTCAGTAGCTGGTACCGAAAGTTGAAAATAGTCCTGGAGTATGAATGGATCCTGTATGTGTTGACAGATCCTGCAACTAAGGAGCCAACTACCAATGCACGTAGAATAATCAGAGACACCAAAAGTGGCTCAGTAACCGAACCACGGTGCGCTGCATTATGTTTGCTGCCACGAGCGATGAGTTCAGTCGCAGATTCGAGATGGCTTAGCCAAAGGATATGCTTCAAGTGTTTGAGGATTCTTTTTGCACACCCGATGACGTTGAGAAACACAAGACTAGTTGTGCCATCTTCAACGCTAGGATGCGGGATAGAGCCTCTGTCACTAATCACGTACTGTACATGATCGAGCTGATAGAGCGATTGAGCAAGCTCAGTTTTTTCTTGCATAAGCAGCTTGAGAATGATGCAATACTGAACTCGCTACCCAAGTCCTATCTCCCATTCCTCACTCATTACAGAATGTCAAAGCCTGAAATAGACTACTACGGATTACTGGGGTTGCTTTAGAACTTTAAGAAGGATTACCAGCTCCAAAAGAAGTTGGTGAACTTAGTGGGAGGTTCGTCTTCTGGTTCACGGCCCTTTAAGAAAGGGAAGAATAATAAGAAGAAGAAGGGCAAAAAGATGCAAGTTTATCCTGGGACATCTGTGCAGGGCTAGACTAAGAAGATCAAGCCTGATAAGGATCAAGCTGAATGCTTCTTTTGCAAGAAGCGGGGGCATTGGAAGAGGAACTGTCCTCAGTACATCATCTCCCTAGATCCGAACAGGCAGAGAAAAAAGCAAGCTATTGCTGGGCAAGGTATTTATATAATAACTCCTTACAATTTCTCTATTTGTGATTATACTAATTGGGTATTAGATACCGGTAGCCCTTACTACATTTGCAATTCATTGCAGGGCTTGTAGGTTAGTAGGAGATTCGAGCAAGGCAAGAGATTCCTGAATGTTGGAGAAGGAAGACCAGTTCCAATTCTAACTTTAGGAATCTTGAAACTTGTATTTGAGTCCCATACTATTGTTTTTAATTATTGTCATTTCTGTCCCAGTTTTTTTTTAATGTTATTTCTGTAGGCCTTTTGGCCAAAGAAAATTATGAAATTTCAATAAAGAAATAGTTTTGTAATATCATTATGAATGGTATTACTATTTTCTCTGGATATTTGAATAATGGTGTATATATGTTATCACGACCTATTAACGTAGTCTATTCAACTGGCAAACATCTTAGATTAGATAGTGTGTTAGATATCTACTTATGGCACTGTAGGCTAGGTCATATAAACAAAAACAGGATAAACAGGTTGATTCGAAAGGGAATCCTCGAAGTCAGTGATTGTAAATCACTTCTAACCTGTGTCCTGTCTTTTTGGTAAAATGACTAAGTCACCTTTTACTGAAAAAGATGAAAGAGCCACTGAGCTCTTAGGTTTAGTACATACTGATGTATGTGGACTAATGAGCACTAGTGCCAAAGGTGGATATTTCTACTTCATCACCTTCATAGATGATCTATCCAAATATGGATATGTCTATCTGATGAAACATAAGTCGGATTTGAAATGTTCAAACGATTCCGAAGTAAAGTAGAAAAATAAATCGAAAAGAGTATTAAAACTCTTCGGTCTGATCGAGAAAGAAAATACCTTTCCGATGAATTTCTCACATATCTAGGAGAGAATGGGATTCTCTCCCAATGGACTCCTCTAGAAACACTGCAGCATGATAGTGTCTGAAAGGAGGATTCGAACTCTATTAGACATGATCCGATCCATGATGGATTTTGCCAGCTTGCCAATATTCTTCTGGGGATATGCACTCGAATCGACTTGCTATCTGTTAAATAGGGTACCAAGTAAGTCTGTAGTTAAGACTCCATATAAGATAGGGATAGGACGTAAGCCAGCACTTTCACATCCTAGGATTTGGGGGTGTCCGGCTTATGTCAAACGGTTAGTTACAGATTTACTTGGATCTAGGTCTGACAAGTGCACATTCATAGAATACCCAAAAAAGACTAAATGATATTATTTCTACCATGCTGATGAACAAAAGGTGTTCGTCAGCCTTAAGACAACCTTTTTGGAAAAGGAGTTCCTTGATGAAAGAACTGTTGCCTCTAAGGTTGAATTTGATGAAGTTCAATAAGTAGAAAGACCGACACCTGTAACTGAACCTGAGTCAGATTTGATTGGATCAGATCCGGAGATCAATGTACCTGCACCATTAAGACGATCCAATAGAGTACCGCATCAGCAGGATAGATACTATGGTTTCTTGATCCAGAACGGTGATCCCATCGAACTCAATGAGAACGATGAGAATCCGATCACCTATATGGATGCAATGTAGAGACCTGATTCCGAGAAATGGCTTGAGGCCATAAAGTTCGAAATGGAATCCATAAAGGTCAACGATGTATGGACATTGGTTGATCCATCCGAAGGGGTTAAACACATTGGGTGTAAGTGGATCTTCAAAAGAAAGAGAAGCACAGACGGAAAGATGGAGACCTATAAAGCCCATCTGGTTGCCAAGGGATATCGTCAATGTTATGGTATTGACTATAACGGGACGTTCTCCCTTGTGGCAATGCTCAAATCCATTCGAATAATGCTTGCGATTGCTGTCCATTTGGATTATGAGATCTGACAGATAGATGTGAAGACAGCTTTCCTAAATGGAGAGCTGACCGAAGAGATGTATATTATACAACCTGAGGGGTTCATATTCATAGATGAGTCCAAGAAGTGCAGGCTTCAAAGATTTATTTATAGACTGAAGCAGGCATCTGGGAGTTGGAACATGCGTTTTAATAAAATGATCAAAACCTATGGCTTCGTTAAGAATGAAAAAGAGCCCTGCATTTACAAATGGACAAATGATCCAGCAATAGTATTCCTTGTCTTGTACGTGGATGACATTCTTTTAATTGGAAATGACATCCCTGCACTGTAGGGAATAAAAGTTTGATTGTCATCACAATTCTCCATGAAGGACTTGAGTGAAGCATCCTACATCCTAGGGATGAAGATCTATAGAGATAGATCTAAGAGAATGCTTGGGTTATCCCAATCCACGTACATAGATACTGTGCTGAAGAGGTTCAACATGGAGAATTCCAAAAAGAGCTATCTTCCGATAGGCCATAGAATTTCTCTCTTTGAGAAGGATTGTCCGACAACTCCTAAAGAGAGAGAGCGTATGAGTAGAGTCTCATATGCTTCAATAATGGGATCTATCATGTACGCCATGACATATACGAGACTACACGTGGCATACTCACTAGAAGTAGTGAGTAGATACTAGTCTGATCCTAGAGAAAATTACTAGAAAGTGGTTAAAATCATACTTAAGTATTTAAGAAATACTAAGGATCAATGGTTGGTTTATGACAAGTCAGACTGAAACTTGTGGAGTTTACAGACTCCAGCTTTCAATCTGACCATGATGACAGCAGAAGCGGGTCGGGATATATTTTTACTCTGAATGGTGGAGCCATCTACTGAAAGAGTTCCAAACAGCATACTGTGGCAGACTTTATTTGCGAAGAAGAGTACATGGCAACATCAGATGCCGCGAAGAAAGCTGTGGCTGAGAAAGTTTATCACCGAGCTCAAAGTAGCACCCTTCCTTGATGGTCTGATCCTGCTTTACTGCGACAGCATTGGTGCCATAGCTCAGGTAAAAAAACTAAAAACACACTAGCGGACGAAGCACATTCTGCGCCGCTTCCACCTGATTCAGGAGATCATGGATAGAGATGACGTCGATCTTCAGAAGATCAACAGAAAAGAGAACCTGACCGATCCCTTCACTAAAGCCCTGGCGATAAAGAAGTTCGACAACCACAAGTCGATGATGGATATTAGATACTATGCCGAGTGGCTTTAGGACAAGTGGGAGTTGTTGAAAAATGTGTCCTAAAGCCAATCGTCAGTCTGTTAACGGTTGAGCTATATTATAATTATAATTGATTTATTAATAAATAAAATATATTTTCGATATTTTCATCACAAGTTTTCATCTTCTAACGAACTCCATTATTGTGATGAAGTCCTTAGGATTATTTAGGTTCGATAGAGAGAGGATTTATCGATTAGTCCTTAAAATTGTTCACGACCAAATGATAGGCTGTTAATTAGGACGACAGCATCTATCGAGCATAGATCACTGTATGCCATATAAGTTGGTTGTTCTCTTAACCAAGAAGTGTGGAGACACTGGTATGGCATACAGATGAGATGTAAGAGTACATCGTCATTGAACATAACCAACTCCAGAGCATTCTGCTGTCAAGAATGTCTCTGATGGGATATAGGTATAAGTGTCCCTTAGACCTAAGATCGTCTTAGTGGCATGCAAGCAACTCACTGTGCTTTGGTATCGGACTAACTGAATTTCTAATTTAGTATCGAAAGATTTTTGGGCACAATCAAGTACTTGCAAAGTCGATGTGTGATCAAGATGGGATTGACCACTCCAAGAGTTAGAGAAGAATATATCACTGTATTTCAATATAGCAAAATCTTGGCCAGAGTAATCCACGAGATGGATTTCGTATTTTGAAATATAATATGGATAGCCTAATCAGAGTTAACAATTGAACTCTGAGGTATCCTACGAGCATTTTTGTCAAGGGGATGAATTATATGGAAACTATATCCACATGGGTTCTAAGGATGTTGTTCTACACATTCGACCTATCCGACCGTCAGATATCATTGCTAGATGGTCACTTCGATTCGTACAGAAATCTGTTCCTGTGCTACCGACTTAGGTTCGAACCTATGGGGTCACACATATTAGAGTTCACGATCTGATTGGATGATTGATCAACGATTAAGAATCGTTCTAGAGTTAAACGATCAATACGATTGATATTTAACCTAGTGCAAGTATTACAGGAGGATCGATTAGTAATTAAATTGCTAATTGGCTTAATTTGATTGAGCTAGAGGGCTGAGATTAAGTCTAATTAAATATGATTTAATTAGATTTGGTTTGGACTTGATTGGATCAAGTCCAATTGATTTATTGGATAAGCCAAGTGTAAGGAAGAACTAGTCCTAGTTCAACTAGGATTTAGGTCAACCCAATTTTCTAATTTGATTAAAAAATTAAATCTAAATTAAATCTGATTTAATCTAATTTAATTAAGTCCTTAATTAGGTCAAAACCTAATTTAATTGGTTTGATTTATTTTTAATTTAATTTAGTTTAAGAAACTATATTTGATCAAGTCAAAATAGGAATCCTAGTATGATTAGGATTCCTCTCCTTGCGCCACCTTAGTCCCAACGCCCTCCACGCTCCTTTTTTTTTTGTTTTGTGCATGGAAAACTTCTCTCCCAAGCCTTCTCACGCATGCCCCTCTCTCCCTCTCTTTTCTATATGCTATTTTGTTATGGACCAAGTCAAAGTTGGTAGTTAGTTTCCAAGTTTCCTATTCTATTGGATAGAACTCTATGAAACTTGGAGCCTTCCCTATTGCCGCCCCCCACCCTATTTTTCCTCTGAATTCCCACAATAAAAAGAGGACTTTTGTGCGCCTCTCTCTGATGGTCCACAGCATGGGATGAGGAGGGGGCGCCCGGGCGCCCCAACAACTTACCTATTTTGATCCCGCCTTGTCTAGAAATTTGACCTAGATAAGACTCTTCTATATCTCACTATATAGGACGAATTTTGGGCTGATTTTTGGAGGGATTCTAGACCATTGAGAGGGCTCTTGGGTGTGTGAAAATCAGAATGAGAGACCTCTTGGGCGTTGGGTTTTCACAAACACCAATCTAGGTGTCTAGATGAGAGAACAGAAAAGAAGAAGAGGGTCTTCTTTTAGGATTACTTTGTTCTTCTCTTCTCCTCCTCTTTTTGAGATTATTTGAGAGTGTTTCAGATCTAAAATCTCTCCTCTTCCTTCTGATCTTGGAAAGAGTCCAAATACAGAAGAAAAAAGCATTGGATCGACCATCGAAGAAGGATCAACACGGTACTAGCATACTGTGCTGATTTTCTGTATCGGACTTCTGATCAAGATTCGTGAGCCCGTGTGGACAACTCTTAGAGGTCGGACGCGTGTGCGGCTCGAAGTATCATCCTCAAGCCCGAATCAGCAAGTTAGAACATCTAACTTGCACAGGTAATATAGATCTGATCTATTATTACATACCTGCATTAGATGTAGTGTAGATGCATGTTGATGTGATCAATATGTTTTTCTTTCTAATATTTTTTATTTTTGATTTAATCTCATGCTATAATCATGTAATAGGATCTCAAATCTAGGGATTTTCTACTTTTTATGAATAAATTTTGATTTATTTTAATCTTCCACTGTCTGATCTTGAAAAAGTTTCAAGATCTAGTCCTGAAATCTTAGATCTGGTTCCTTCAAAAGTCGCATAGGTAAGAGCATGCTCTTAAACAATTTATCAGAATATTAACTTACTATGTTTTCACAAAACTCAAAGCATCATGTCCCATCACATCCTCAACAAAAATAATCTCACTAAAAAGAAAAATGGCAGAAATTATAGTCAAAAATTGTCATAAAACTTAAAAGCATCATGTTCTTCCAGCATTTCCAATTATTATCTTCCCTAGTTAGTCATCTGACAACAAACTAATATGATACCCATGTAAGTGTTACATGTATTCAAGGGAGAGAGAAGAGGAAAACTCAGTCTCATAGGTGAATAAATCATCTGTTTCATGCACAATTTAAGAACCATACATACCTTTTGATGAAATAAACGTGTTGTATGCCAAACATAGTGATTTTACATTAAGATAGCGAATGGTCCAGGTCAAATCAGGTCATCAGACACAACCCATCTCCAATTGTCCACTGCAAATATAATATTTGATGGTCTACAGATATTTTGCCCTCTTGAAAAAGTTATATGGTTGAGCTTTCAAGCTTGGATCATCATACAACATTTAAGACATTTCTAGTCTGCATTCTATCACTTCTTTGCATATATATGGTTGTAATTATGTTAAAACCATTTTCATATGTGCCCCATGTAATACATAAATAATGAGAAGTATACCTGAGTACTTGGTTGTTGGGTTCCTTAATGATCCCCGAAGGGTTGTTGTATTACCAATAAAGCTCCTAACTTGGTATCAGACATACAATCAGTCAATAACTGCTCCACCTGATACCTTGGCAGTGCATTTTAAGATGCCATAAATGTTGGAGTCCACAAATTAAGCTTGCCAGGACAATAGTTCGTACAATTTTTGCATGAGCTACCAGTTAGGGAGACATCCCAACTCACATAAGCAGCAGCACTTGTAGAATCCTTTTCAGATTTTAATCCTGGATTTATAGGATAGAATCCCAAAATCCTACAACATACCATAGAATCCAATATTTCTCTTTATTCTTCAGTTACCTAGAACCCCCTATGTTATTAAAAGCATGTATTTAAATGTATAATATGCATTTAAGAAAATTCTAGGAACCATAATAAAGGCATAGATGAATTTACACTTGTGCTATCCACTGCACTAATAACAACAGATCCTGTTATCGTTAAATTTGTAAGCATTGCCACATGAATACATGCTTTAGAAAAAATGTAGTTCATCTTAGAAACACGATGTCTTTTTGAAGAACTTAATAAAAAACACTTTGATCCTTCCAATTTTTTACCACTTTGCACATCAACAACCGCCCTAGTATTTAACTATTAAATAACATAGGGCAATCAAGAAAATACTCCAAAACAACCCATTATCCATAAATCTGTACTACTTAAAACCTAATTACAATCTTGGCAGTCAGCAAATAGGGGTTAAAAAAAAAAAATCTCACTGCAAGCAAATACGGTGAGAAATTTAACGCCTTTTTTATTGGAAGCAAATAAGGAAAAATACAAATTACAATATCAGCAGAAAACAAATAAGGCAAATGAAAATTCTGAGTATAAACAAATAAGGAAAAGCCTAATCACAATCCCAGCAATAAACAACAAGGAAAAAAATTAAAAATTCCAGATGTACCCAAATAATTTTAAAATTTAATTTACATTTTTCCTCTATTGACGATACTTCTCTTTCTAGGGTTAGAGAAATAGTAAAGGATACAAGAAGAAAGGACATCTTAACAGGAATAACTAGACCCTAGTTGCGAGCTAGATATGTACCAAAAATGCATTCAAAAGAAACAGTTTTAGAAACTCTAGGGAATATTATCAAGATATGGAAAAGAGAGGAAGAATAAAAGATCACGCATCATTGTCTAATTTTAGGACGAAGTTAGAGAAAGATTGGATCATCGCAACCTCGAAACATATAAACGATCCGACAACTAAACATCGCATAGAAAACCAGCCCATAATCTTAGAAACTTGAAATGAAATACCATTCCAACAGCTTGGAGAAACAACATCAGGGTGTAAGAACCCAAGCAACTTGATGATACGACTCATTGAGAAATCCCAATCTCAAATTAAAGACGACTAAAATTGGTTGATAGAGAAGAAAAAAGCACCGAGGGGAAAGAAGTAAAAGAACTTATAACAACGACGACGACGATTAAATTACTGAAGCCATACGACATATAGTCGGAGCAACAAATTAGCTGCAGTCCCCGGTTTCGTTTTCGTTTCTTAATATGAAGAGCAGATCAAAGAGGGATCAAACGAAGTACAGAGTTGGAGAGGGAATAATACCTTCCCTTCGGACGAGGCGAACTCGATCGCGGGTGGAGAAGGGAGTATCCGCCGATAGATACTCGCCACCGCCATTCCCCCTTCCTCCTTTCTCTCCTCTTATTCCTTTCCTCTAGCTTTACGAGGGCCAGGAAAAGCCCCGATATAATTATCATCGGACCCGCCAAGCTTAACCCCTTTCAAAACAGCCTCTGACGCGACTTAATAACACCCCGGGTAATTCTTTGCGCACCGCGCGTACCCCCGTGGACGGTGCGTACCCCTGTGGACTAACCGACAAAATCGGTGCTCCACACGGTAACGGCCTGGTTTACAAATTGGGCCTGTCAGACGGTGGGCTTGGGTCTAAAATATAAAGTCGCTGATGCTTCAGCGTGTCATTAGCCCACAGTTGGTTTTAGAGCTGTTCTAGCAGGGAAAATTCTTTGCTCACCCGCAGACGGTGAGCACGGATGCTCAGTGCCAGTAGTGATCGGCTCATACGTAGATCCGGATGGAAAAAAAAGCATAATATCTCATAAAAAAAAACTTTTCATCCAAGCCCATGGTCAGCAAAGAATTTTTCATTCTAGCAGACGCCAAGATATATTAGCTACAGAATGCGCACATATGATATGATATAATATGAAAATCGGTCATTTCACCATAAGTTACTATGACATTACCAAGTGTACGTAGGGGTTGCACATAGCATTGCCAATTGTAGATAGCAAGGCCATCTGTTAAATGATGATAAATCACACCTCCAAACTCTTCATCTTCTAGTTTTTATAATATTATAATCAACGATAGATCTCATTTGGTATTTCATTTCAATCTCCCTTATCCTCTTCTCTCTTCTTTTCCAAAAGATGGATGAAGAAGACGAAAAGTACCATTCAAGCAGAGATGATCTTCATTGAGAGAGACTCTACTACCGTCATTGTATGGATCTGGGAGAATATGAAGTAGTTGAAGGCACATCTACTCTTTGGTCTATTCTTCGACATTTTATAGCAATGTCAGTCCGACATATCCATAGGGAGGCCAACAATGCAGTAGATTGGATCGCATCTTTTATGGTAGAGCAGATAGGAGACTGGACCTGGATACATGATGATACTTGCCCACCAACCCTATGGAATCTTTTGTATTCTGATTTTATGGGCTGCTCACACATTAGATTGGTGTGACCATCCTTTTTTACCAAAAAAAAATACTATATGAAATTATATAGTATTATAAATAAATTCAGATATTCAGATACAGATCGGATAATTGTCTATCAATATCCATATGTATTTTTTTTTATAGATAAAAATATTAGTCAAATCTTCAAATTTCTATCTATATTCAAATTGATTCAGATACAAAAATGAATCCTAACGAATATTATCCATACCATTTTTATTCCTATTTGCAATCAATTTTAATAGGCTAGTTATTGCGGAAACATATTCAGCTCTATTTCATTCAAATAACCTGTGATTCATGTCACTTATTCAAACAAAAATAACCAATCTAGTTTAAAAAAATTATTTTATGTTACTATTTCATTTTATTTTGAAAGAATCAATTGTTTTCTAGTTGTTTTAGAAATATATATCTTTTTCAAACATGTGCGGTGGTTATTTTATTTTAAAATATTATTTTTAGAAAAAGAGCCAAAATAAGTATTTCATGTTAAAAGATTGACCGGCTTAGAACAAGGATTCTAGAGCAACAAAAGTATAGGATAAATGGTTTGGTTGGTACCTATTGTTGCTGAAAATTATGCACTTCGGAAGCGGAGCGGTCGACTTCTCGCAGAAAGTGTTGGAGTGTCATGCAAAATAAAGTCCGGACTGAAGGATATGACTCTTGTGAGAACTCTCCGATACTCAAGTCAATAGAGAACAATTAAGCAACAACGAGTTTTTTGTGAGGAATTTCTTGCTTATCTGAATCCTCGAGGTTTGTGGTATTTGTAGGAAAGCTTCATATGGTAGTTACACCATTCTGCTAATTTTTGACCGCTAATATCGTCTTGGCGAGATTAGGAATGCCCTTTTCAAATGGAAAGATTGTTATCAACATGGTCAAGATGTCTTATCTACCATCGATGGTTTAGACATAGTGGAGAATAGTTTGTTCGTGGCTGGATTACGACTGTCTTGCTGTTAACCGTTAAGATAAGTCTTTGGGCATGTAGGTGAGCTACTTATTTGAGGTGCTTTATAATTACGAAATCATCTGAGCCATTCATTGAATAAAATGGGTTGGATCAGCTTTCGGAGTCGGACATCAGTTCAAAGGGTATTATGATAACTTTTCTATCCTCTGGATGTTCATGGATTTGAACTGAACTGAGATGTTTCGAATATCGATCGACCGATCTGAGGCATTTACGTTACCATCGTAATACTATCCTTCTAGTGTTGAGTCTGAGAATCAAGCAAAAGGACTATTCCTGAATGACGCTTCAGATTGGATGATTTATGTCTTTATCTGCGGCCATACTCAGGCATTTAATTATTGACGACGACATCCCTCGATGTGAGAGCGACTTCAATCGAAGGGTCCACCTATCCGCTGGCTATTTGGGAGAGATAATTTTAAAAGGGCGTTCGTTTGTCTTCATCTTCCTTCTTTTAAGTGCATCCAGAAGGTGTGTGAGAGGAAAAAAAGGGGGATTGCAAATACGATGCCTCTTGTCTTTCATATCCTTCTCTTTAGAGTTATCTCTGCGAACTTTCAGAGCTAGATGGATCCTCTGATGATAAAGACATTGAAAAAAATATCGGCTCGAAAGTTGTGGACCAAGGCTTCGTCTGCTCAGTCTCAAGCTTCCGAGAGCTCTTCTGTTGAGGCCTTGGATGTTGCTCCCTCAACAACTTCTCTTCCCATCCCAGGTGATGCAAGGAGAGACAAAACCCTACCAGTGAGTGATTCATAGAATCCAGTAAAGGATGCTAAAGTTGAGCCAAGGGATCCGACGAGGGAGGACATGGAGGTGGCGGTAGAATCCGCGATGGAAACCACTGTAATAGTTGTTCCTATAATTTTTTCGATACGTGCCATCATAGAGATGGAAGAGAATCTCCCCGAAAGGATGATAGAAATCGTGGAGGCAACTGATCCCCTTAGTTTGGCTAGAGTGGTTGAGGTCATCGAACCGTAGATGCCAGAAACACCTGCTTCTAGCACCCATCCAACAAAGATTCGGATGGAGATGATGCCATCAGCTCCTCTTTCTTCTTCAGCTGGAGGCTGCCTTAGAGTTGTCGCCGAGTTTCTGAGGAACTAGCTTGCTCCCGTAGACAGGTGGGCCTTGGATGGAGAGGGCGCTCAAAATCAAATAGCGGGTGCCTTCGGATTGTTGGCTTTAATTAGCCATTACTTGGCAAATTTCGTTGGGGCCACCTCTGGGTTTTTGCCTTTAGAACTTGTAGAGGCAAAAGGAGAGCTCGAAAGATTTAAGTATTATCTAGAGCAGGAGAAAGCCGCCAATGTTGACCTAGTTAGTGAGATCGACTACTCTGAAAAGGCTCTTTCTGAGGCTCAGAAAGTGATCAATTGGCGAGATGATGAACTAAGCAGGGTTCGTCGGAGGGTCGAGGTCCTTGAGAGGCAGAGATCTGAAGCCGATCAGGACTGTCGTCAGGCTCATGACATTATTAAATGCTTGAAAAGGATGCTCATGGAGAGGATTGGATTTTCGTCAGAGGCATATCCTCCTCAAGAGTCCGGCAGTCGGCCGAGTAAAAGATCAAGATCTTCTAGTAGGGATCATCGTGTAGAAGAGGCATCCCGGAGGCCCAAAATTTTCTCATCCAGAGGAGGACCTATGACTCAAGAATCTTTAGTTGAACTTTAGACGATGAGAGAGAGACTCAAGCGGTTAGAGAAGTCGGAACTGACTTCGTCACCAAGGCTTGCAAGTTAGGATTCTATGCAGGCTTTAATCAATGTAAGAAAATGGTTCTGCCTCATCTTCCTGAGGATATTGTTGAATTTCTATATACAGATCGATCAGACATGAACCTGCAGTCCATGATACGTGTTTATCTCGGCGAGTTTGCAAATGCATCTGATATCGTCACCGGGAAGAATAGGGTGGATCCAGAAATTCAGGCAGTTAGAGTAGAAGTCGAGGGAGATCCTCCCAAGGTGAGTCATTAAAGAGTTTTTGATGTAGCTTTATATTTTTTTTTTCTCTTTTTATTTTGTAAACCATGTTTGGTACGATATATCTATGAAGAGAATTTTCTTTTTGTTGGAGTGATCCATTCTCTCTTTTTTCTTTTTTTGCATATCGTTCCAAGCTGTTTGGCTTGTTTTCCAATCCAAGTCGTATTTTCGTCATTTTGGCATGTCCATCAGATGATTCAGAGGAAACAAAAAGGAATGGATTTGGAACCGCCATTTGTGTGCTGACTACTGCGGCATGTTCTCGCACGTTGCTTCGAAAGTAGAGCAGAGCATGATTCTAACTATCCATATCAATTTGTTGTATCAACAGCGAAGATTGCATCTAATCGGTGATCGCCACGTATCAAGGTTGTATCGATCTCCATTTTTTGCATTCAATGTTCTGAGAAGATGAATCATTTGAATTTTTGCTAATTTGATTTGTACATAAGGCCCAGATGAAACAAAAGGTTAGACTTTGTTACTTTCTTCTAGTCATAAGCCCTTCGCCTATCTATCTTTTTTCTTCTTTAGTTTCTATTCATCTTTTTCTTTCTGTGGAAGATGGCTTGCTTCGGAGATCTCAGATTCACTCCATTAGCTTTTCGATCAGAGTTAACAGAGGAGGATCTGATGGTGATCCACAGTCAATTTAATTTTCCTCCAAAGTTTCAACTCGAAGTTCCGAAGCCAGAGGAACATGTCTGCAGTCCTCCTTCCGATCGGATAGGAGTGTATGAGGAATGCTTCCACCCCGGACTGAGGTTTCTTCTTCATCCCTTTTTCGTCGTTCTTTTTTGTTACTTAGAGATGTTATTTTGTTCTGTGATCTTTCTTGTTACTTGGAGATGTTGTTTTTTTCTGTGGTGCCAAACTCGTGGCGTCATATTTGTGGATTCATTACAGCATGTCTTTTAGCCGAGGTAGAGCCAATCATTACCCTCTTCTATTATTATTTCATGATCAAGAGGCATCCTATTGCCCGCGGTTGGTGGTACATGACCCCTAGGATCAGGAAAGGCATTCTCCTACTGATTCGAGGTGCTTTTTCCACCATTCACGGCTGGAAGACCCAATTTTTATTTGTTTCGTATACTTTGGACGAAGATTGGGGTTTTGTTGATTGGAAGGAGCCTCAAAAGAATTTATTGAAAGATCCATCATTTGATCTATGCTTGAAGCGAGACCGGATACCTTACATGGTTTCGAGATTCCAGAGTTGAAGGAGCTCCTATTCGAATAGATCCTGTTCAATGTCGGCATTAGCTAATTTAACTTCAGGGGTATGCATTTGTTTTTCATGTTTATAAATCTTTCAAGCTTTGAATCCAATGTTGATCGACTAATGCCTCAGATTATAGGAAAAGATCAAAGTCCGCCAAAGATTTTGGCGCCAAAGGCTTCGGGTTCAAAGGGTCATCGAAAGAAGAAGGTAAATGCGGCTAGTAGGAGATCTACCTATGTCTGAATTGAACCTCTTCTGGCGCCACCATCTTCTGAAATCGAGGGATCCGACCCTCTCAACCTCAAGGATTTCTAGATTGTGCAAGTTTCACACTATTCGGATCCCCTAGTCCTCGAGGGTAATTATCAGACC
Source organism: Cocos nucifera (assembly GCA_006176705.1). NCBI lineage: Eukaryota > Viridiplantae > Streptophyta > Magnoliopsida > Arecales > Arecaceae > Cocos > Cocos nucifera. The sequence goes on along the minus strand of QRFJ01000002.1, from coordinate 4,489,582 downwards.
TCCATTGAATGCTTGTTCAACGAGGTTGCTTTAAGTTTATCAGCTCCCAATTTTCCCGCTCTTTTTCCAAAAGAGGAGCCATCCAAGAGAGCTGGAGTTGGTAAGACAGCGATGGTTGGAACGCTGCTCGTCGAGACCGTCAGAACTTCCAAAATTTCATTGATTAGTATTTCCAAGGCTCCACTAGATGAGCCATGGGTTTCCAAGGCTGTCGGGACTTCTAGAACTACACCAACCAATAGATGACTATAATTTGGCATGCAAGGCATTCTCAAATTTTTTTTTTCTTGCCGACGCATCCAAATTATTGGTTGAGCCTCTAAAGACGTTGAGACAGAAGGCTTTGGACTGCTTTGTTCGGGTTGGTCGAAAGCATCGACTATGCTGTTTTGTTTTTATCTCTTCATTTTAAGACTTGTTTCTTATGAACTTTGTAGAACACTTCGACAGCTTGCCCACCATCTGAATGGGTTCATAGAGAACACCATTAATCTTTTGGACAGGGCAACAAGGTTTGATGTTGAAACCATAATACTTAAAAAGACCAAGGATCAACTATGAAAGGCAGTTGGGGAAGCCTTCGATAGTGCTGAAGCTGCTGAGAAGAAGATTCAGGATGCCGAGGCGGCATTGATGAGATCTGTAGAAGAGAATGCTCGACTACTCGACATTAATAAGGTTTTAGAGATTGAGGTCGATGAGTTAAGAGCTCGAGTTGCCAAAGCCAAGGTGTCCAAAGTGGAGGCTCTACTTGCGGCAAAAATAGTAGAGGAGAAAGTCTCGAAGGTTGTTGACGATTTTTGAGCATTAGAAGAATTCAGGGAGGAGAAAGCTTTATTTATATTGGATGCTTATGATGAAGGAAAATACGTCGTCCGCGAAGAAGTGGCTTCCAAGTATCCAGGATTGGATCTAAGCTTTCTGGACATGGTTCCGGGAGCTTCTGCTTTCGATCTAGAAGATACCCCCTGAATCTTTTGTATGCTTCGGCATATTAGGAATTACTGTATAGGAAAAATAAAGTTTTCTTTTGTTTCTTGTCATTTTCCCCTTCTGACTTAATTTTTTTGTCCTACTTCGATTTGAGAAGTCGTTACTTTGGCTCGATGGGCCTCATATTTTTTATTTTCATTCGAGAATTCACGAACCTATCTTTTCGCTTTTCGTGTGCATATTTAATGGGATGTGCCCATTTTTTTATGCAGCATTAAGTGCGCACGATTCCAGAAGTGTCGTGACCGTAAGTTTTACGTAAAATTTGATACTTTGCTATGGATGGTGGAAATATCCAACCCTTGACTTACACGTGATGCGACTTGATGTTTGTAATTATGATGGGTTCGCCTATTTATAGCAACCTCTTGCTTGTTAATCCTTCCATCTATGGTGTCCAAAACCATCTTGCGGAATGCCCACAAGATGGTTTAGTCCCTCAAAGGGGAATGAAGTTCTTTTTCTTTGTCATGATGACCGCCATCTGGTCGAAGGAGTTGGCAGGCGCCGATTGGCTTCAACCAATTCAAGGATGCTGGTGGCGGGTGTTTCATCATCCGGCAATTTCCACTCTCGATCCAAAGAGCTTTATCATCTCGCTCCTTCTGTAGGAGGTGGTCTCTCGCTCAATCCTGAGAGCTTTGTCATTATTTTTCTGCCTTGAGAGGATGGGTTTCGTGACTTTCCTCAAAAGGGGCCAGAGGTTATGCCACCTTTGCAGAGGAGCAGGAAGAAGTTGAGCCACCGTTGGGGAGGCTAACAAAGATTGCATCTTATGATTCGAAGACTCCCTCAGCTATGGTATCATCCACGACCACAGTTCTAAGATGTCGATGGGTGCTTTGATGCAATTTTGAGATATTTTCCCAGTTAAATATCATGCATCTAGATTCCTGCAAAGCACTGCTTCCTCCTCGACTGAAGCATCTTCATGGATGATAGCTCGAATCGACTCCAACTTCCTCCGTTAGTGGCATCGGCTATAACCGATGCCTTTATATGAAGGTGATCCATTCTTCAGGAGTGTGGCTACATGCTTATATTGAAGAAATGTATTCCAGTCCGAAGTCACACTAATTTGGGCTTGATACGTGCATGTTATGATATCTTCCAAGACGACGGCTTGAGGCTGCAAAGAAAGAAGGATCTACCCTTGGCAAGCCCACTTTTGTACTATTTCTCGAGGATGATGATTTCCTTTTCGTTGTAACATTTTTGTTGTTTCTTGTAAAAGCAATATGTTGCTCTTGTAAGAGTTTCACTTATATGAATGAGAATATTTTTCACTTTCATTCTGTCATATCTTGTTACAGTCTTGCATTTCTTGTATATTACCCTGATTAGGGAGATTTGAAGTAGTTCCAATATGAGGAACTCGCTGTATATTATTTCGATCAAAGGAATCCTAAGTTGAAGCAGTTTCGATCGAAGGAACTAACTGTATATTATCCCAATCAAAGGAATCTTAAGTTGAAGCAGTTCCGATCTAAGGGATTTGCTATATATTATCCCGATCAAAGGAATTTATATTGAGTAGTTTCGATCCAAGGAATCTGCCGTGAGCGGTTCTAATTTGAGGAACCTGCTATAAGCTATCCTGATTAAAGGAATCTTGAGTTAAAGCAGTTCCAACCTGAGGAACTTGCCATATGTTATCCCGATCAAAAGAAATTTTGAGTTGAAGCAGTTCCGACCTAAGAAACTTACTGTATGTTATCCCGATCAAAGAGATTTTAGTTTAAGCAATTCCAATATAAGAAACTAGTTGTGTGTTATTCCGATCAAAGAGATTTTGTGTTGACTTCGTTTTAAGTCCTTTTGTCTCACATGCATACACCGATAGAATAAGAAAGTGAATTTGGAAATTCATTTATTCATTTAGTTTATCGATAATACATATAGAGATTAGCCAAATTTCATGGCCTAGGGAGTGAGGTCCCATTGAGTTATTTCAGTCGATAAGTTCCTGTCCGCACCATCTTATCAATCTGGTAGGGGTCCTTCCAGTTGGATGAAAGCTTTTCTTGTTCAGTAGGCTTGGAGACTTTGGCTCTTCGAAAGATGAGATCATCAGCTCGGAATTCTTTGGTTTTGACCTGGGCGTTATAATATCTAGCCATCTTCTGTCGATATGCAGCCATCCTCACCACTACTCATTCTCTGCTTTCCTCGATTAGATCGAGCTTGGCTCTGAGCCAAATGGGATTGGTGTCCTCATTGTATTCTTCGACTCTGACAAAAGAAAGTCCAAATTCCATGAGTATGACTGCTTCTATGCCAAACGCCAAGTTAAAATGCATCTCACTTGTTGGAATTTTTTTAGTTGTTCGATAGGCCCATAGGATATGATAGAGTTCTTCTATCCATGACCCCCCAGTCTGATCTAATCTGGCTTTGAGATCTTGTAGGAGAGTCCTGTTAGTGACTCTACTTTTCCATTTGCTTGTGGATGGCCTATCGAAGTGATGCGTTGCTCGATCCTGTGGTCTTCGTAGAATTTTCTGAGTCGAAAACCACTAAACTGCCTTTTATTGTCTGAGATCAATACTTTGGGGAGGCCATAATGGTAGATGATCGATTTTCAAATGAAATCTTAGACTTTTGATTCTATGATTTGGGCCAATGGCCCAACTTCTACCCACTTTATGAAGTAATCGATAGCTACTAGTAAAAATTTATGCTGGCTCGAAGCTCGAGAAAACGAGCCTAAAATGTCTAATCCCCACTGGACGAACGGCCATGAAGCTTCAATAGGAGTCAGAAGAGTTGCTGGTTGATGCTGAATCCGATTGTTGCATTGGCATTGCTTGCATCTTCTGACGAAGTCTTGAGTATTCTGCTATAGTGTCGGCCAGTAGTATCCATGCTAAAGGATCTTATAAGATAAAGATCGACCCTCCAACTGATTTTTATAGATTCCTTCATGAACCTCTCGCAAGGCATAATCGACTTCAGAGAGGCGTACGCATCTTAGGAGGGATAGAAAAAAAGACCGCTTGTATAAATCATTGTCAAGTAGTACATATCTAGCAGCTTGATTCTTGATTTTTCGAGTTTCTTTTTAGTCCGATGACATTTCTCATGTCCTCGAATACTTCAAGATTAGGTCCATCCAATTGGGTTCTTCATTGATCTATTGAACAGTGGTGGACTCCTCTAGGCTCGAAGCTTTCAGGACCTTAAAGTAGGTTTCTTTACTCAGATCAGTGGGCAGCAAGGATGTGAGCTTTGATAGAGCGTCAGCTTTGGCATTTTGTGTCATGAGAACTTGTTGGATGTTAAAATATCTGAAGGACAAAATCAAGTCTTTTATCTTTTAGAGGTAATTTTTTCATATTTTCTTCTCGGGCCTCGTATTCTTCTTTGATTTGCCCCACTATCAGCTAGGAATCGCTGAATATCTTTAGGCATTGAGCTCCAATTTCTTGAGCAATTTTCAATCCAACAATAAGGGCTTCATATTCCGCCTCGTTATTAATGGTTGAAAACTCGAAGTGTAAGGAATATGCCACCACATCTTCTTCTAGACTAGATAGAATAAGCCTAGCTCTTGATCCTGATGAGTTCGATGAGCCATCGACGTGCAGGATCCATATTTATTCTAGATCTGACCCCAAGTTTTTGTTATCCTCTAAACTTGTAGGGTCTGCAGGTCTGCCTTCTGAGTTTTCTTCCGGAGGCTCCTTATCTGGTATAGTGCATTCGAGGATGAAATCTGCTAAGATCTGAGCTTTGATAGAAGGTCTCGGTCGATATCATATGTCTAGTTCTAAAAGTTCTAATGCCCACTTTGCAATCTGATCCGAAGTATTTGATCAATGTAGGACCGTCCTCAATAGCTAATCTGCAAGTACTATCACAGTGTGAGCCTGAAAATAACGTCGAAGCTTTCTTATGATGATGATCAATACAAAGATCAATTTTTTCAGCTTGGCATATCTGGTTTCTGCATCATGGAGGACTTTACTGACGTAATATATAGGTTTCTAAAGACATCCTTCCTCTTGAATGAGGACTGCGCTAATTGCCACTGGCGAAATAGCCAAGTAGAGAAGCAGCTCTTCATCCGACAATGGCTTAGTGAGCAAAGATGGAGAACTGAGATATTTTTTTAATTCTTTGAAAGCTCTTTGGCATTTTGAGGTCTATTGAAAATTCATTAGCTGTAAGTTTAAGCATATGAAAAAATAGGAGACACCTCTTGGCCAACCTCAAGATGAAACGATTAAGAGAGATAATTTTACCAGTCAAATGTTGTACCTTTTTTATTATTTTATGGAGGTGACATTTCCAGGATCGCCTTGATCTTCTTAGGGTTTATTACAATGCCTCGACGAAAGATCATAAAGCTAAGAAACTTGCCGATGGTAACTCTAAAAGCACACTTCATAGGATTCAACTTCATTTGATATCGATGAAGTGTGTCAAAGGTTTTTTGGAGGTCTTCTACACGATCAGGTATCATTTAGCTCTTAACCAGCATGTCGTCAACATACACCACCATGTTTCAGCCTATTTGATCTTTAAAAATTTTGTTGACTAGCCTTTGGTATGTGGCTCCTGCATTTTTAGCCCAAAAGGCGTCACCCTATAATAGAAAAAGCCCGTGGTCAGTTATAAAGGCTATTTTCTCCTCATCTTTAGGGGCCATTCGAATTTGATTGTAATAAAAAAAAATGTCCATGAAGCTAAGGAGTTCATGTCTTGAAGTGGCATCGATCAATTGATCGATCCAAGGTAGTGGGTAACTATCTTTCGAGCAGACTTCATTCAGGTTAGTGAAGTCGATACACATATGCCACTTTTCATTTACCTTCTTCACCAAAACGATGTTCGCTAGCCAATTTGGACACATTGCCTCTTAGATGAAGCTAGCTTTCATCAGTTTGTCCAGCTCCTCGGTGACTGCTTTTTGGCGTTTTAGAGCAAAGCTTCGCTTCTTTTGCTTAATTGGACGATAAGTTGGGTCTACCCTTAGATAATGGGACATCACCTCCGGATCGATCCTAGGTATATCAGCAGTCGACCAGGCAAAAAGGACCACATTCGCCTGCAAAAGAGCAATCAACTGGTGTTTTGTTACCTAATCAAGGCAAGATCCGATCTTAATGGTTCGATGGGGATTCTCCTTTTTTAGCAAAATTTTTTGGAGGTCATTAGATGGTTGGATCCGATTTTTCGTCAGATCATCTCGTGCATCCAACCCTATTGGGAGTTCAGGCTGGTTTTTCACTGGGTTTTCTATTTGGAGCTTGACGATGAAACATTATTTTGCCATAATCTGGTTGCCCTAGATTTTCCCCACTCCATGGATTGTTGGGAACTTGACCATGAGGTGGTAGCTGGACACAACAGCTTTAAGCTTCCATAGATTCTGCCTTCCGAGAATTGCACTATAGATCAAAGGAAGCTTCACAATAAGAAAGTCCACCTGTATTGTTATCTGCTGAGGTGGGGTGCCCATTGTTATAGGCAATTTGATCATTCCCTCCAGAACTATGGAGTTTTCAGAAAATCTTTGGATCGGCGCACCAAATTTAGTTAACCGATCAGGAGAAAATCTCATAAGAAAAAAAGCAAAAAAATACATTGTAGTCAGAAACATTTAAAGAGATAACCACCATATCATTATGTGGTTGCTGTACACCCTCCGCATCATGCTTAGTGAAAGTTATTGTTGGTCCGACCCTATTATCTTACTTTGGCCTCTTTGCTGCTACCGCTTCGAATGACTCCCCAGTGATCATGTTGATCTCATCGCGGAGAGGTCGCTCTTCGGTCATTGCTGGCTCTTTTGTCTCCTCTGCAGGTAATGGGAGCTGATGCTGAGGGTGTGGCTATCGAGCTCTCGGTGGAGATTGTTGATCTCATGATTGATTTTGATGATTGCCAAATCTTGAGTTTATTATATATCTAATCATGTATCTCAAGAATGTGTGTAAGATTTTTCAAGTATTGAAAATGAAAAATTTATCTCAAGAATAAATCCTCTCAAGATGCCATGCAAAAATACTTAAAAGATCAAATTCACACATATTTGGATGGCTTGGTATGAAGAAAGTATGATTGGAAGAAGAAAAATTAAAATTGAAAGAAGCAATCTTGTTTAGAAGAGTTTGGGGCCAAGAAATTCAAGTTTGAAAGGTCAAACATTGAAAAAAAATGAAACCAAAATTTTTAGAGACCTCTCCTGAATTTTTAGAGATCTCCTGAAAATTTGGAGATCTTTTCTAAAAATTTGGAGGCTTCTCCAAGTTGTTTGACACTCCTACACATTGCCCTGGCACAGGCTCGAGATCTCTCCAAAACTGAGCGAGATCTCTCCGTTTTAAGAAATAGAAACCTTATTTCTATGTTCTGAGATCGAGAGATTTCAAAAATTTTTGAGAGCTCTCACTGAGAAATCGAGATATCTCAAAAATTCTCAAGAGCTCTTGCTAGAAAATCGAGAGCTCTCATAGAAAATTGAGAGCTCTCATAGAAAAATCGAGAGCTCTCCAAATTTGCGACAGCCTTCAACGAGATTTTTCTACAAGCTTTTCAACGGCCACTCCAATGGCTATTTTAGAGCTTCTAACGGTTAGAACTCTCTTTTCAACCATCTCTAAAGATATTTAAAGAAGGAGAATCAATTGGAAAGGATTATTAAGAGATTTAAAAAGAATTTCTATTAGTTTCAGTGAGGAACATTGAATATCCAAAGAAAAAAAAATTATACATAGATTTCAGCGAGCATTTAAAGCAAGCTTCTCCAATATCTTTTATATTTTCTCAAGCATAATTTCAAGAAAAGCCAAGTTTCAATCGAGCAAATCATCGACTTCTTTCTTGAGATTTGAAGAGCTTAAATTATGTTCTTTATATTATGCTGAAATTTTTAGTTATAATTTTTAATTCTTTACAAGTTTTTTTGAAAGAAAGAAATTTGAGGATTAGGCCTGTCCAAGTTCAAAATTGAACATTGTAGATTTTGGTTGGTGAGTCCAAAAAATCAATTGGATTGTTAGTGAACCCGAAAAACTAATGATGTTAGATTTTGGTTGGTGCTCCTATGAAAATTAACTAGGTTTGTTCATAAGCATGAAAAATAAACACACTGTAATCAAGAATGAATTATAGTCAAAATTCTAAGAAAAATTTTGAGAGTGGATGTAGGTGCGGGTTGCACCGAACTACTATAAATTATGATATTTTTGTGTTTGTATTTTTCTCTTCTATTTCTTTACATGCTTTTAATTCTTGCTTTACTTTTATAATTTGATTTTACTATCTTAATTCTATTGCTATACTATTGCTCATATTTCATAATCACTAAAGATAGCATAAATTAAAGCACACCTTATTTAGAAAGTAAATTTGGATAAAATTTTATAAGAATCTAATTCACCCTCCCTCTTGAATTGCAACCTTTGGGCAACAATTAGTATCAGAGCAAGTGCTCTACTATTGATTATTGGCCTAACCATCCAGAGCTAAAGATTTTGGCAATCTAAAATAAAATTTCTTTTTAATGATGAATATTTTATAGATAGACCTCCATTATTTGATAGCTCAAATTATTCTTATTGGAAAGCTAGGATAAAAATCTTTATTCAAGCACATGATTATAATCTATGAAAGATTATTGTCAATGGCCCTCACACACAAAATACATCATTTATTGATGAAGAATCAATGCATCTAAATGCTAAGGCTTTAAATATACTTTATTGTTCATTAGATATAAATATGTTTAATCTAATTTCTTCTTGCATTTCAGCAAAACAAGTTTGGGAGAAATTGAAAAAAATTTATGAGGGAGCAAATCAAATAGAAAAATCAAGCTTCCAAAAAGAAAAAAGAAGCTCACCCCAACCTATGCCTCATATCTCATGAGGATGAAAAAAAGAAAAAGAAGAAGAAACAAAAGAAGAAGAAAGCATCAATTAAGGAAGAGCTAAGTAAGAAAAAAAAAGGAGAAAGAGGAAGAAAGAACTATAAATTCTTACCTCATGGCCAATGATGATGAGATAAATATTAATAACTCTTTCGATTTTATTTTTGATGAGTTATTTGAAACCTTTAACAATTTAATAGATGAATACAAAAAACTAAGACTAAAAAATAAAGAGCTTAAAAGATTTAACCTTCTTTTGGATGATAAAAAGAGTAAATTATTGAATGGAAAAGAAGATATCTTAAGAGAAAAGAATACTTTAACTAAAGTAAAGAAAGAACTTCTCAAATTCAAAAAATCTTTAGTTAAAGAAAAGAATAAACTCTTAATTGAAAATAAAAGATTTTATGAAAGAAAAGAATTCATTTGCTAAAGAAAAAGAAAGTCATTCAAATTTTGAAAAATCTCTTATGGGAGAAAACTCAAAACTAAGAAAAGAGATTGAAAGATTGAAGTCTATGCTTAACAAGTTTATAATTGGCTCTCAAAAGCTTCAATCTATTTTAATCAATAAAAAGCTATTTTCAATAAAACTAAAATTGGCTATAATTTATTAAGAAAATAAAAATTTATAAATAATATATTTAGCAAAGTTTATTCTGAAAATCATTCTATAGTTTACTTTAAATACAACAAAATTGACCATAAAATTTTTGAATGTAATGCTAAACGAATTGGTCAAACCTTAATTAAGCAAATATGGGTTCCAAATAAAATCATGTGCTCTAATCTTAATGGACCCAAAATGACTTGGATACCAAAATCTAGAAAGTGATTTTTGCAGGTACATCAAGGATCCAATGGAATGATAAGAGAAAAATATTATGAATGGATGCCTTGAAAATAAAATTAGATGGATGATGATATTTGGTAAAATCTAGACTTATCTCACATCATGCCATCATTGTTTGATAAATATATTTTAATTATTAATTAGCATAATTATTGAGCATATTAGTTTGATTTTGATAATTTTATCATTACTTAAAATGATCATACCCCTTGAACAGAAAACTTGATTTATTGAATGTACTGACTTTAACGATTTGCTAATATGTATGCATATGATAACTCTTTTCATGCTTTAATAAGTATGATTGATTTTGATGCTAGCAATAATTTAAATAATTTAATTTTTAAATCAACATGCTCTCTTCTAAATATCATGCTATGGATGAAATGGTTTTATCTTAAAATTTAGCATGATATCTTAAGCCTCTCCATATCAATTTTATAATTGATGAATTTAATTTAAAAAATACTTAATTTAGTGTAAATATTTTAATTGCTAAACCTACAAGAAAAAATAATTTTTTTGGCATTTTCTATGTTAGGGATAAATTCCGCTCTCATCGAAATTCAGTCTGATGCTTAGCCTAATATAACTGATAATCACGGAAGAGCTTCCATCGAGAATTCTTCCTTCAGCGACCAAACCTCTCCCAGACTTCTTCAGCAGCTGAACTCCTCTAAGAGCCGAACTTCTTTCGGACTTCTCCTTCAGTTGAATTCCTACAGGAGCCGAACTTCTTTTAGACTTCTCCTTCAGTCGGATTCCTACAGCAGCCAAACTCCTTCCGAACTTCTCCTTCAGTCGGATTTCTACAGGAGCCGAACTCCTTCCAAACTTCTTGGATTCCTTCAGTCCTTCAGTCGAATTCCTCTAGAAGTCAAACTCCTTCCGGACTTCTCCTTCAGTCGAATTTCTCCAACAGCCAAACTTCTCCTCCAATCGAATTTTTTTAGGAGTCAAACTTCTTTCGGACTTCTCCTTCAGTCGAATTTCTCCATCAGTTAGACTTCTTCTAGACTTCTCCATCAGTCGAACTCCATCCAAATTTCTCCAATGGATTACTTTCAGATTTCAAGTAGTATTCCTTTCAGATGATCTCCTCTAGCTATATTTCCTTTAGGAGTCCAAACTTCTCTGAAATTGATATATATCAAAGCTTTTCACCAACCAATGCCTACTTCCTCCGAACTTCGACTATTAAATCCCAACGAATAGGCAATCCCACTATCGGATGGTTACGACTGTCATTATCAATCTGCTACAGGTGACCCCACTATCGAATGATTATAACTGTCATTATCAGTCTATTACAAGCAATATCTCACTTCATAATAAATTTCACGTGGCCCCGAGTGGCCCATGACCGAACGATTATGATTGTCACTATCAATCTACTCCAAACTTCATCTATAAAAGAGATCCTGATAACGGCCCTTATGTGCCCCCACAGTCCATTAGGAATAGGAGGAGACCTTGTCCTAACGTGAGCAAAGTCGAAGGCCCCATTCATTCTAAATGGAACAAGAGGAAAGGCCCCAACAATGACCCCATTATGCCCGACAACCGTGGGAGATAAGATCTCCTTCAATCTCGACCACTGGAGATAAGATCTCTCCTGAGCTCCAGAGTCTACGCTAATAGGAGATAAGATCTTTTTCAACCTCGGCCATTAGAGATAAGATCTCCTCTGAGCTTTAGAGTCTATATCAATGGAAGATAAGATCTTCCTCAACCTCGACTGTTAGAGATAAGATCTCCTTCGAGCTTCAAAGTCTACATCAATAGGAGATAAGATCTCCTTCAACCTTGGCTAGAGATAAGATCTCTCTTGAGTTTCAGAGTCTACGTCAATAGAAGATAAGATCTTCTTCAACCTCGACTAGAGATAAGATCTTTCTCGAGTTTTAGAGTCTATATCAATAGGAGATAAGATCTTTCTCAATCTCAACTGCTGGAGATAAGATCTCCCCCGAGCTTTAAAGTCTACATCAATAAGAGATAAGATCTCCTTCAACCTCGGCTGCTGAAGATAAGATCTTCCCCAAGCTTCAAAGTCTACGTCAATAGGAGATAAGATCTTCTTCAACCTCAGCTGCTGGAGATAAGATCTCTTCCGAGCCTCGATTTCAACTTCAACCTCGGCTGGAGATGAAATCTTTTTCGAGCTCGACTTCAACTTCAACCCTAGCTGGAGATAGGATCTCCCCCGAGCTTCAATATTTTCATCAATAGGAGATAAGATCTTCCTCAACCTCAACTGCTGAAGATAAGATCTCCTCTGAGCTTCAAAATCTACGTCAATAGGAGATAAGATCTCCTTCAACCTCAGCTACTGGAGATAAGATCTCTCCCGAGCCTCGATTTCAACTTCAACCTCGGCTGGAGATGAGATCTCCCCGAGTCTCGACTTCAACTTCAACCTCGACTGGAGATAGGATCTCCCTCGAGCTTCAACATCTTTATCAATAGGAGATGAGATCTTCCTCAACCTCGATTGGAGATGAGATCTCCCCCGAGCCTCGACTTCAATTTTAATCTCGGCTGGAGATAAGATCTCTCTCGAGTTTCAAAGTCTACATTAATAGAAGAGAAGATCTCCTTCAACCTCGGCTGGAGAAAAGATCTTCCACAAGCTTCAACCACAACGTCAATAAAAGACAAGGTCTTCCTGGACCTTGGCTGGAGACGGGATCCCCCCGAGCCCTAACTTTAATGTCAATCTTAGCTGGAGATAAGATCTCCCCCAAGCTTCAACCTAAACTGACGCAGAGCCCTGAAGAGGACTTCGACAGTCACTTTTTTTGTACTTCCTTCCTTCAAGTTTCGAACTCGAAAGTGGGGGGAACTATTGTTGGAAATAAATCCCGCTCCTGCCAAAGTCCAGCTTGATGCTTAGCCCAATGCAATCGATGATCACGGAAGAGCTTCAGCGGCCAAACCTTAGTCGAACTCCTTCAGCTGGTCAAACTTTTCAGCGGTCGAGTCCCGATCGAATTCTTACCGAACTCTCTAGGAGCCGAACTCTTTCCGAGCTTCTCCAATCGGACGCCTACGAAAGTCAAACTTTTCAACGATCGAGCCCTAGTCGAACTCCCCCAACGACTGAATTCCTGCTAAACTCTTCGAGAGCCGAACTTCTTTCGAGCTTCTCCTCCAGTCGGACGCCTATGGGAGCCGTACTTCTCAGCGGCCCAGCCTCAGTCGAACTTTTCTAACGGTCAAATTCCTGTCGAACTCTCCAGGACTCGAACTCCTTCTAGATTACTCATGTAGTTCGACTCCTACGAGAGCCAAACTTCCTCCGCACTTCTCTAGTCGGATGTCTATGGGAGCCAAACTTCTTTCGAGCTTCTCCTTCAGTCGGACATCTACAAAAGCCAAACTCCTTTCAGATTGCTCCTGCAGTCGGACTCCTCCAGGAGCCAAACTTCTTTCAGAATTTTTCTTCAGTCGAATGCCTATGGAAACCGAATTCCTTCCAGATTGCTCCTGCAGTCGGACTCCTATAAGAGCCAAACTCCCTCTATATTTCTCTTGTCGAACGGCTATGAGAGCCGAACTTCTTTCGAGCTTCTCCTTCAGTCGGACATCTACAGAAGTCGGACTCCCTCCGCACTCCTTCAATCGGACGTCTACAGGAGCCAAACTCCTTCCAAACTTTTTCTTCGATCGAACTTCTCCAGGAGCCGAACTCCTTCCGAACTTCTTCTTTAATCAGATTCCTCCAGTGGATTGCTTTCGGATAATTTTCTATAGATGTATTCCCTTCAGAAGTTCAAACTTCTCTTGAATTGATATATGCCGAAGACCACCAACCAACGTTTGCTTCCTCAAAGCTACGACTATTAAATCTCGATGAATCGTCGCCATCAGTATGCCATAGATGATGCTACGAATGGTGCCCCCTCCATGATAGACTCCGTTAGACCTCGAGTGATCCGCTATCGGATGGTATGACTGTCACCATCAGTCTGACGACATCTTTCTCTCCATACTGAACTCCATCAGACCTCGAGCGGTCTGCTGTCAGACAGCTGCAGCTGTCACCATCAATCAAGCTCTGTCTATAAAAAGAGATCCTCCAGATATATTTTTTCTAAGCTCTAAGCTCTCTTCTTCTTTTCAAAATTCTGTCGAGCTCTCGTCTGAGCACTCCATTTTTGTTGCCCAAAAGAATTGACTTGATCATTAGAGGATTCCGTCGGAGCCACCACTACCGACTTCGGATGAAACTTTATTTTATAGGTCACCGACGGCGACCTCATCCTCCTCCACTTCAGCTCGTTCCAGCGTCGACCAGATTCTGCGCCAACAATTAGTATAGCACAGTATAGTATGGCCAAATAGGACCATGGCCCTATTTTCTCTCTTCCCTCTTCTCTTTCTCTTTCTCTTCCTGAAATTTATTTCTCTCAAGTTTTTCTTTCTACTTTCTCTCTTTAAAAAATCTCACTTTCTCTCTTTGAAATGACCATATTTTTTCTTCGCTTTTTTCTCTACAAGTGTCCCTCTCTGGATTATGTCTCTTCAATAATTTTCCAAATTCTTAAAAGGATCCTTCTTAATAGCTTTCATAGATTTTGGTGAAGGGATCTTGACCATTGACCATCGGATAGCCCATCATATGAGAATCTAAGATTTTTATTTTAAAAATAATTATGATTAAAGATTGATAAAAATATGATTTTAATATTAGATTTTGAAAGAAAAATTTTTGAGATTATGTGGATTCATTAAAGTATGTCAGATAAATAATGATGTACCTTCTTTAGATTTTTTATTTATTTAATATTATTTTAAATATTAAATAAATTATTAATTGATTTATATATATTTTATAAAATTTATAAAAATATATTTTGAATGAAAATTAATATAAAATTTTGAAGTAATATTTTCTATATTATTTACTGATCTAAAATCATATATGAAATAGTTTTAGACTCTCAACCTGACTATGTTTTGAATCCTGTTAATTAGAGTTTATGCATTGGCACTCTGAGCTTTGATTCTATTTTCGGCCCAGCCATGGGGTATAAGTACGGTATGCTGATCCCGTCATAGGATATAAATATGATATTTCAGTTTCACTATAGAATATAAATGTGGTATTCTGTCCTGACTATAGGATATAAGTGTGGCATTCTGACTATGCCATAGGGATAAGTGTGACATTTCGACCTAAACATAGGATATAAATATGGTATTCTAGCACAACCATAGAATATAAATGTGGTCACAGTTAAAAGCTGATGAGTTAAGTTGAATTTATTTTGAATCAGATTTTTGAATAAGATTACTTTCAAAATCAGATATATGATCATGCATCTGAATATTTTAAAAGATACTGACATAATTAAATTTATGTTTCGAATATGAATCCGATTATGCTTATACACTGATTAATAATAAATTATACTTTGACATTTGAAACCTATATTATTATATGAATTATCTAGTCAATATATTTATTGCTTACTGGATTGACTATCTCATTACTTTATACTTTACTATTTTTATAGATTTAAAGGACTAGCTTGATTCGGAGATTCAATTTAGGAAAGTGAATTAGAAGCAGAATTTAATATTTTTATTCAAATTAGGATTTATTAATATTGATGGAAAACTATGAGGTATTATTCTATAAGATATTTGATTTAGTTATTTAAATTGAAATTAATTATTAAATTATTTAAATTTTATTTTATTATTATTTTATAATATTATGATTAGATGTATTGCATCATATTTGTAAAGGAAGTTTTTCATGAGTATACAATAGTTATCATGACTTCTAGAGATAGATTGGCTTGTACTTTGCTCGGATTAGAAGGTTTACTAAGGGACCGACTTTAAAAAAGAGAAACGAACAGACTTGATTCAATAAAAAACTCTATAATGTTTAAGTTAGATCGAGTTTTCATAAAACAATGGAGATTTGAGAACACAAGTCATGCAAGGTAGAATGGAGTCGGAATAAACGTATGTGGGGTTTTCTAGATTTTGTTTACATAGAAATGAAGGTACGGAGCTTTGGCTCGAAAAGAGTGGATGTGTCATAATCTTTAGACATACTGTAATTATTCCAATATATTGGACAAGCTGTAATTGTGCCTCATGAAATTATAACTACTTTTTTAATGGGCTTTAATTATCTTTAATGTGTTTTGATCAAAAAGTATGTGGTACATTAATATTGATCGATTAATTTCGTCAGCAACATTTATAAACGATAAATTTGAGCCCCATCACAGAAATTTGGGAAACACAAAAGTGCCTAGGGTTCGGATGGGCCCATGGGCAGTAACACTTCCAAAAAATTTAGGTCGAACGATGGGTCTGAGATCGTCTTGTTGCCCATAACATTCTTTTTTTTTCCTTTTTTTAATATAAATTATGGGTTGAACCTAGAAGGTGTTGATATGAAGATCTATTTTTCTGAAAAATAAAAGATTGTGATCTTTGCCTAAACATGATTTTTTCTGTCTCCCTTTCCCTTAACACCAAATTAAGGTGCGAAACATGGTAGTACAAATCGATTGTGAATAGCCAAGCCTGTTCCAATTTTGCTCATAATGACAACATGGGGCAACCACATCCTTTCCATCTCAACATAGTACATACCTCCTTTTAACGTTCTTATTTTCCTCCTATTACAGATTAGTGGAAAGAAAAAAAACCTCTTGTACACACACATTCTGGATCAGCCGGTGTTTTCTTCTTATACAAATAGCTAGAGGTGATTACATTAGGAGGTGATTACTTTTAGCTTGTCTTAGCTCTTAAATTAAAATTTAACCTCTAAAATCTATTGGGAGTCGTAATATATTTTGAGGCAGATATATGTATAGCATCCAGAAGCAGGCTTACTTCTGTACCTTTTTAAGCATGACCTATGAATAATATAAATGACTCTACGGTCTCTCCCCACAATCATCTTTTAAAATTGGTAAACTTTTTACTCAACCATATAAAGTACTCAAAAAAGTTCAGAAATCTATCTTGTTACAGAGCAAACTAATTAAAACATCAAGCAATTGATGTTATAAACTATCATAAAATTCCTTCCTAAGTCTCCTTCATCACCATCTATCCAATCCTACTAAGCATTAAGTCAAAAAATTTAAGCATTCTTTAGACTATATATTGTAATATAATGATCTATAGCTTTAACATCTCATCCTCACTTGTGACCCCCTCTCTTTCCGAGCTTCTCCCCTCTTTAAATATTTTGTTTCTTTCCCACCACCCTTGTATCTATATTAGTATCATTATTATAAAGAATGCTAATAGAAGGGCACCAGTCCTTTACCACCATCACTTATTTCAACTCTAGACTAAAAAAAGACAAATAAGAGTAGATCGATAAAGAGAAGAGAACTTACCAAAAAAAGGAGGGGGGGGGTAGAGAAGAGTGATGGAGCCAATGCAATTCTAAGATAGTTGTGCTCTCATGGTGGGAGCGAAGGCTAGGACTATCACCACTCCTTAGGTGATTCTAAGAGATGGGGAAGGAAGAAGAATAAAGAGAGGCCAAGGATGGGAAGAATGCTAATAGAAGGGCACCAGTCCTTTACCACCATCACTTGTTTCAACTCTAGACTAAAAAAAGACAAATAAGAGTAGATTGATAAAGAGAAAAGAACTTACCAAAAAAAGGAGGGGGGGGGGGGTAGAGAAGAGTGATGGAGCCAATGCAATTCTAAGATAGTTGTGCTCTCATGGTGGGAGCGAAGGCTAGGACTATCACCACTCCTTAGGTGATTCTAAGAGATGGGGAAGGAAGAAGAATAAAGAGAGGCCAAGGATGGGAGCCAAGGGAGTTGAAAGGAGAGATAATAGTGGTGAATAAGAAGATGATCGTGGTGATAGATGAGGAGAAATTCTTGTTTGGACTATGCCTAAATAGACCAATACAAATCTCGGAGCATGTGCATGGTGGATAACGTGTAATCGGGAATTAGTGAAACATAAGGGTTAATGTGGTGGTTATCTACCATGGGATTTAGCTGGTCCACCTAGGCACCTTGTTAGCAAGGACGTCCTCCTCATCCCTCCTCTTCCACGTCCTCCCTCCCATTATCTCAGAGTATAAATTCGAACCCTTGCTATATTCCCTCTCTGTTATCAATTTTAATCTATTTCTTTCCCAAGCTACGTCTCTCATCTTTCTCCTGCCGCCTGCTCCGTCCATTCTTTTTAGGTTAATCTCTCTCGTCCCTCTATCCTTACTTTCCTCTTGATTTTCTTTTGTTTTTCCAGCAAATGCCATTTTTTGATGGAGCAGGTATCAAGATGATTGCATTCTCTGACGAAGCAGATATCAAGAAAGGTTCTATCTTTTCTTTTCCATCATCCCAAATCCATCTCCCTATAACACCTGAAGCAAATAAAAGAATGAGCTTTGGAGGTAGAGAGGTAAATAATAAAAAACAAAAGAGGAAACATGGCTTATCTTATATGAAAATGATCGATTTACTGGATATTAGAATATCTGGAACCAGCAACCAAAGATCTCTAATCAGAAGGAGGCGACAACCTTGAAGAATAGACATCAAGAGATGGGCGGCAAATCTAAAGAGAGAGAGAGAGGAATAGGGTTTCAAGGAGAAAAAAAAATTTGTATTCTTTTCTTTTTTTTTCAAAAATATTACATATATAAAGTATATATAAACGTCCTAAGTCAACATGACTCAGTCCTAAAAAACTTTCTTAGGCTAACTCATATAAGAAAGCACTCACCCAAGCCCATGTCTTGTATGCTCTCATCCCTAGGACTAAAGATCCAGTCCTATACATAAGTTATCCATCTTAAGATCTTTCAACTTAGGCCTTAAGATCTCTTGGATTAGATCCAATCCAAGATCAAATAAAGAAATCCGTGCTCATCTGTCTACCTGTTCGAGCTGGCTTAATGAACACTCGAGCTAGCTTGATTGCCTACCAAGCCATAAATTTTTGAAAATACATTCTCTATTTGTCTAAGAGAGCTGGCTCGATTTCAGCCTGAGCTAGCTTGATCTTATCTCGAGCTGGATCAACCTATATCTGAGCCAGCTCGATAGTGTATCAACCCTCCTTCTCAGTTGACACAACTTCAGCCGATCCAAGCCTCCAGGAGCCACCATCTTGACTCCTTCATGATCTCCCAAGTCTTAGAAGAACCATCCTTACTCTTTTAATCTCCATCTTGGTGCCCCAAGGCTTGGAGCAACTCTTTCCTGTCAATCAAATGCATTAGTGCCACACATCTATGAAAGCTGTCCCATGGAAGAATCTTTGTCAGTGCATCAATTGGATTTTTCTTTGTGTGAATCTTTACCAGCTCTACCTCACTAACCTCCATGAGCTCTCTGATCTGATGGTATCTGATGTCGATGTGCTTCGTCCTTGTATGGTAGATTGAATTCTGAGCAAGTAACAGTACACTCTGGCTATCACAGTGCACCTTAACGGCCTTATAAGTAAAGTCCATCTTCAACGTCAATTCCTTCAGCCATAAAGTCTCTTTTATAGCTTCTGTAATACCAATGTAGTCTATCTCAGTGGTGGATAAGGCTGTGATGGGCTGCAAGCATGATCTTCATAAAATGAGATCTCCGTTTGAGCAAAACATAAATTCTATTGTCGAATGCGGGGTATCCACATCTTCACCAAAATCCGCATCCACGAACCTTTCTATCAGTCCCTGAGCCTTCTTGGACATGTTGGAGCAACCCTCGCCACCTTCCAGTTGTCCATAGGTAATACCTACTCCAATTATACCCGCCAAATACCTAAAGATGTTTCTCAGTGCTCGCCAGTGCTTCCTGCCAGGTTGTACCATGAATCTGCTCACTTAACTCACTGCATGGGCTATGTCAGGCCTACAATACACCATGGTGTACATCAAACTTTCCACACCAGCAGTGTATAGGACTCTCTTCATATCTAAAATCTTCTCCTCAGTTTGTGATGACATAGTCTTTGAAAGTCTGAAATTACCGACAAGTGGCAGCGCTACCGATTTGGCTTCTTTCATCCCAAATTTTTCTAAGATCTTTCAAATGTAATCATCCTGTGATAAATACAGCACCTTCTTATCCCGATCTCTGAGAATTTTCGTGCCTAAGATCTTCCTTATAGGTCCAAAATCCTTCAACTCAAACTTTCGAGATAATGCAGCCTTCTGTTCCTGCACAACTTTCTTACTTTTGCATGTTATCAGCATATCATTTACATACAAGAGTAAAAATAACCTAGATCTATCCTTTAGAGATTGAACATATACACAAAAGTTAAATTCACATCTAGAAAGGCTGATGCTCCTCACGAAGGTATCGAAGCGCTTGTACCACTACCTCGATGACTGCTTCAGTCCATACATCGATTTCTATAGCAAACATACATTCTCTTCTATTTCAGACTCTCTGAACCCTGGTGGCTGCTATATGTAGATGCTCTCCTCTAGATGTCCATGGAGAAATACCGTCTTAATGTCCATCTGCTCCAATTTCAAGTCTTAAGCTGCAATGATGCTCAGCAGCATCCTGATAGATGTATGCCTAACGATCGGAGAGAAAACTTTGTTGAAGTCAATGCCTTCCTTTTGAGAGTATCCTTTGGCCACCAATCTTGCTTTGTACCTAATACCTCCCTGCTCTGAAGTCTCCTCTTTGCATTGAAAAATTCATTTGCATCCAATGGATTCCTTCCCTTATGGCAGTTGTACCAAATGCCACATCTGATTCTTTTGAAGAGACTGCATTTTCTCAATCATAGCTTAAACTCACCTATCTCTTTCTTGGCTCTCTACAGTCTTCTCATATGTGTAGGGATCTCCATTTGCTATCATCAGACCGTATGACACCGAATCTTCAAAGTCATATCGATCTGGCTGTCGCACGTTCCTCTTTGACTTGTGCAGTGCAACACCGATGTCAGTCCTTGATCCAGCATGCTCTCACTAGTCTTCTTGGCTTCTAACCCCTATTTTAGTCCTCTCCACTTATGGAGATTTTTTTAAATAATTCTTCACCTAAAACTCAAGTCCTCTCGGTGCACCTGCAAGTGGCAAAACAAGAGATTAGTTATCCAGCATTGCCTTGCTAAACCGTTTGCTTTTCCTACTGTCCTTCCATGCCACCTCGCCTATATAGAACTGAGTTTTCATTAAAGACCACATCCCTATTGATGATGAACTTCTTCTCTAAGGGATCCCATAGTCGGTACCCCTTAACATCTCATGGATATTCCAAGAATACCATCTTCTTTGTCTTAGTGTCCAGTTTGCTCCGCTCACCAACACCAATGTGCACAAATACCGTGCACCCAAACATCCTTAGATGGTTCGGGTTTATACTCCTTCTAGACCATTTCTTCTCTAAAATTCCTCCATCTAACCTGGTGTGAGGTGACTGATTCACTAGATAGCAGGTTGCATCCACTGAATCTACCCAGAACATCTTAGAAAGTCCTGCCTGCAGCCTCATGCATCTTGCTTTCTCCATAAGGGTCCTATTCATTTTCTCAGCCACCTCATTTTGCTGAGAAGTCTCCTTCACCAAGAAGTATCTTTTGATGCCACACTCCTCACAAAAAATTTGAAACTCCTTATCGGTGTACTCTCCGCCATTGTTAGACTGCAAACACTTCACACTTCTATCCCATTCCTCCTCTACCTCGACCTTCCAAATTTTGAATTTGGTGAAGACTTTTGATTTCTCCCTCATAAAGTAGATCCAAACTTTTCTTAAGAAATTATCTATCAGGATCATGAAGTATCTTGCTTCATTTCTAGCTGAAATTAGAGTCGGTCCCCAAACGTCCATGTGAACTAGATTCAGTAGGGCTGCCGTGTGGATTGTGCTGATCACAAACTGAACTCTTCTCTATTTTTTTATCTAGCATGGCTCATAGAGCTCAAAAACTCCTCCATCCAGATTAGAGATTAGTTCCTTTTTGCTTAGCTCCTTCAGTCCTCTATCTTTTATGTAGCCAGACGATAATGCCACAATGGATAAGCCTCCTGCTAATCCTGCATTGCTGCTGCTATATCGGATCCCTCCATTTTATAGAGGTTATTTTTTAGTCTTCTACCCCTCATCACTATCATGGTTCCATTGGAGATATTCAATACTCCATTTTTGGAATGACTGCTAAAGCTGTAGCTGCTCTGCTCTAGGTAGCCCAATGACACAAGGTTCTTCTTTAGCTCTGGGATATGCTTCACATTCGTAAGAGTCCGCACCATCCCATCAAACATCCTCACCCTAATTGTTCCAATACCAGCGATCTTATAAGGGTGATCATCCCCAAGTGTCACACTTCTTCCATCAATCTCAGTATATGTAGAAAATTAAGATTGATTTGGGGTGTAGTGATGCGAACAGGCTGAATCTAGATTTCAAACTTCTGTGCTTTGCCTATGACCATCCGACACCATCAAGAGATCATCCTCCACCTTCTGATCAGTAACTACACTTAGAGAATCTGATCCTTCATTTTTCTCTCTTTTGATTCTTCAACTGCGGGCAATCACGATGAAAATGCCCGATCTTGTTGCACTTATAACACTTTACTTATTTTCTACCTTTTTGGAACTTTGGTCGTTCCCTTAATTTTTCTCTTATCCTTCCTCTTCTAGATCTCTCCCCTACAGTCAAACCCTCATGGGGAACACCATCCTTGGTCATCTTCTCTCTCTACTTATTTGTGCATAACACCAAGATAATATCTTGATAGTACAGTATCTCTTTCCCATTGAACAGTATCGTGACCAGCAGATCAAAGGAAGGGGCAGTGAACAAAGTAATAGCAATAATTTATCTTCCTCTTTCATCTTTATCCCAGCATTTAGCAATTCATTACTTACTTGATCAAACAACTGTATGTGACTAAGGACATCTCCACCTTCAACCATGCGAAGGCTATACAGCCTCTTCTTCAACATAAATTTCTTGCACATGTTCTTTCTCATGTAAAGATCCTGCAACTTTAACCAAAATTCTTTAAGAGTTTTTTCTTCCAGCACCGAATAGAGGGCTGAGTCTGCCAAACACTCTCTAATCGCAGAATATGCTCGTTTCTCCATCGACATCCATTGTCGATCTGTTATTCCTTCTGACCTATTCTTCAAAGCTTGATCTAATTCATGCTGCACAAAAAGATCCTCTACACGAACTTTTCATATGAAAAAGCTCTCTTTTTCATCAAACTTCTCAAAATCTATCTTTATGCTACTTTTCATGATTGGATCCAAGTCACATAATAGCAAAATCACCAAGATAGATGAGAAATACCTAGACAGCATCCTGCTGAAACTTTAGCCTTTGTAGATCTCTTCCTTCTACGATCTTCTTCTTCCTTCATATAATTCAAGCTCTGATATCAATTGAAAATGATCGATTCATTGGAGATTAGAAAATATGGAACCAGCAACCAAAGATCTCTAGTCAGAAGAAGACGACAGTCTTGAAGAATAGACACCAAGAGATGGGCGGCAAATCCAAAGAAAGAGAGAGGATTAGGGTTTCAAGGAGAAAAGAAATTTTTATATATATATATATTTTTCAAAAATATTACATATACAAAGTATGTATAAACATTCTAAGTCAATATGACTCAGTTCTAAAAAACTCTCATAGGCTAACTCATATAAGAAAGCACTCACCCAAGTCCATGTGTTATATGCTCTCATCCCTAGGACTAAAGATCTAGCCCTATACATAAGTTAGCTACCTTAAGACCTCTCAACTTAGGCCTTAAAATTTTTTGGATTAGACTTAATCTAAGACCAAACAAAGAAACCCGTGCTCATCTATCCTCCTATTCGAACTGGCTCAACGAACACTCGAGCCGGCTCGATCGCTTGCCAAGCCACAGATTTCTGAAAATACATTCTCTATTTGTTTGAGAGAGCTGGCTTGATTTTGGTCTAAGCTGACTCGATTTGTATCCAAGCCATTTCGATAGTGTATCAGCCCTCATTCTCAGTTGATACAACTTCAGCCAATCCAAGCCTCCAGGAGCCGCTATCTTGACTCCTTCATAATCTCCCAAGCCTTGGGAGAACCACCCTTGCTCTTTCATTATGAAGGATCGCTCAATGGAGAAGCACAAGGAAGAAGCATGGACCTTCAGAGACTCCAGGTGGCTCAGATCCAACCCTAGGTGATGACTAAGATTTGGGATGGAAGAGAAGAAGGAGAAAAGTCGGACAAGATGGAGATTGGAGGATTTCAAATAGATCAGCCAATCCAATCTTAAAATATCTGATGTCCACGGGTGCACGGGTATGCAGGTAAAACCCAGATCCAAACCCCTTTAAACCTTCTAAGAAATAGTAAAGTAGATCAGGCCCAATCAGGTAAGCCCATCGATTAGGCCACGAGAGCCAGCCAATATAAAAAAATATTTTTTTCTATATTTCTAGTTGAAGCTAAGATCTATAAATAGGCTGTAAGTAGAAAAACAAAAACAAAATCGAAATAACAAACTTTCCTCCCAAAATTTTCATCTCCTCTCTGACCTTTTACTCTTAGAACCCCTCCTCTCCTCTCAGATCTCTCCCTCTTCTCCTCTAATTCTCTTGTTCCCCCTCAATTCACCCCAAACATACCTAATTTTTTCTTGATTAGGAGTATTTCTACCACAGGATTTCTTTACAAATAATTGGGATGTTATAGAATTAGTATCAGAGCTGCTGAATCCTTAGATCTGATGTTGCATTTGGTACATTACCAAGCAGTGGTAATCGAGATTATCTAATAATCTAGATTACCTATAATTTGGATAGATTGCTAGTTATGTTGATTACTATGTTTGTTACACGCAGGTAATGTTGTAGTAAAATTATTAAAAATCTTAATTAACATGTTTGATATGATAATCAAATTACTGCTAATATAATATCAAATTTTTAAAATATTCTTAAATCAAATTTATTAAAAATCACTTTTCATGCATAAAATATAAATATATATTATAAATATTATATTATATATAATATATTACATAATATATAACATTCTAATATTAAATTATAATAATAATAATATTATATATTATTATAATAATATTATAAGTATATTATATAATATAATATTATGTTATAATATTATCTAATATAATATAATATATATATATTATATAATATTATTATATAATCATTTATTATATATATATTATATATTATTATTAAAATATAATATTATATATATAATAATAATATATATATAATATGTTATAATATTATATATTATAATATATTATTAGAATAATAATATTAAAATAATATATATAATATTATGTTTATTGATATAATAATATTATTATATTATATATATTATATTTATAATATAAATATATATTATCTATTACATATTATATATAATATATTATATTCTAATATACATTTATATTTATAATATATATTATAATATATTATTATAATATTATATTATATTAAATTATATAATATTATATTATTATAATATTTTATTATTATAATATAATATAATATTTTAATATTATTATAATATAACATAGTATTATATTATTTTTTTTATAAGGGCATTTCTGTCCAAATATGTTATTATCATATTACGAAATATTTGATAATCTGAATAGCCATCCCTTTTCTTGATAATCTAGATTACCTCATGAACGATAATCAAAATTTTTTGATAATCTAGATTATCAACTTAAAATATATATTGATGGGATTCTTTTAAATTATCAACAATTTGGATAGATTGCTGGCTATCAAATATAATTTTAGAGTAATAGATAAATTATCAATATATTTAAATATGAAGGTATTAGCTATTGTACTCAACCGTAAACCCCATACAAATAAAATGATGCTGTGCAATTCTCTTGGCAAGTAATTCATATAATATAAGCATAAAATAGAAAAGACACTTCAAAAGATAAAAGTTATAATCAGAAGCAAATGAAATATAGTCCTTTTCACAACTAGTGAGTAAGCATAGCTTCTTCTTTTCTTTTCTTTTTTTTTTCTTTTTTTGTGTGGTGTATGGGGCGGGATAAAAAGCAAGTGCAGCTTAAAAACAAGACTTGATTTAGTGGTCCTAAAGGAATTACATGATCTTGTTGCTATAATAATATATCAAGATACATTTCTAGCCACCAAACAAAATATCATAGGCCATTGGAGTACACAAAGTCAAACACAAAACTCACTATCATTTTTACAATTAATGCTTCACCAAATTACCTAATCATAAATAGCATAGCATAGAATCTCTCCCTCATAATCATAGGCGAAGGGATTTGATGTTGAGATTTGTGCATAAGTTTATAAAGATTGTCGACCATTACTAGCTTACAAAACCAAGTAAGAAAATGATAAAACTTCATAAAAAGCTTAGGATTGCTGGGACTATGCACACTTAGAGGATAATGGAAAAGACTTAATTCCGATAGAAGGGAAAAATGGTCGAGATTCTACTAAAATGAAGGCAAGTTATGAAGACAAAAGTGAATACCAGTATATAAGATACAAATTTTTTGCTTCCATTTGTTGGTATGACTTCAACTCCAGATATAGAACACCAAGGTAGCAAAAGAACTAATGTAATTACCATAAAGACATCCTAACCAAAGGGCTAAAGAATAGATATTGGAACTTGACTGGTACCATACTGTAGCAGCATAGAGTATGCTTCATGGTTCTAGCATAGCAAAATAGAGGTGAAATACCATGTGCCTCGCATGGTGCCAACACATTTGGTGGTGGAGGTGGTAGCCGTGCCAGCAGCTTACTGAAACCATCCAGCTTCACAAAACATGGTATCCAACTGTCAACCAAAACTCATCCCCTCCTTTGGTCATGCAGCCAGATAATAGATGTTAATCAACCCTATTGACGGGCTTTTAAAATTTTGATTTGGGATATTACGTGAAGTTACATATTTAAAATTGGAGGGGTCTCGGGTTTTATAAATTTAATAATTTATCATTACTCCTTAATCTTATATAAAATTGTTCAAATGGGAATTATCATTATTTATAATATTATAAACTAGTATAGACCCGTGCGATGCATGGACTATGGCATAGCAATATTATAGAATAAAAAATACTTAATTAAAAGAATATAAGTCATGCTTAATAATTTAAAAGCATTGTTTATAACTATTTTGAAAATAGACAATATACAATCTTAAAATAACTTTATACTTTATCCATGGTTGTGGATATAACATAGTAAAAAATGCCTGTAATTTTAGAGATAAGATTAATTAGTACTGCAATATTTTGAGTACTTAATTGAAATAAAATAGATATAGCTATTTAGGAAAAAAAAATTATAATAATTTTGTAGACCATCTTTGATTGTGGATCCATGCTTATAAAGATGCCTGTAAATTAAAAGATAAATATAATTAGTAAAATAATATTAAAATATAAAAAATAATAGTAAATAATTATAAGTAATTATATGTAAAAAGGTTGTATAGATAATAACCTATGATAAATTGTTGAATAATTCTTTATATACGACGTTGGTAGTACTCTTTGAAGAGTTTCTATCTTTACCAAGAATCAAAATCTTTAGTCCACTTCTATTCTGTACTCTTGAAACGGCAATGTATAACTGCCCATGAGTGAATACAGGCTAGATAGATATAAACCCATATTTGAAAGAGACCGATCTTGGCTTTTATTTATAGTCATAGCAAAATATACTGCCAAAGAAATAAATGTGTAACTGCACGAAATCATTAGAATAATAGGCTGCAATCAAATCTTCATCATTGGTCATATACGTTACCAAGTATATATAGCTATAACCCTAATGTTCCTATTAGTGATTTGCACTTTGAAAATGAACTTCTTGCCAAGAAATTGGTCTAAATGCTCCAGAGTTTGATTGATATCAAAAAAATTCTGTGTTGAATTATAGAACAAAAAAAATTAACCATAGTAAAAAGAATATCAAATCCTACACAACACTCCATCTCTTGGCAAATAATGTATACATAAAATCCCTCAATTCAGCAGTAGTGCATTGAAGGAACTTAGTAGCCTTACGGTCAAAAATAATGAAAATAACACAACCAGATTCATCAATCACCCTCAACTCAATCTTGAACCTATATAAAATGGTTGGAGATAAAATTAGTATAAATGATATTAACACAAATATCCATCAGTCAATTTATTTTACATCTTTACCTAGGTATAACAAAATTCACAAACCCATTGCACTTCTCACAATAAAATCCAGAGCCATCCAGAACAACTTTTTTAGTGCATTTCTTGCAAGAGTTGTAAAACCACCTACACTCTGTGTCGATGCTCATCATCGTAGTGAGTGTCACACACATAGTCTCCTGAAATGCATCAATAAGAGATTAAAGATAACATGAAGGATGGATATCAACTTTAAAATTAAGAGTTTAACATATATCGTGACACTTCTTTATCTTGTCAATGATTTCCCTCTCCTAAATCTGCAAATGATCATCAACGATAGAAATAGTTGTCTGACTACAAAACTGGCTAGGTTGCTGTGATAAAGTAACCTCATCAATCTTGGATCTACACAAATAAAGATAATATGTAAAGGACTGAGAATCCTAAACTCTGATATGTCTATTAATCATATTGATACTGTCATTTTTTTTAATATTAATTCAAGTTAAAGATCAATTAAATCTATATAATTAATTTATTAAAATAAAAAAAGAAGCATAGTAAAAATTGGACTGCTACAAAAAGAAGTATTAAAGAAGATTATTATGCTACACACTTTCACATATCTATATATGCATAGAGAGAATTCGGTATTTAATTTACCGAGATAAAAATTCGGTGACCTCTAGAATGGTAGGATTTATGAGCATCCTAGATGCATATAGAGAATTTGATATCTTTCTATTATCTATATAAAATAGATTGAAAATAATTAAATATGCATAAAATCATATGCTAATGAAATTATTCATAAGTTAAAACTTATGTATAGAGAATGCATACCACGGAAGTCTTTAATCTTACACCATTGGACAACAACAATAGTAGAACTATTTTAGATATTGGACATAATTCCAGTAACATTGTCGGCAAAAGTCCCCCACAGCATATAAATCATTCTATTGCCTTTGTAAATATTTGAATAATTCAATACAAAAATATAAATAGTATTGAGTATTTATCTTTTTAGATGGAATGTACTTTCCTACACCCATGGATATTTAAGGAGAATATTAACAATTTCATATTACATGTGCATCAAGAGTGAAACATAATACATGTTAACGGAGTGGAAAAATAATAAACACATGATGAGGATACATGTGCATCAAGAGTGATTTGCTATATTATCATATTTTTTAAAAAAATAAAAATTACTCTATATGTTGAAGCTCTATCTCCATTCTCTTTTGATTGTTGCCAGGTTTCTTCTAATTCACCAACAGCAGATAAATATGAAATAAGAATTAATTTATATATGATAAAAATTAGAATGATATTTTAAAGAATATCGTGATACTTATACTAAAAACAACATACAATGAAGTGATCTTACCAACCAAATAATTCTTATCAACTTGTCTTGAGGTTATTTCTATAAATCGAGTAAACTCAAAACTACACATGGATATCCCAGAATCATCCTTAGTGACACGCACATTGATGGAGTATTGAAAATTAATTTTAAATGAATGTTTAGTGATCCTATAAGAATCACTATTTTAACCAACACCAAATTGACTTATAGCAAAAACTTTTTCTTCTGAGATAATATTCTTAAATTTTTTAACAAAAGAACATTTTACCATTGCATGAATCCTCAATTTCTCATGAAAAAAAAATAAATATAAGATTAACTACTGATTAACAAATAAAAAAATATAAAAATGCTTGAAATGGCAGCGCCTCACCATTACATCTTGAATAACCATCTCAATACTATTAATCTCTTCAGGAAGATTGAATCCGAGCATTATCCACATCCGAACCACTCTTGCTTTGATCATCCAATTCTCCCTGAGTGGAGTTATGTCATTTATACAATCAAATCTCATGGCCATGCTAAAATGAGAATGTAGAAGGATAATAATAATGCTTAACGTAATGGACAAGATGAGGATTTTGGTCTAAACACTATTCTATCTATTAGATTTTATATATTACTTAATTAGTTAATAATAAATATTACCTAATTACTTAATAATAATGATAATGTTAATTCTTTTTTCCAAACATGAATCAATTTCAAAATTTTGGGGCAAAAGAAGAAGTCTTTTAAAAGAATCTATTTTTGTTTAAAAATTTAGAGCAAAAAATGCTGATATGAAGAGGTGCCATACATGATAGTTGAAGAAATATGAATTAATTTTAAAACTTTGGGGTAAAAGAAGAAGTTTTTTAAAAGAATCTATTTTGTTAAAAAATTTGGGACAAAAAATACTGATATAGAGAGATGCTATACATGGATAGAACTAATTGAAAATACCAACAAAAATTTTGATATTAAATAACAAAATCCAAAATGAAAGTCTATTTATTTAAACAATTCTTATTGATTAGTGTTAATTTAAAAAAATTAAAAATCTAAAATAAAAATCTATTAATTTGGCTAAAAAATATTTAGTCATAATAGAGCAAAGAATTTGAAAATCATGGGTGATAGTTGAAAAAACATGAATTAATTTCAAAAATTTAGGATAAATGAAGAAGTTTTTTAAAAGAATATATTTTTGTTAAAAAATTTAAAGCAAAAGCTGCTGATATGGAGAGATGGCATACATAGAAAGAACTAATTGGAAATACCAACAAAAATTCAGATTGAAATACCAAAATACAAAATGAAAGTCTATTTATTTAGATAATTTTTATTAGTTAGTGTTAATTAAAAAAATTAGAAATTTAAAATATTAGTCATAATATTTAATTAATTGATATGAAAAAATATTTAGTCATAATATTATTTAGCCATAATAGCATAAAACTTTGGGCAAAAAAAAAGTTTTTTAAAAGAATCTATTTTTGTTAAAAAATTTAGGACAAAAGCTACTTATATGGAGAGAACTAATAGGGTCATATCATTTTTTTGAGATCCACATATGCAATTAAGGTAG
Source organism: Cocos nucifera (assembly GCA_006176705.1). Lineage (NCBI taxonomy): Eukaryota > Viridiplantae > Streptophyta > Magnoliopsida > Arecales > Arecaceae > Cocos > Cocos nucifera. The sequence goes on along the minus strand of QRFJ01000002.1, from coordinate 4,458,765 downwards.
AGGACTATAAATTTGACATATAAGCCTTAACTATCCCTATTAAACGTCCCAAGTGGAATTGCTTCAGCCATACACATAGATGGATAGCACTAATTAAAAATACCAACAAAAACTCTGATATTAAATAACAAAATTCAAAATGAAAGTATATTTATTTAGACAATTCTTATTTATTAGTGTTAATTTAAAAAAATTAAAAATTTAAAATAAAAATCTAATAATTTGGCATAAAAATATTTAATCATAATATTAATTAGTCATAATAGAGCAAAGAATTTAAAAATCATAAGTAATAGTTGAAGAAACATGAATTAATTTCAAAAATTTGAGGCAAATGAAGAAGTTTTTTAAAAAAATATATTTTTATTAAAAAGTTTGGAGCAAAAGCTGCTGATATGGATAGGTGTCATATATGGAAAGAACTAATTAAAAATGCCAATAAAAACTCAGATTTAAATACCAAAATTCAAAATGAAAGTCTATTTATTTAGATAATTTTTATTAGTTACTGTTAATTAAAAAAATTAGAAATTCAAAATATTAGTCATAATATTTAATTATGTTGGCGTAAAATCTAGCTATCGCCAGAGTCGAAGCTGGATTTGGAAAGGACGAGGTCGCCGTCGGGATCTGCAAAATAAGTCTCGTCCGAAGTCTGGGGTGGTGGCTTCGGCAAGATCTTCGACGATCAAGTTAGCTCTTTCGACCAATAGAAATAAAATCCGTAGAGAGATTCTAACATAATTTTTTAGAAAGAGAAAGAGAGCTTCTCGAAGAAAGCATATCTGGAGAGTTTCTTATATGGATGGAGTCTATAACAAACTGATAGTGATAGCCATAATCGTTCAATAGTGGGCCATTCAGAGCCACGTGGAGTTTGTTATGGAGGATAGTATTTGTTGTCGCGATGTGCGAGCCCATCGGAGTCCAACGATCGAAGCTCGGATGGAAGAGATTGACGATTCTTCTGGCTATATCGAGGATGAGTGCCGAGGTCCTTTAGGACTGCTGGATGGAGTTTGAAGGAAGTTTAGCAATTTGGAGAAGTCCGTCTGAAGGAGAAATTCGAAAGAAGTTCGACTGTTGGAGGAGTCCGATTGGAGGAGAAGTCCGAAAGGAGTTCGACCATTGGAGGAGTCCGACTGAAGGAGAAGCTCAGAAGGAGATCAACTGTTGGAGGAGTCTGACTAAAAGAGAAGTTCGGAAGAAGTTCAACTGCTGAAGGATTCCGATTGAAGGAGAAGTCTGGAAGGAGTTCGACCGTTGGAGGAGTCTGGTTGAAGGAGAAGTTCGAAAGGAGTTCAACTATTGGAGGAGTCCGAGGTTTAACCATGGAGGTTGCTGTCGGGCGGGATCCTTCCGAGATCAAGCATCCAGTCGAACTTCGGTAAGAGCGGGTTTATCCCCAACACTAGTCTCCCTACTACCGAGTTTGAAGTTCAAGGAAAGGAAGTACCGAGTGTGACTGCCGAAGTTTCTTTTCATTTCCTACGCTTGCTAGGACGAGGCGTTTCTTGGTGCTTCTATGTCGGTATCGAAGCTTCATAAATTTGAGACGATCCAAAAAGACACCTTTGGAGCTCCAGGCCAAAACTCTGCCTAGGGTATGATGTCATTATGGGCCTGTCCACCACCAGTCTCTGCCATGATAGAAGGGGCATGCATCGACCATAGGCCGGTCGAAGAGGATTCGCAAGCATAACTGCCTAGAATCTTCAGGGCTATTTAACCTATTTTCTTCCCCCAAGTTGTTACCTCTTTCGAAATCTTCTTCCTCCTCTTCTTCTGATTTTCTTCTCTCTATCGTGCGAGAGCTCAGGCTTTTTCTTCTGCTTTCTTTGATCCCAGGTATTCTCCCATCTATCTTCTGTGGCCTTCGTCATCTTTCTGCCTCTTCCAATCGACTTAGGTCAACTTCACTATCATTTTCTAAGTTATTCCTGCATTCTCTGCTTTTCGCTCTTTAGGTCTCTTTGTAGAAGTTTTTTGTGCTTCATTTTTCTAGCTTTTTAAGCATTTTTTATGATTTTGCTTTGATCCAGATGTCCACCGAGGAATCCTGGTTGACCTGCTCGAGAAGTTCGGCTCCTCTAGCCTTAGCAAACCTATCTCTCAGTGAGGTCGAGCTTTCTGAGTTGCCCCCTCCTTTCTTTGCACCGACAGTTATTGCCTGCCAACTTCGGTCTGACGATCTTTTATTAGCTAGGATTTAGTTCGGTATTTCCTCCGAATATGAGCTCGAACTTTTTGGACCCAACGATAGGGCATGCTTTCCGTCTTTCGACCGAACCTACCTATATTTAGAGGCTCTTCGAGCTGGGCTTAGGTTATCCTTACCCCCTTTCATGGCCAACCTATTTAGATTTCTCAATATCTTTATTACTGCTATGGTGCCGAACTTCTTTAGGTTCATCATAGGATTTCTTTCCTTATGTACCATGATAGATGTCCGACCTACCATTTTCTTATTTCGAACCTTCTTTACCTTCAAATGCTATCCGATTGCTAAGGATTGGTGGTATGTGTCCCTCCAATTCAGCAGAAAGAAATTACTTAAGGGCACCCCTCCTTCCATCCATGGTTGGAAGAAAAAATTCTTCTTCATCTCAAATCCATCCTTGAGGTTAGGACTTCCTCCGTGGGGGAAGATAAGGGACTCAGTCCACCGAGCTCCAAGGCTGAAAAGCGAGGATCGGAGTTTGATTGATATATTGAAGGATTTTAACATTCCACCAATCTCCAATCTTTTGGACGAGCAGATCCTATTTAACCTCGGCCTCAGTCTCTTAAATCCGATAGGTAGTCTTTTTTTTTGATCGATTGTGGGGTGTTCTTTGTCCAGACCTTGACTTTTCTTTGATCTTTTCTGACTTCAATTTTTATTCTTTACAGAGATGACTCCTGAAGAATAAGACCGTCTGACCAAGGAACTTAAATTCCTCAAGAGGAAAGGCAGCCCCGCTAGAGATCTTTCAAAGAAGGTCTGCATTGGTGAGTCCAGCCATGCTGTGCCGATCCAGGCCACGCCCACCCTCAAGCCTGCTACCATCGTATCGAGCCCAATCCCATCCGAAGAGGTCGCTTCATCTGCTCCCCTCCAGTTGGAGGAAGCCATGGAAAAAAGAAAGAAGAGGGCTATCGGCAAGAAGATCGGAAGAAGGGTTGGAAGCTCCGAAAGTAGGGGTTCCGACCAAGAACAAGCTTCTCTGGATGATCAGAAGATCGTCCAATCACTCATGAAGGAGAGTATTCTTTCCCACATTGCGGTGAAGATACTGTGAAAGGGCGACGTCGAGAGATTCAATGAGTCCTTCGCCGCCTACCTTGAGATAGTCTTCTCTCTCATAGTCTTGGTCTGGGGTCCTTTCCATTTTCGAAGTCAGAGCTTCCTAATTTTAACTTGATTTTCTATCGTAGCTCGGACATTATCTCTTCACCCACTCTGAGGTGGTCGGTTAGAGGTGGGCCGAAGTCTCGAAGGCCCTCGAGGAAGCTCGTGCGAAGGCCGAGAAGACCCGGGCTGAAGTCGAGAGCATAAGGGTGGCTTCGAAAATCCAATCCACCGAGGTCGAGCGCCATCGAGAAGAGTTGAGGGCGGAGCATAAGAAGATGATGAACTTGAGGACTGCCTTAACTCAGGAGGAGGAGGAAAAGAGGAAGGTGCAAGAAGGGGTCGGTGCGGTAGTAGAGCGAGCGGTCGAAAGCTTCAAGTCCTCTAGGGACATGGAGGATATTAAAATAACTTTTGCTCAGGAGGCCTTCATCGAGGGATTTTAGTTCTGCCTGAGGAGGGTCGCTGAGAATTTTTTTGAGATAGATTTGGACCTCTTGATGGAAGAGCCCGATGATAGAGCCGATCCTTCATCCCTTAGGGTCGGAGTTATTCCAACCGACGTCCCTTCTTCTTCAGCCATGAGAGCTATCTCGGAGGCTCCCAAATCCATCACTGTAGCGCCCAAGCCTGCCCATGGATCGGACATGAATGAAGATGCTCCGACCTCTTCTATAGTCGAGCTGCCCAAGGTCTAGATTCCCAAAGACCATGTAGCTTTCTTTTTCTTTTTTCTTTATGCTGATGTATTTAAAAACATCCAAATAAATGAAGACAAATCTTTTTCTAGCCTTACACTTTGTGTTGTCATTTGCATGGTTCAGAATGCTCTTGATGACCTAGGTCATGACTCTCCTCTTTCAGTTGATGCCGATCCTTTGTCCCGTGGGGTTTCGATTAAACCATTGATTAGGAGCTTGAAGAAGGAGATTCATCGCTTGAAGAAGAAGTTGAGAAAAATCGAGGATGATCACCAAAAATCGAGGAAGAATGCTTTGAAGGCGACTGTCGAAGTTACCCATCTTAGAAACTTGCATAGGAAGGACTTCACCAGTTTCAGCATTCGAAAGGACAGTTTCGAGAAAGAAATGGTCGAGCTGAGAAGAAGCGCTAGCAACAAGTCTTAGGAGTTAACGGCAAAGATCAACTCCCTTGAGATCGACCTTATGGCGGTGAAGAAAAAATTTAACTGCTGGAGGAAACTTCGTCATGGTCTATCGACAAGGCCTGGTATGATTGTGACTAATCCAAAAGGTTCTCCAAACTTCAAAAGCAGCTTCACGATGTCGAAGCCTGGCAAAATGAATATAAGCTAACTTGGTCGAAGAAGATGACCAGGCTCGAGCATTAGCTCCGGGCAGCTAACAGAAAGGTGAGCTGTCTCCAGCAACAACTGGCTGATGGTCGGTGGGTTGTCTCTAGTGGAGAGTTGGGAGAGATTGCCTTCTTGAAGAAGACCATCGGTGAGCTTTCAGAGGCTGTTAGGATGGAGAAAGCCGAAGTTCAGCGGTTGAAGCTCCAACTGATCTATGAGCATCAAGCCATCCAGGATGCGGAGGCCGAGGCCGAGGTCCTAAGGAGGCAACGGTGGGAGCTCGAGGGTCAGTTCGGACATATCAATAGAGTGTACATAGATAATTTATATAAAAAGAAAGAACTTAAGAAGAAGATCGTTAGGTTGAAGTAGGTCTTGGTGATGGCCAGCGTCGACGATCCGAAGCCTGAGGAGTCTAGTCCATCTTAAGACTTCGTCTCCTTTTATATATATATTTTTATAATCGATCTTATCGATCTCTGCTGCGTTGGCTTCCTTATAATGTATAGTCAATTTGACTGACCTTCATCCTACTTGTAATAGATTTAAACTTGTAATAAAATAATACCTTGTCCGTCATTGCCTCATGTGAATGCAATGCTCGTCTTCGATCCTTTTCTCTCTCTTTTTTTTGTAATTGTCAATCCCTACCGTATTGGCTTTTTTATAATATGTAGTCGATTTGGTCGATCTCCATCCTACTTATAATAAATTTAAACTTATAATAAAATAATATATTATCCGTCGTTGCCTTATGTGAATGCAATGCTCGCCTTCGACCCTTCTCTCTCTTTTTTTTTGTAATCGAGCATGCCGATCCCTTGTCCGTTGTTGCCTCATGTGAATGCAATGCTTGTCTTTGATCCTTCTCTCTCTCTCTATTTTTTTTTACTCTTGTTAGGATGAGATTCTCCTTCTATTTCTAATAAGGCCGTAGGGGCGTATTAGGGTCGGTGTCAGAGCCTCTTTCCTCATCCCATCTAAAACGAATGAGGTCTTTGATTTTGCTCAAGTTAGGATGAGATTCTTCTCCTATTCCTAACGGACTGTAGGGATATATTAAAGCCATTGTCAGGGCCTCTTTTCTCATCTCGTCTAAAATGAACGAGATCTTCAACTTTGCTCACGTTAGGACGAAATTCTTCTCCTGTTTCTAACAGACTGTAAGGGCACATTAAGATCGTTGTCAGAGTCTCTTCCCTCATCTCGTCTAAAATAAATGAGGCCTTCGACTTTGCTCACGTTAGGATGAGATTCTCCTCCTGTTCCTAACATGCTGTAGGGGCACATTAGGACCGTTGTCGGGGCCTCTCCTCTCATCTCATCTAAAATAAATGAGGCCTTCAGCTTTGCTTACGTTAGGACGAGGTTCTCCTCCTATTCCTAATGAATTATAGGGGCACATTAGGATTATTTTCAGGGCCTCTCCCCTCATCTCGTCTAAAATGAATGAGGCCTTTGATTTTGCTCATGTTAAGATGAGGTTCTCCTCCTATTCTTAACGGATTGTAGGAGCACATTAGGGCCATTATCAGGATCTCTCTCCTCATTTTGTCTAAAATGAACGAGACCTTTGACTATACTCACGTTAGGATGAGATTCTCCTCCTATTTCTAATGGACTGTAGGGGCACATTAGGACCATTGTCAGGACCTCTCCTCTCTTCTCGTCTAAAATGAATGAGACCTTCGATTTTGTTCATGTTAGGATGAGGTTCTCCTTCTATTCCTAACGTGGCTGTATTTATCGTGAGATTAAGTTCGGAGGGTAGTCCCCTTTTATTATCGATATACAATAAAAATTAGGGTGTTGAAGTAGGAAGATTTTATTGCAATCAAATCATTGATAATACATTTATAGATTTTTTGAATTTCATGATCGAGGTAGGTTTATCCCTCCGAGTTTCTTCAAGTAGTATGTCTTGGGTCGGACGACTTCTGTGACCTCATAGGGTCCTTCCTAATTTGGGGTAAGCTTCCCCTGATTCTGAGGCTGAAAGATGGCGGCTCGCCAAAGCACTAAGTCCTCCACTATGAACATTTTACCTCTGACTCTGGAGTTATAGTATCGGGCCATTCTTTACCTGTAAGCTGTCATCCGAACTTGGGCTTCCTCTCTTTTTTCTTCTAGTAGGTCGAGGTTGGCTCTGAGGTCTTATGGGTTATGTTGTTCATTGAAAGCCACTACCCACACCGATGGAAGCTTAAGTTCGATCGAGATGACTGCCTCTATTCCAAAAACTAAGGCAAACGGTGTTTCTTCAGTCGACAGCCTTTGAATACTGTGGTATGCCCATAGAATATGATAAAGTTCATCTACCCAGGCTCCTCTTGCTTTTTCGAGTCTTATCTTGATGTCTTGCAATAGGATCCGGTTGGTCACTTCAGCTTTCCTATTTGCCTGCAGGTGAGCTACCGATGTAAAGTGGTGAGAGATATTTGGATCTTCGTAGAACTCAACGAACCTTGTCCCGACGAATTATCGATCATTGTCTGTTATGATAGTTTGGGGCAGTCCAAATCTATAAACAATCGACTTTCAGATGAAGTCCTGCATCTTGACTTCGATAATCTTTACCAATGATTTGGTCTCAATCAATTTAGTGAAATAGTCGATGACGATTAGGAGAAACTTTCGTTGCCCAGATGCCATCAAGAAGGATCCAAGAATATCCATTTTTCACTGCATAAATAGCTAAGGAGCACTCAACGGGGCAAGCTTGGTAGTTGGTTGCCTTTGGACATTCGCATTCCTTTGGCAGCGGTCACATCTTCTGACGTAATCAACACAATCATCATGCATAGTCGATTAGTACTATCCTTATCAGAGCAGCTTATGAGACAGAGATCTGGCACCCAGGTGGCTTTCGTAAATTTTCTCGTGCACTTTTTATAGCACGAAATCAACCTCACAGGGTCGAAGGCACCTCAATAATGTCAGGGAATACGACCTTTTATACAACTTATTCTCATAAAGAACATATCAGGAGCCTTAGTTTCTCAACTTTCGAGCCTCTTTCGGATCACGAGGAAGAACCCCATCCTTAAGATAAGCGGTCAGCGGGTCAATCCAGTAGGGCTCCTGGCCAACCTGCATGATGGGCTGCGGTTCCTCTATGCATGGGTATTTCAATGTCTCATAACAAACTTCTTTCGAAAGCTCATTAAGAGCTAGGGTGGCTAGCTTAGAAAGAAGGTCGGCCCTAGCATTTTTCGCTCTCAGAATTTATCGAATGCTGAAGCTGCCGAAGGCTGGGGTCAAGCTCTTCACCTTCTCAAGATATTTTACCATGCTCTATTTCCAAGTTTCATAACTACCACTGACCTGCCCCACGATCAGTTGGGAGTCACTGCATACCTGAAGTCGATTAGCTCTCGATTCTTTGGCTATCCTGAGCCCGACTATTAGGACATCATATTCTACCCCATTATTTATCACCAAAAATTCAAAATGCAGCGCATACTCTATGATGATTTCTTTCGGATTGATCAGGATCAGCCCAACACCTACTCCAAAAGCGTTGGAGGAGCCATCAACATATAGGGCCCAGAAATCTTCAGAGGTCCATTTATGGACTAAAGCAGGCTTCTCGAAGCTGGAATATATGATTTGATAGAACAATCAAAACGTATGGCTTCATTAAGAATGAAGAGGAGCCCTGCATATACAAATGGACTAACAGTTCAGTAATAGTATTCCTAGTATTGTATATGGATGACATTCTCTTAATCAAGAATGATGTCCCTGCGTTACAAGGAATAAAGATCTAGCTATCACCATAGTTCTCCATGAAAGATCTGGAAGAAGCTTCCTACATCCTAAGAATGAAGATCTATAGAAATAGATCTAAAAGGTTGCTTGGATTGTCCCAATCCATGTACATTGATACTGTGCTGAAACGGTTCAGCATGAAAAATTTTAAGAAAGGCTATCTACCAATAGGCCATTGAATTTCTTTTTCAAAGAGGAATTATCCAACAACACCTCTAGACAGAGAGCGTATGAATAGAATACCATATGCTTCAGCAGTGGATTCTATAATGTACGCCATGACATGTACGTGATCAGATATGGCATACTCACTAGGTATAGTGAGTAGATATCAATTTAATCCAGAAGAGAATTACTGAAACATTGTTAAAACCATTCTAAAGTATTTAAGAAATACTAAGGACCAGTGGCTTATATATGGTGAATCGGACTTAAAACTTATGAGGTTCATAGACTTCAATTTCCAATCCGATCATGATGATAGCAAGAGTGTGTCGGGATACATATTTACCCTTAATGGTGGGGCCGTCTGTTGGAAGAGTTCTAAGTAGCACACTATAGCCAATTTAGTTTGTGAGGTAGAGTATGTCCTGCATCAGATGCTGCCAAAGAAGTGGTGTGGCTAAGAAAATTCATCACCGAGCTTGGAGTAGCATCCTTCCTTAATGATCCAGTTCTGCTCTATTGCGACAGCTCTGGAGCCATTGCTCAGGCGAAGGAACCAAAGGCACACCAACGGACGAAGTATATTCTGCGCCGCTACCATCTTATCCGAGAGATTGTGGATCGAGGTGATATCGATCTTCAGAAGATCGACGAGAAAGAAAACCTGATCGACCCATTCACTAAAGCTGTTATAGTGAAGGAGTTCGACGATTTTAAATCGAAGATAGGTATTAGATATTGCATCGATTGACTTTAGTCCAAGTAGGAGAATGTTGGGAATGTATTCCAAAGCCAATCATCAGTATGTTGATGGTTGGACCATATATTTATAATTATATATGAATTATAAATTAATAAAAATTATTTTGATATTTTTTATCATAAATTCTATTGTCTTCTAATGAACTCCTATGTTGTGATGAAGTCCTTAGGACTATCTAGATTCGGCAAAGGAGGATTTATCATTTAGTCCTTAAATAGTTTACGACTAAATGATGCGTTGTTACTTAGGATGATAATGTTTATCAAGTATAGATCATTATGTGCCATATAGGTTGGTTATCCTCATAACCAAAGAGTATTGAGACACTGATATAACATACAAGTAAGATGTATGGATATATCTACACTGAACGTGACCAACTCTGAGGCTTTTCTCCTGTCAAGATTAGCTTCGATGGAATATGGATATAAATATTCCTCCGATCTGAGATCATCATGGTGACTTTCAAGCAACTCACTGTATTTTGGTGCCAGACTATCTAAATTTCTAATTTAGTGATGGAAGATTTTTAGGTACAGTCAAATACTTATGGAGTTGGTGCGTGTATCAAGATGGGATTGACCACTCCTAATTTTAGAAGCTATGTTCAATTATATTTCAATTTAGCAAAACCTTGGCTAGGATAGTCTTAGTAAGGAGTCACGAGACTAAATTCTTTGAGATACGACATGGATGTATTTTCTAGGATTGATAGTCTAACCCTGAGTTATCTATTACATAGAGGTCATAGGGATGAATTATACGGTAATCATATTCACATATATTCTGAATGTTGCGATTACGATTATTTAACCTATCCGAACATCGGGTACCATTGCTAGATGGTCACTTCGATTAGTATAAAAATTAGTTTCTGTGCTACTAACTTAGATTCAGACCTACGGGGTCACACATATTAGGAGTTTCTATCTGATCTAATGACTGATCAAGAGTTTCATTGGTCTGTGACTCTATGGTCAAGAGTTTCACTAGACTGGGACTCTATGACCAAGAGTCCTACTGGATTGAGACTTTGAGTCCTACTTGTCTGAAACTCTCTGATTAAGAGTTTTATTGATTTGAAACTCTATGGTCAAGAGTTTTACTAGACTAAAACTCTGTGACCAAGAGTTTTACTAGACTGAAACTCTGAGTCCTACTTATTTGGGACTCTCTGATCATGAGTCTTGATAATCTAGGACACTATGGTCAAGAGTTCCACTGGACTAGGACTCTATGATAAAGAGTTCTACTGGACTAAAACTCTGAATTCTACTCATTTGGGACTCTCTGATCAAGAGATCCACTAGTCTGAGATTCTATGATCATGAGTTCGATTCATTTGGGATACTGAATTCAAGAGTTCCATTAATTTAGGACTCTTCAAGAGTTTCATATTGATAGGACTCTATTACCTAGTAACCCATTCGATTTGGACTCAGATATTTTTAAAAAATTAATTAGTAATTTAATTACTAATTAGCTTAATTTGATTGAGCGATGAGGATTCGATCAAGCTCGATTAAATTTGATTCGATTGGATTTGACCCAATCAAGTTATGAGATGACCTAATCACTATGGGAGTTTTGACCCTGATTTGATCAGGACGTAGATCTAATTAATTTTTAATTTGATTAAAATTTTATTGAATTAGGTTAAGCTTAATTTAGTTGGATTTAAGTTAGTTTAATTGGATCTAAATTAATTAGTTTGATTGAAACCAATTAGGACCAAGTTAAATGAAGTTTGAATTCAAATTCTCCCATACATCTACCATTTTTTACTTTTCCACTCTGCTTCCCACACCCTCCCTTTTGTTTGTCAAATATTTTTTGAGAAATAAAAATATGCACGTAGAAGAAGAGTCCTTCTACGTGTTAAATATAAGGGAGGGGGCATTGGATAAGGATAAGAGGCTTATTTGATTTTTGAAATCAAGTGAGTGGTTAAAACCTCTCAACCACTCGATTCTTATTATTTTTTATATAGTTTTCCTATGGTATTTATGTTAATAAATTATAAAAATTTTTGTGTGTATAGTAAAAGGGGTTAGCATTATGTGATAAAAATTTTAGAGTGTTTGGGCATCAGTTCTGAGCGAAAAAAATCTTAGAGTAAAGATGAATAAGATCCTACAGCACTTTTTTTTTCCTTTATGCCTCTCTTCTCTTGTGATTTTCACCTCTAAGGATATCCTATTTTTATATATAATCTAAATAAAATTATAAATCTAAAAATTATCTTTCCATGAAAACTTATTTTATGAAAAAACTTCACACAAAGAGGACGTTATAGAATTTTTAGTATGTCAGGATTTTTGAGCCGAGTGAAATCCTAGATTTAGGAATCTGAGTTCGGATGGAGAGATCAAGTGCTGTGAGCATTGGATCACCACCAAATTTGAAACACATATTTATCATCCTCCAATATTTATGTTCTAATTTTTTAGAATATCTAAAATTTAAAAAAATATATGATCGATCGAATCGATCATGATCAGCCATTGAAGGCTCCGACGAGGAGCTAGCACTCCAGTAGGGCTAATCGGGATCAGGAGCTCCGTATGGACCAACCATAGAGGTCGGACATATGTGCAGTTGTGACGTGATACCAGAATATTATCCGATGAACTCAGATTATAGTGATCGACTATCCATAAAAAGATATTATATTCTAAACACGTAGATGTAATAAATAGTTTATTACATAGTTTTATTTTCAGATCTATTGATGTATGCATGCATATCATATTTAGATACTAATATATATGGTTAAATAATCTGATATGATTAGTAGATAATTAATTAGATTAATTATTTTTTGCTGCATCATTGCTATTTTTGAAATATTTTTCGAAAGTAGCATGGCAAATCCTACACTGTTTTCTTCATGTGGCTCCTGCAAATTCCTTCGTGCACTTTTCATAGCACGAAATCAGCCTCAGAGGGTCGGAGGCACCTCAATAATGGTAGAAAATACAATCTTTTATACAGCTTATTCTCATAAAGAACATACCTAGAAGCTTGGTTTCTCAACTTTCGAGCCTCTTTTGGATCATGAGGAAGAACCCCGTTCTTAAGATAAGCAGTCAGTGGGTCAATCCAGCAAGGCACTTGGCCAACCTGCATGATGGGCTGAGGTTCCTCTATGCATGGGCATTTCAATGTCTTATAATAAACTTCTTTCGAATGCTCGTTAAGAGGTAGGATGGCTAGCTTGGAAAGAAGGTCGGTCCTAGCATTTTTCATTCTCGAGATTTGTTGAATACTGAAACTACCAAAGGCTGGGGTCAAGCTCTTCACCTTCTCAAGATATTTTACCATGCTCTCTTCTCGGGCTTCATAACTATCGCTGACCTACCCCACGATTAGTTGGAAGTCACTGCAAATCTAAAGTCGATCAGCTCTCGATTCTTTGGCTATCCTGAGCCCGACTATTAGGGCCTCATATTCTGCCCCATTATTTATCATCGAAAATTTAAAACACAGCACGTACTCCATGATGATCCCTTCCAAATTGATCAAGATCAGCCTAGCACCTGCTCTAGAAGCATTGGAGGAGCCATCGACATACAGGGCCCAAAAATCTTTAGGAAGGTCCGTTCTTTCTTCAGAGGAGCTCGGGTGCAACTATGGAATGTTGGTTTCATTTTGAAGCTCGACATCATCTGGGATGGTACATTCAACTATGGAGTCGGCCAGTGCCTAAGCCTTGATTGCTGACTGAGGTCGATAGTTGATGTCAAACTATGTTAATTCAATGGCCTATTTTACAATTCTTCTAGAAGCATCCATTTGATGAAGGATCGCTCTGATCGGCTGGTCAGTAAGGAGTGTTATAGCATATCCCTGAAAGTAAGGTCGAAGTCTTCTTGCTGCAATCAGAAGAGCATAAGTCAATTTTTTTAATTTTGTATATCTGATCTCGACATCCCTTAGGATCCAACTTATGTAGTAGACTGATCGCTGCATTTTTGCCTCTTTCTTGACCAGGACTACCACTAGCACCGTAGAAAAGACCGCAAGGTAGAGAAATAGCTCATCTTTAGATTCGAATTTGGCTAGTAGGAGGGCGAGCCGAGGTAGTTCATGAGCTTGTCGAATGTCTTTTGGCATTCCTGAGTCCAGTGAAAATCTTTCGATTTTTTGAGAATTTGGAAAAAGGGCATACAGCATTTGGCCGACCTTGAGACAAAATGATTCAAAGATGCCATCTTCTCGATTAGGCGTTGAACTTCTTTAATGGACTTCGGAGCAGTCATCTCCTAGATAGCTTGAATCTTCTCTGGGTTAGCCTCAATCCTTTGTCTCGAGACCATGAACCCCAAAAAATTTTTTGAGGCTATCCCAAAGGCGTACTTGGTTGGGTTCAGTTTCATCTTATATTTTTTGAGTACATCGAAAGCTTCTTTAAGATCGACAACATGATTGACAGATATTTGGCTTTTGACCAGCATGTCGTCGACGTAAACCTCCATATTGCGATCGATCTGCTTCTTAAAGATTTTATTGATTAAGTGCTGATAAGTCGCACCTGCATTCTGAAGCCCGAAGGGCATGACCCTATAACAGTAAAGACTATGGTTAGTAATAAAAGCAGTCTTGTCCTCATCCTCCTATGCCATCCGAATTTGGTTGTAGCCAGAGAAGGCATCCATGAAGGTGAGAAGCTCATAGCCTAAAGTTGCATCTACCAGTTAGTCGATTCTGGACAAAGGGTAGCTATTTTTTAACAGATCTTATTCAGCTTCTTAAAGTCGATGCATATCCTCCACTTATCGTTGGCCTTCTTGACCAGGATCATATTAGAGATCCAAGTCGGATAGCTGACTTTTTGAATAAATTCGACATTAAGAAGCTTGTCGACTTCTTCTGCTATTGCCTTCTGTCTTTCTAGTGCATGGCTCCGAACTCTTTCTTTCACTGATCGATGTCTGAGATCAACGGTCAATCGATGTTCCATAATCTCGACGTCAATCTCAGGTATATCTATTGAAACCCAGATGAAGATGTCAGCATTCCTCTGTAAAAAGGCGATGAGTTGCTTCCGAACTTCATCTTTCAGATTGGAGCCAATTTGCACCATATGCTCCACGCTTCCATCATTTAGGGGGACGGTCACAAGATCTTCTATGGGCTCGTCCCGTTCTTCGGTAAGGTCATCACGGATATCAAGCCTATCAACTGGGTAGGGGTCAAGTCGAGTGCCATTTTATAAGACGATGGAGTAGCAGTGCCGGGCTAATGCTTGATCGCCTATGATTTTATCTATTTCGTTGTTTGTTGAGAATTTTATCTTCAGATAATAGATCGACACCATGGCTCGTAGTGCATTCAGACCAGGTCGGTTGAGGATTGTATTATAAGCAGAGAGAGCTTTCACCACCAAAAAATTGATCCATGCCTTAGCTTGCTTTGGATATTGCCCTATAGTCATGACTAGAGTTATCATTCCCTCCACTGACACAGCATCATCAGTGAAGCCGATCAATGGGGAGCTCATGGGTTCCAAATAATTATCAAATATAGATATTTTTAAAAAAGCATCATAATATAGAACGTCAGCGAAACTTTCATTATTTATCAAAATACGGCGTACATCATAATCAACAATGTTTAAAGAGATTACAACCGCATCATTGTGCGAAAACTGAATCCCTCGGGCATCCTCATTGGTGAAAGTGATGGGCTCCTCAGTCCTCCGCCTCTTCTCAAGTTCTATCAATTCGCTAGCCTTCCTACATCGAAATCCCCCAGAGATGGCATTAATGATGCCGATCGGGGGTCGATCTTCTCGCTGCTCCTCGTCCCTCGATGGTTCTGATGGCGAGGGTGCTCTCATCCGATCCTCTCATCCTTTCGATCGATGTCGCAGGAATCAGCCAAGCCTACCATGCCTGATGAGCTCCTCGATCTCGTCTTGGAACTGGATGCACTTTTCTGTATCATGACCGTGATCGCGACAGTAGAGGCAAAACTTGCTAGAATTGTACTTGCCAGGGTGAGTGCATATTCTTTTCGATTTTGATAGTTGCTCTCTGATCTCCATCAGTACTTGGATTTCTAGAGCATCGAGAGGGATGTAGTTGTGAAATCTTCTGAAGGAAGAGCTCCATTGCATCCTTCTATTCAGGCTTCTCCATCTCTGGGCCTGGGTAGGAGTTCAAGCCTGCTTACACTTCAGAGGAGTTCGGGAGTGTAGCTGAGCTCTACTCGATTTCTCTCCAGTTGTGGGCACATTCGGTTCATCCGTCTGCCGCTCCTAGAGGGCTTCATTATCCCTGACCTTAAAGGCCTCTTCAGCTCGGGTATAACCTTCAACCCGAACCAGCATATCGATAAAATTTTTGAGGTACTTCTTCTCTATGAAGAATAATAAATTATTCTTCTAAAGGCCGCCCTTGAGTGCAGCCATTGCAATAGACTGGTCCAAGTTTTGGACCTCCAATATAGCAGCATTAAACTGGATGACATAAGTTCGGATAGACTCTCCCTCCTTCTACTTGATATTTATCAAAAAATCTGAACCTCGGTAGAGACATCGGCTGCTAACAAAATGAGCCGCAAACTGATGACTCATTTGATCGAAGGAAAAGATGGTATCCGACTTAAGGGTTGAATACCAGTTCCTGACGACTTCCTTGAGGATGGATGGAAAAGCTCGACATAAAATGGCATCTGACGCATCGTAGAGCAACATCATTATTCAAAAGGCCTCTAGATGATCGATTGGATCGATGATCCCATCGTAACTCTCAAACTGAGAGAGCTTGAGGTTTGACGGGATCAATTTCTACATAATCTTCTAAGAAAAAAGAGGATCAATGCAAATATCATTACCGTGGGAGGAGGAAGCATGATGGAGTTCTTCGATTCGTCGGCTCATTTCTTAGAGCCTTTGATCCAGGAGATCTTTACGATCGTTGATCTCCATAATTTTTTGATGGAATGGAGGCAAAGCTTTTCCTGGGGTCAAGTCATGATCCAAGCAAGGGCTCTCTACCCTCTGCTTTCCTTTTCTAGGTCGTCGATCGACTGACCCAAGTCGACCGCCCTCAGATCGGATTCTCTGGCTTTCGAGAAATCTGCTTCAGCCAAGATGGTGCCGGAGATGGCTGCTGCTGCCGCATGGCCTGCACTATTTCAATGAGGTCACGGACCTACTGGACCAGCAGATCGAACTGCACCATGTCCACCATCGCAGGCGGTGGGACTTGAGACACAGAAGATGAAATAGAGGTGGAAAGATCTGGATGAGATCTGACCGTGGAGGTGATTGACTGTCGGGTTGAAGCCTTTCTGAGGGGGCATCCTCGAGAGGTCGAGAGAAAAAGTAGGACTCTGGCTGGGATGAAGAGGGATCTCCACCACGTATTTCTTCAAGAACAAGAGAACCTCAATAACTTGAGGAGCCCTTCCTCTAGCACCAATTCTGTTGGTGCAAAATCTGATCATCACCGGAGTCGATGATGGATTTGAAGAGGATGAGGTCACCGTTGGGATCTGCAAAATAAATCTC
The DNA here is from genome assembly GCA_006176705.1 of Cocos nucifera. Lineage (NCBI taxonomy): Eukaryota > Viridiplantae > Streptophyta > Magnoliopsida > Arecales > Arecaceae > Cocos > Cocos nucifera. The sequence goes on along the minus strand of QRFJ01000002.1, from coordinate 4,441,901 downwards.
GTATGGAGTTTGGGGTGGTGGCTCTAGCAAGATCCTCCGACGATCAAGTCAGCTCTTTCAACCAATAGAAATGAAATCCGTAGAGAGATTTTAATAGAATTTTTTAGAAAAAGAAGAAGAGCTTCTCGGAGAAAGCGTATCTGAAGGATCACTTATATGGATGGAGCCTGTAACAAACTGATAGTGACAACCATAATCATCCAATAGTGGGTCGTTCAGGACCATATAGAGTTTGTTATGGGGGATAGTGTCTGTTGTCGCAATGTGCGAGCCCGTCGGGATCCAACGGTCGAAGCTCAGATGGAAGAGATTGAGATTTTTTTGGCTATATCGAGGATGAGTGCTGAGATCCTCTGAGACTGCTGGATGGAGTTCAGAGAAAGTTTAGCTGTTTGGAGGAGTCCATCTGAATGAGAAATTTAAAAGAAGTTCGACTGTTAGAGGAGTCCGACTAGAGAAGAAGTCTGGAAGGAGTTCAGTCGTTGGAGAAATCTGACTGAAGGAGAAGTCCGAAAGAAGTTCAACTGTTGGAGAAGTCTGACTGAAAGAGAAGTTCGGAAGGAGTTCAACTGCTGAAGGAGTCCGACTGAAAGAGAAGTCTGAAAAAAATTCAACCATTAGAGGAGTCCAACTGAAGAAGAAGCTCGGAAGGAGTTCAACTATCGGAGGACTCTGAGGTTTAACCATGGGGGCTGTTGTCGGATGGGATCCTTTCGAGATCAAGCATCCAGCCAAACTTCGGTAAGAGCGGGTTTATCCCCCAACAAATTGATTGATATGAAAAAATATTTAGTCATAATATTATTTAGTCATAATAGAGCAAAAAATTTGAAAATCATGGATAATGGTTGAAGAAACATAAATAGAATTCAAAATTTGGGCAAAAGAAGATGTTGTTTAAAAAAAATTATTTTTGTTAAAAAAAAATTAAAACAAAAGCTGCTGATATAGAGAGGTGCCTTACATGGAGAGATTTAATTGGGCCATATCATTTTTTTGAGATCCACATATACAATTAAGATGGAGGATTGTAATAAGCCTCAACTATCTCCGTGGAACTACTTTAGTATATTATATAGATAGATATATTATTCATTAGTCTCGCATAAAATTAGCCAAATGAGATTTATCATCAATTATGATGTCACAAAAACTAGAAGATGAAGAATTTGGAGGTGTGATTTATCATCATTTAACAGGTGGCCTTGGTATCTACACTTGGCAATGCTATGTGCAACTCCTATGTACACACGGCCGATTTTCATATCATACCCTAAGTAATCTACTATGAATGATCGATTTTTATATTATACCCTAAGTAATCTACTGTAGCCTAAAATGCTTAAGTCTAATTATTTTAGTAGACTACTTTAAAGTCTTATATATTAATAATTTTATTGTTGAACAATCGATGTGGAACTATCACACTCTAAGATTATGGGTTGGTTCGAGCGAGAGATAGCAAAGAGATTGGAGAATTTATGGTTTTCTATGCGATATTTAGTTGTCGGATCGTTTATATGTTTCGAGGATCATCCAGCGTTCTTTAATCTTCATCCTAGAAATAGACCATGGTGTGTGATCTTTTATTCTTCCTTTCTTCTCCATTTCTTGATCTGATATTGCCTAGAGTTTCTAAAACTGTTTCTTTTGAATGCGTTTTTGGTATGTATCTAGCTTGCAAATAAAGTTTAGTTATTCTGGTTAAGATGTTCTTTCTTCTTGTATCCTTTTCTATTTCTCTAACCCTAGAAAGAGAAGTATCGTCAGGAGTTTTTTTAGTACTAACAATCAGGAGCCCAAAAGAGGAAAAAAAGTGAATAAAATTTTAAAATTATTTGTGTACATCTGGAACTTTTAATATTTTTTCTTGTTTTTTTATTGCGGGGATTGTAATTAGGCTTTTCCTCATCTGTTTATACTCATAATTTTCAATTTTTTCCTTATTTGTTTACTGCTGATATAGTAATTTATATTTTTCTTTATTTCCTTCCAATAAAAAAGGGTTAACTTTCTTACCTTATTTGCTTGCAGTGAGATTTTGTTTACCCCTAGTTGCTGACTGCCAAGATTGTAATTAGGTTTTAAAATAGTACAGATTTATGGATAACGGGTTGTTTGGAGTATTCTCTTGATTGCCCTATGTTATTTAATAGTTATTTGGATGGTTGTTGATGTGCAAAGTGGTACCATTTGCTACGCGACTGCAAAAAATTTGAAGGATCAAAGTGTTTTTAATGAAGTTTCTCAAGAAGATATAGTGTTTTTAAGATAAGTGGTAGATTGGAGATGAACTGCAATTTGTTCAAAGCACGTTCTTTTGTGGCAATGTTTGCAAATTTAACGATAACAGGATCTATTGTTATTAGTGCAGTGGATATTACAAATGTCATTACGAAGTCACACCATCTTGGTCGTGATTCTCGAGACTCATTTTTGATCGCATTATTCATTCAAGATACTAACAGTATCGACATATGGCCACCGACCTGATAATGTTATTGATGACTCTGATCAGCGACCGCACGATAAGCCATGACAAAATAATTTCATTAGCTTTCATTTGATTTTTGCTAGGATAAAAACCGACCTTCAAATTAGGACCTTATCGATGATAAATTTTAAAATCTGATGACTGAAATTGATGCAGATACATTCAAGATGACTTCTCAACTATGAGCCGATCATAGTCCACTGGTCTATTTAGCCACTAGAGATTAAAATATTTATTTAAAAATTTTTATTTTTGTTTCATCAATTGAATGGACTCTTGGTCTTCTATGGTTTCATATTGACTAAGGATAGCAGGATAATATCATAGTCCCCGTTGCACCCATCCATACAACACCAAGGAGGTAAAATCAAAGAAAAGACAATCCAAAATGCAAATTATTTTGGAATGCACAATTTTTTCTCAGCCCCTAATATTGCTTGGTCATCACTCTTGTACCATGCTAGTTTTCATGAGAGATGGGAATTTTTATGAGAAATTATATTTTATATCATACGCACTATGCGGCTGTGTACCACACCAATTACCTCGTCTCCTTATTATGGGTCAATCATTGAGATGAGTGTATAATAAATGGAGCCCACATAAAAAAAATGAGATAATTGGCATAGTGCACAGCCACATTGGTGTATATGATGTAGAGTATAATTTCTCCTTTACCATACCATACTAATTCTCATAAAAGGCACCAATCTCTCTATATTACATTATAGGATAAAGTGTCTACATAGATGAAGCTATTGTATTTGTAATCACTTATTTGGAATAGCACAACCAAGATTGACTATCTTGATTCCCTAGAGCTTGGTAGCTAGTGTTTCTATTAATGGTTCCAGTTTAATTTCCTAGGACTTGGCGGTTGATGTTACCTCATCCGGCATGTGGCCAACTGTTTCTATTAACGACATGAGTTGAAAGGATGTTGAGGATCGAAATCGACAGCTGACACAAAGGTTAGTAGTCATGGTGGTTTGATGTAGATCAAAATCCGGTGCATAAGGATTGTCAATGATGAAGGTCGACAGTCGGTGTGTAGGTCGACGACCGATCCTTAAGTCAGCAATCAAAACTTAAATCGGTGTCCGATGCATGAAAGGTGTCAATAAAGATCAATGATAGATATAAAGATCGATGATCGATGTTCGAATCGAAGACTGATCTTTGTGTCGGTTGTGACGAGCCTACCTGTGTCTTTGTGATAAATGCATAAAAATTAAATATAAGTAGATTAATTTATATATTAAATTAACTTATATAATTAAAATTGATATTTTTATGTGGTGTTTTGAATGAAAACACGTGCCAAGCAGACTTTCAGGATTCCAATGGTACGATCGGAACTAAAATTGGAGGTCAAACAAAGTCAGAAGACCAGTTCTTGCATGAATTTCAAAGTAGTAATCCCTAACCTTCAACCTCCATGATTGTTAGTCCACGGAATAGGGCCATGGACCACAGGCCAATTCAACCGTTCGATCATCTCCAAAAAATCAACATTTGCTCTCGCCGTTGCTGAAAACTTGCTGCCAGCACCTCGCCTCCATCCACCTTGCCGATCGCCAAAAAAAATTCAAGAAAGAGACAGTTCTTTTCTTTCAACGTTTCACCATCACCACCTCGTCGGAATCTATTGGAAATGCTAGAAAAAGCCACCCTTTCCTCTTTCTTCTCTACATCCGACCAAGCAACGGTCGCTGGAGTTGATTGAAAGTTCACCAAGCCGATCAGTCAAACGCCCAAGCTCCATTGCTCACGGTCAAAATCCTTCATCATCGATGCTCGTCGGAACCACCTTCCATGCCACCGTGCCCCCATAGCCCTCCTCTGTGTTCTAAGGAACTGGCACGCCCAAGAGCACCACCCCATGGCCCCCCTCTTCATCTCTGTGCCGCTGCCCAACTCCGCCACAACCGTCCTCCCCTATGCTACGGAACCCCTCTCTCCATGCCATCGTGCCGCCCCATCCTCGTGTCCAGACAGATTGTCTCCCAACAGCATAGCCACCTTCCTTCTGTTTGATTGTCGGATGCTCAAGTTGTCCAAAAGAAGAAAGTTGTGGATAACTCTGAAAAAATAGAAGCGGGTGCAATATGACGATCCAGCGGATAGCTCTGAGAAAATAGAAGTCGTTGAAGCACATTGAGATGGAAAACCAACTCTGTTTTTACGTGCGGCCGACGCGCTCTCCTTCGCCTATAAAAAAAAAAGAAAAGAACGAAAGGGAGGGATTTTTTTTTTTCAAGAAGTATTTTCTAACCCATCTACTTCCTTCTTCTTGTCTTTCAGAAAGAGAGAAAGCTAGAGTTATTTAGTTTATTTCTTTTGTAACTCCAAGCCCCTATCAATGGCTTAGGAGTTAAATAGTATGTCATTAAGATTGTTTAATTTTTTTAATAATAAATTTTTATTTTAATTTTAATTCCAGCATTAGGTTAGTTTATATTCATGCTATCTAAATTATGCAATTAAATTTTTGCTATTGGGCTAGTTTAAACTTTTGCATATATTAAAAAAATTAAAAATATGAATTCTAGCTAGTAGTGTAGGAATTTAGTTTTTACTTTTAAATTTATTTTTAAATTTTAATCTAAATAATATCTAGTTAAGCAAACCCCTAGGGTTGGCAATGAAGCTAGATCTTGATTAGAAGTCTTTCTAAGGATCTTTTCTTAAGTTTTCAATTTTTAGGAAGTCATTCTTTCTTTTAAACTTCTTACCAAAAGACTTGATGAATTATTATTGGGTTTCAATCCCTTTGTAATTTATACTTGATTCAGTGCAAGAAGGATGAAGAGAGAAGGCTCAACAATACTTATATTCTATGCTTTTCTTCCTTGTAAAACTTTGATGGGTTATAGTTGAGTTTTAATCTCTTCATAATCTATACTTGGTTGATACAAAGGAATGAATTTGGAGGATATTATTAGGAAGATCATTAGAAAGATTTTCTAAAACATTGGCTTAGTGGATTCAAAAATCTTAGGCCTTTACATTACTTATTTCTAAATTACTCTTTATTTAATTAACTTGTGACCATTCTTGTTGAACCTTGTCTGAACAGAGGTTTAGACATAATTTAAACATCATTTCCTCGTGGGATCGATTCATACTCGTTGAACGTGCTACTCTACACACCGCGCTCTTGCGGTTATAACTTCAAAAGTAAATAACAAGTTTTTGGCATCGTTATCGGGGAAAGCTGATTTGTTTTAAATTATGTTTTAAATTCTTGCTTTAATTTGATCTATTTTAAGTTGGTGAGTGCTGGAAGTCAGGTACGTAGTTTAAATTATTCCATTAGCAATTTTATCATAATTTTAGTTTAGTTTAGTTCTTCCTTTAAATTTGTTTGATCTCTTTTTATTTGTGCATAGCATTCTTAAATCACTTTAAGGGCGCAGACCTAAACAAGATAAGGTGGGGACCTCATTACCCTTCCTTAGCCCACAAATAAGACTCCTTCATTTGCATTAACCCAAGCCTCTAAATAAAATCAATTAGACACTAACTCTAGGAACATTCGAGCTCATTAGGATAAGTACACCTAAGAGTTATACCAAGCTAGATTCAATCATTGAATTGATGTCTAGGAAAGTGGTTCAAGGATTAAGTCTTGAAGAAAGACGATTCTTTAATTGATTCTGTTTACTGATCTAGCCAATCTAATTGGTGTCTAAGGAAAGCAATGAGGGGACCCCCACCAATCTGATACTTACCTGACCAATTTAGTGAATTGGTTGAACTTGAAGTGCTCGAAGGCTGACTTGAAATAGTTAGGAGCTGTCTAGGTCTAGGCTGATCTTAGATTAGGATTAATTTGTTTGAAACTTGTTTGAAAATAAAAATTTTTACTTTAGGTATTTTCAATCTCTATTTTCCTAACATAAGGTTGCCCTGGCATAATGGGAAGTTATGTTGCATGGTTGTCCTAGGATATGAAAAGATTGAATTAACTTAGAACTTAAAAAAGAGAGTTTAAAAAAAAACTAATTAAAAAAAAAAAGATTGAGGACATCGAGAATATAGTAAATTCTCCAACATCCGTGTGGAGAAGGATTTCAGATCGACTAGTCAAAATGGATTTAGTTCCTGTTTCAACCTCAACATCTACAATGAATTTAGCAAATCAGCCTGAACCTCAAACCCTTAAAGACTTATGTTATCCAGTTGGTTCCGTCCAACCCTCTTGCATTAGGTTGCCCTTACCCACAGCAAACAATTTTGAAATTAAACCTCAAATCATTAACATGCTTCTAAAATTCATGGGAACAGAGGATGCATATATATTCATGAGAAAATTTGAAAAGGTCTGCGCAATCATGAAACTATAACAATTGTCAGAGGACAAAATCAAACTGAGATTAATCAATTTTGCCCTTAAGGATAATGCCAAAAAGTGGCTTTATAGTCTTCCAAATCAATCTATTATGATCTGAGAGGGCTTTGTGAGAATATTCTTAAAAAAATATTTTTCTCATCATAAAATAATTAGAATTAAAAATAAAATAAATTAATTTTATCAACTAGCTGGTGAATCATTTTGGAAATACTTTGATCGATTCAAGAACCTCTTGACCCAATGCCCACACTATGGAATAGAAACTTAGAGGCTATACCAACTAATTTATGAAGGGTTAGATTTAAATTCCCGAACAATGTTAGAATCTATATGCCAGGGATAATTTATGTACAAAGAATCAAATGAAGCCTGATAATTTCTAGAAGACCTAGCCAAGAAAAGTTTACAATGAAAAATAACTAGGAAACTAGAAAAATCCATACCTTCAAGAGGTGGAATACACCAAATTCAAACCTTCCTAGCTGCAGAAGCCAAAATTGCAATATTGACACGTAGGTTAGAGGCCTTAGAACTTCAAAGACCAGCCAAAGTAAACCAAGTGTCTGCACCCATGTGCAATGGGTGCAATGCATCAGACCATGTCCTTGAGGAATGTCCCCTCCTAATGAACCCAATAGATAATGGATGTGCATAGGTGAATGTCATATATCAGAGACCATTGAACAATTCCTATGCACCCACTTATAACCTAGGATGGAGAAATCATCCAAATTTCTCATGGTCACAAAATCCAAATGTAGGTGGTCCAAGTTTAAATCAGCAGAATCAAAGGCTTAATTCTGTAATGAACACTTTGCCACCACCAGGCTTTAATGAAAAGAAACTTAATGCTTTAGAGAAAAGCCTGAAAGCCCTAGTTAAATCTAATGCTAACACCAATGCCACCTTAAGTAATTTCATGCAAACCACGGAACAACTTCTGAATTCAAATTCCCAGGCCATATAGCCTGTTTGGAAATGCAAGTGGATCAGCTAGCATCCACTATAAGTGAACGTGAACGAGGTAGGCTACCTAGCCAACCTGAGACCAACCTAAGAAACCAAAATGGTAGATCATCCCAAGGAAATCAGGCTAATCAAGTTAATGCTATTCATTCCTTGAGATCAAAAAAATAAGTGGACAATAAGATAGATACACCTGACACTAGAGAAGACTTGAGTGCTGAACCTGTTGAGCCATCTAATGAACAATCTATCTTACAAACTCAAGCTCCTGAAATTGATAGTGCACCAAACTAGATACCCACAATCTCTAGAGCTCCTTTTTCAAATCAATTAAGATCTAATCAATAATTTGAATATTTAGATAAAATGTTAGAGGTATTTAAGCAAGTTCAGATAAATATCCCTCTACTAGACATGATTCAATAGTTTCGACTTATGCCAAATTTTTAAAAAACCTTTGTACCAAGAAAAAGACCACCAATGTACCAAAGAGAACTTTCTTAGCAGCAAGTGTGAGTTCATACTTGTTAAGTCATATGCCCATAAAATACAAGAACTCAGGTTCTCCAATAATTTTATGTGTCATAGGAGAAACCCATATTGAGAAGGCCTTGCTTGATTTAGGGGCCAGTGTAAATATTTTGTTCTATTCAGCTTATGAGTAATTAGGATTGAAAAAACTTCAGCCAACAGGGATCACATTACAATTAGCAGACTGATCTTTTAGAATTCCTAAGGGAATGGTAGAAGATGTGTTAATCAAGATTGGCAATTTTATCTTTTCTGTAGATTTTATCATTTTGGAGACTGAGCCAATATCAAATCCTAAGAGTCACATCCCAGTGATTTTAGGAAGACCATTCCTAGCTACTGCTAATGCTGAAATCAATTATCAGAATAAACTTATGAAGCTGTCTTTTAGAAACATGACTTTCGAGCTGAATATTTTCAATTTGGAATAGAAATCTACCAAACATGCTAATATAAGTATAGTCCAAGATGAAATTTATGAACCTATAGACATTAGCAATGAGGAAGTCGATCTTGAATCTAGTATCTGGCCAACCCATGAATATAAGAATCTAGATAAAATACTTGGAGATAATAAAAATGGCCAAAGATGGGAGCCTCCCACTGAACTACTCATAGAAATGACTGAACCATCATCTGAGTCATCAAAAGAGGCACCCAAGTTAGAAATGAAATCCCTCCATGAGCACCTCAAGTATGTATATTTAGGTTCAGAAAAAACTTTGCCTATAATTATTGCATCAGACCTGAATCCTAACCAAGAGGAGGAATTATGAACGGTCTTAAGAGAAAATTAAGAAGCAATAGGCTGGACCATGGCAGACATTAAAGGAATAAGTCCTTCCATAGTTTAACATAGGATACACCTAGAGGAAGAGGCTAAACCAACTCGAGATGCCCAAAAAAGATTGAACCTAGTCATGAAGGATATAGTCAAGAAAGAGATTTTGAAGTTATTGGATAATGGAATTATTTACCCCATTACTGATAGTTCTTGGATAAGTCCTATACAAGTAGTACCAAAAAAATATGGGGTAACAGTGGTCCAAAATGAAGCCAATGAACTTATCCCAACTAGAACTCAAACGGGATGGAGGGTCTGTATAGACTATAGAAAACTAAATGCTCAATAAGAAAAGATCACTTTTCTTTGCCATTTATTGACCAGATGTTAGAAAAGTTAGCCGGACAAGAGTTTTATTATTTTCTTGATGGATATTTCGGTTATAACCAGATCTCTATAGCCTCTAAAAATCAGAAAAAGACCACATTCACCTGTCCATTCAAAACCTTTGTTTATAGGCGCATGTCCTTTGGACTATGTAATGCTCCAGCAACCTTCCAGAGATATATGATCAACATTTTTTTCGATATGGTTGAATGATTTTTAAAAATTTTCATGGATGACTTTTCTGTGTTTGGTCCTACCTTCTCCAAATGTTAAACCATCTAAGAATAGTCCTAGGAAGATGTAAGGAGAAGCATTTAGTTCTTAATTAAGAAAAATATCAATTCATGGTTAGAGAAGGTATAGTTCTTGGCCATGTTGTTTCAAAAAGGGGAATAGAAGTTGACAAGACCAAAGTTGATCTGATTGCAAGTCTTCCACCATCCAAGACTGTTAAAAAAATTTGTTCATTCTTAGGACATGCTGGATTTTATAGAAGGTTCATACCTAATTTTAGCAAAGTAGCTCGCCCTTTGACGAATTTGTTAGCGAAAGAAGCGAAATTTGAGTTTACTTCTAACTGACTTGAATCTTTTGAATTCCTTAAAAAGATACTCATTTCAGCTTCCATCATTCATCCACCTATCTGGATCGAACCTTTCAAACTCATGTGCAATGCATCTGATCATGCTATAGGTGCAGTCTTAGGTCAAAGAATCAACAAGCTATCGAGAGTTATTTATTATTCCAATAAAACTTTAAATAATGCGCAGCTGAATTAAACCACGACTGAGAAGGAGTTCTTAACCGTTGTCTTTGCCTTACAAAAATTTAGATCCTATTTGGTTGGATCCCATGTTATTATCTATACTAATCACTCAGCCATTAGACATCTCCTAGTAAAGAAAAATGCTAAGGCACTTTCAATTCGATGGATCTTGCTCCCTCAAGAATTTGGCCTAAAAATTAAAGACAAGAAAGGATCAGAGAATGCAGTTGCTGATTACTTGTCCTGAATCATAGTTACGCCATCTAACGAACCACCTGTCAATGAGTATTTTTTAGATAAACAACTCATGTCGGTGTCTACTGAACCTTGGTATGCGGATATTGTGAATTATTTAGCCATTGATAAAGTGCCTTTTCATTGGACTAGTCAGGATAAATACAAATTTTTTTTCTAAGTAAAGTATTTCATTTGGGATGATCCATATTTATTTAAATAGTATCCTGATCTAATCATTAGGAGGTGTGTCCCGGATAATGAGGTTAAAAGTATTCTGTCATTTTGCCATGACCAAGCATATGGTGGTCATTTAGCATCCAAGAAGACTGCTGCCAAAGTACTTTAATGTGGATTTTATTGGCCTAATTTATTTAAGGATGCATATGTGTACTGCAAAAGTTGTGATCAATGCCAACAAATGGGTCGAATTACAAAGAAAGATATGATGCCACTCAATCCAAACTTGGTAGTTGAAACTTTTGATGTCTGAAGAATTAATTTTGTGGGACCATTTTAAATTTCTTCGAAAATGAGTATATCTTAGTGGATGTTGATTATGTTTCCAAGTGGGTAGAAGCTATTCCATATAAATCCAATGATAACAAAGTGGTCATTAAATTTCTCAAGAAAAATATTCTCTCTTGCTTTGGTATTCCTAGAGCAATCATTAGTGATCGGGAAACACATTTTTGCAATCAACTCTTTGCTACTCTAATGAAAAAATATAATGTTATCCATAAGTTGGCCACACCTTATCATCCTCAAACAAGCGGATAAGTAGAAGTGTCCAATAGATAAATCAAACAAATCTTAGAGAAAACTATTAATGCCAATAGAAAGGATTGGTCTGTGAAATTAGTTAATGCACTTTGGGCATACCGCACCACCTACAAGACAAATCTAGGAATGTCTCCTTATAGGATTGTGTTTGAAAAATAATGACACTTGCCTGTTGAGTTAGAACATAAAGCCATGTAGGCAATAAAGAAATTAAATATGGATATTGACGTAGCCAAGACCTATAGAAAGCTTCAGATAAATAAATTAGAAGAACTAAGAAATGAAGCTTACAAGAATGCTAGGGTATACAAGGAATGGATGAAAGTATTTCATGATCAAGCAATTCATAGAAAATCTTTTACTCTTGGGCAAAAAGTTTTATTATATAATTTAAGGTTACATCTTTTTTCTGAAAAGCTTAGGTCTAAATGGATAAAACCTTTCGTGGTTAAAGAAACCTTCCCATATGGGATTGTCGAAATTAAAAACCCAAGTAATGGTATTACTTTCAAAGTTAATGGTCAACGATTAAAACCATTCTTGGAACTGCTTACTGAATCTATGGAGGAAGCCATGGTTCTTTATGAACCAACATCTCTCGATTAGTCTGTTATCACTATTTAGTCTGGCTGAAGACTTTAAACTTAGCGCTCCTGGGAGGCAATCCAGCTTCTTTCTTTCTAATTAGTTTTCTTTTTAGCATTATCAGATCAAATAAGCTCCATTGGCTAAGTTGGAGGGAGAGCTCAAGAAAATTCTTCCTCAGGTGTCCTCGTTTCCTTTTATATCATATCATGCTTATAATTAGAAATTATTTTCTTGGGGGAATAACAAGCAAAATAAGTAAATAATTGGATGCTACCCTTACCTTCTTAATCTTACACTTGTCAATTTTGGACTTAGGTTAAATTACATACTTTTGATAAATAATTGATTGAATAATGTAGATGATTTATGAAATGATGATGGGCAAAATATTAATAGACTCAAGTAAAAAGGGCAAGTAAGAATGAAATTAGTTTTCGGATAATTCCAACCCTCCTATTTGCATCAAAGAAGAATCTATTTCTTGGATATGTGTAGGTATTAATAAAAGCAAAAATTCCCTTTATTATAATAATAATTAAAAAATAATAATAATAAAAGTAAATTTTAAGCATTGTTTCACCGAGTAACCGGACCTCCTTACCTAAGTAAGCGTTGAGTCTCGCGTCAAAAAGTAGAGATATAAAGAAATTTTGCTATACAGCCAGCCTTGATCTATAGCCATTCTAACTCAAGACAGTAAGCCTGAGGGGTGTTCTACACCTAGTGCCCTAAGGCTAACTGGTCTAGGAGATATTGGTCGAAAATTTGTTACAAGAGTCAGATAGAAAGCTTAAGAGATTAAGGCATTGCAAGGCCTGTACATTCAAAAAAATAAAAAAATAAAAAATATATATAATAATAATAATAATAAGAAAAACTTACTTGCATAAAAATAATATCTCACAACTCCAATAGAGTAGAGGATTCAGAAATAACAGTAGGAGTTGGTCAAGAACTATCCTTGAAAAATGAGGAGTTTGTATTTTACTAATTTACTTGAGACTATTAATATCCCAATGACTTGTTTCATCTACCATCTAATGGAAAATTTTCTACTTATAAAAAGGATATGAGAACAACCTTTAAGTCCAGTACACTTGTGTATGATATTAGAGGTTTTTGGTAGCCTTTCTTAAATTATCTTTACTCGAGGATGAGTAAGATTCAAGTTGGGGGGAGTGATAAATACATAAAAATTAAATATAAGTAGATTAATTTATATATCAAATTAACTTATTTAATTAAAATTAATATTTTTATGTAGTGTTTTGAATGAAAGCACGTGCCAACATGAAGAGCAGGCTTTCAGGATTCTAACAGTACGATCGAAACTAAAATCGGAGGTCAAACAAAGTTAGAAGACCAGTTCTTGCATGGATTTCAAAGCAATCATCCCTAACCTTCAACCTTCAACCTCCATGACTGTTGGTCCATGGAATAGGACCATGGACCATAGGCCAATCCGACCATTCGATCATCTTCAAAAAATCATCATTTGCTCTCACCGTTGCTGGAAACTTGCTGTCAGCACCTCGCCTCCATCAACCTTGCCGATCGTCAGAAAAAAAATCAAGAAAGGGACAATTCTTTTCTTTCAACGTTTCACCGTCGCCACCTCGCCGAAATCCATTGGAGATGCTGGAAAAAGCCACCCTTTTCACTTTCTTCTCTGCATCCGACCAAGCAATGATCGTCGGAGTTGATTGAAAGTTCACCAAGCCGACCGGTCGAACGCCCAAGCTCCATTGCTCACGATCAAGATCCTTCGTCGTCGCCGCTTGCATGGAGTCGACGCTCGCCGAAACCACCTTCCATGCCACCATGCCCCCACAGCCCTCCTTGCTCTAAGGAACTGGCACACCCGAGAGCACCACCCCATGGCCCCCATCTTCATCTCTATGCCACTGCCCAACTCCGCCACAGCCGTCCTCCCCTATGCTACGGAATCTCTCTCTTCATGCCATCGTGCCGCCCCATCCTCGTGTCTAGACGGATTGTCTCCCAACAGCGTAGCCACCTTCCTTCTATTTGATTGTCAGGTGCTCGAGTTGTCCGAAAGAAGAAAGTTATAGATAACTCTGAGAAAACAGAAGCAGGTGCGATGCAACGATCCAGCGGATAGCTCTGAGAAAACAAAAGTCATTGAAGTAGATTGAGATGGAAAATCAACTCTATTTTTATGCGGGGCCGACGTGCTCTCCTTTGCCTATAAAAAAAAAAGGAATGAAAGGGAGGGATTTTTTTTTTTTTTGAGAAGTATTTCTCAACCCATCTACTTCCTTCTTCTTGTCCTTCAGAAAGAGAGAAAGCTAAAGTTATTTAGTTTATTTCTTTTGTAACTCCAAGCCCATGTCAATGGCTTAAGAGTTAAATAGTATGTCATTAAGATTGTTTAATTTTTCTAGCAATAAATTTTTATTTTAATTTTAATTCAAGCATTAGGTTAGTTTATATTCATGCTATTTAAATTATGCAATTAAATTTTTGCTATTGGGCTAGTTTAAATTTCTGCATATATTAAAAAAATTAGAAATATGAATTCTGGCTAGTAGTGTAGGAATTTAGTTTTTACTTTTAAATTTATTTTTAAATTTTAATCTAAATAATGTTTAGTTAAGCAAACCCCTAGGGTTGGCGATGAAGCTAGATCTTGATTAGAAGTCTTTCTAAGGATCTTTTCTTAAGTTTTCAATTTTTAGAAAGTCATTCTTTCTTTTAAACTTCTTACCAAGAGACTTGATGAATTATTATTGAATTTCAATCTCTTTGTAATTCATACTTGATTCAGTGCAAGAAGGATGAAGTGAGAAGGCTCAACAATACTTATATTCTATGCTTTTCTTCCTTATAAAACTTTGATGGGTTATAGTTGAGTTTTAATCTCTTCATAATCTATACTTGGTTGATACAAAGAAAGAAATTTGGAGGATATCATTAGGAAGATCATTAGAAAGATTTTCTAAAACATTTGGTTTAGCGGATTTAAAAACCTTAGGCCTTTACATTACTTATTTCTAAATTACTCTTTATTTAATTAACTTGTGACCATTCTTGTTGAACCTTGTCTGAACAGGAGTTTAAATATAATTTAAATACTATTTTCTTATGGATCGATCCGTACTCGCTGGATGTGCTACTCTACATACCGTGCGCTTGCGGTTATAACTTCAAAAGTAAACAACACTTTGATATAGGCACTAAAATTCTATCCATAATAAATAAGCACAAGAAGATTTCAAGCCTTCTCTCCTCTTCGATGTAACTGACTCCCATGGTAAATCATGACTCCACCCTGAGTTCTCCATCATACGCCTTCTCTATTCCTAACCTTTGCCTTTCTAATCACCGGTAAACTCACTTTTTTAATATTTTAAGTATTATCTTAGGAAATTATTCATAAGCTTTAGAATAAAACTACAAATATATAAAGTATTGCTACTAGTCTTGGTTGAGATCAAAAGGAGAGTGGCTGAGCATTTGAACAGGTGTTGGAGTAATCGGTAAAATAAAGTCTAGGCTGAAAATTTTCGCTCCGACGAGGATTCTTCGATACTCAAGTCAGAAACAGTCAGTGATTCTGAGATGGATTACTTATCTGGATTATTGGAACTTTGGTTGTTTATAAAGAATATAATCAAACAACCATAGGAACGTGCAGTTCTAAGATTACTGAGCTGTTAGACATCCTGTTGTGAGCGAGATATTATAGCTCTTATTTGCTCCCATGAGAGATTAGGAAAGTTGGTTGCTCCCGAGCTTATCCACTGAGGATGGTGTCAGAAAATCGACTGACCGAGATAATGAAAGAAGCTTACATACGGGATGGGCTGCTCATCGAACTGGATGTAAATAGTTTAGTTTTGTGTATTTCAATTCAGTGTTTGGGTTAGCAACCGTATGGATAGCTTAAATGATCTAAGATATTCTATGATAATACACTGATCCAATATATCTGTAGCACCATCGTCACACAGAGGATAAGACTTTATACAGCCAGCGGATGAAGGGAGAAATTATGTGCATTTTTTCACACCTTTTTGCAAAGAATGATAGACGGGGCACCATGACCTTTATATTTATATATATATATAACGAAGAAAGGAGGACCGAGAGCGGAGGACCGAATGTGATACATTGTTCCATCTGCGCGTGAGTGTACGTGCTCACACTTCTAATTGTATATGATATTTAAGTCAAATATGGATTTGCCTCAACCGTAGGTTGCATAATTGCCCTTTTTTTTTTTTTCGGGACGGGATGCTGAAGCAGGATTTTTTGTCATGCAACTTGGGAAACCTCTATCGAAGGAGGGGGAATGGAGTCTCGTTGTGCGGATGACGGAACCATGGCAAGTCGTTACAACTTTCCTCGCCCAAAGTCTCCTCGTCTCCCTTTTCTTCTCCCGTGGATCGATCGTATCAAATCATAACCCTTCCTCTTCTCTAGTGGCGTTCAAGGACGAGGCAGAATACGAGCTCTGGCTCTCGACCGCGCCCTCCGATTCCGATGCGACGGCATTCGATCGGGACGTCGACCTGACGGAGCCGCCGCTGGACGAGGACCCCTTGGTCTTCCGGCGGGGGCGGTCCCGCTTCGGCACCGCTGCCCCACCGTCCTGCGACTCCGTTCCGCCGCCGTCACCGTTCCCGGCGGTGCTCTGCTGCCTGTGACCGGCGGTGCTGCGATGCTTCCGGCTGTGCCGCGACCCCTCCGAGGATTCGCGCACCGGAGAATCGACGGCGGCAGCACCGGACGACGGGTGGCGCCGCGACTGTCGGGACTCGTGTTGTGGCGAGTCGACGTTGTCCCCGGCGACCGACGCGTTGCGCCGCGACGACCTCCTCGCCGGAATCTCCGGCAGGTCCCCTGCTGGAGAGTCCTGTGCTCCGCTGATCTCTGCACCCCGGTATCAGCTGAGCCGTCAGATCAAGATCTGACAGTTGTTAGCAACAGGGGAAAAAGACAGGGAGCGCACCTGAGGGAAATTTAGGTGAGGTACCTCCATCCGCGGGGGCGGTGAAAGGGACCGAAGACGACCGGAACTCGTTCATCTGTTCCAAATTTTTTAATCAATCACAGCCGTTAGATAGAGGTCCGATGGTCATCAGAAACAGCACGAGAAGCTGAGTTGTTACCCAGTTGGGGCCGTTCACGGAAGGGCCGTCCCACCCGATATGGGCCACGTGCTTAACGTCCGTGGGGTATCCTATCTGCATCTCCGGCACCTTCGTATCTGCGTCTGATTCTTCTTTTTTTTTTTTTTTAAAAAAAAAATATATATAAGAAAAAAAAAAAAAAAAAAAAAAAACAGATATATTAGATGGAATAAATTTAAAAGATGGACTGTACAGTGATCGCAGTTCGCAAGATGAACATGCTTACCGAAAATTTGGGAGATGTAGCGGAGGCCCTTCAAAAGGCCCTTCATCTTGGTGCCCATATAGCTTGCGCTCCGACGACCTGTTGAGGGCCAACAAATTCCTGGAACCAAGTTTTGTTAGCAGAAGCATACCATATCACGCACTTTGAAAAGAGACTAAAAAAATTCCGACATATCACCATTTGGAATACAACAGCTTTGGAAAATGAAAGAAAAATTGACATTATGAAACCTTTTAATTCACCTTCAATATCTGCTGATCTCCGGTCAGGTATATAGACAAATCGATATCAGCAACTTTCATGGTAAAGTTGTGTGAAGGCATTTGATGTTATAAGCAACTACCATTCGCTAGATTTTTTTGTTTAAAAAAAAAAATCATTATCTGACTAGTATTGAACTAGAATAACTCGTTACATGTTCACAAGAAAAAGATTGATTTAAAAATAAAATAACCATACCAAATGATGAATGAGATAAACTCGAAGCTCACGACAACTCTCCCGACCATGCCCATCCCATCCGGCTAAACAAGAGTAGTCGCATTTTGGATGGTTCTCTTTAGCGTCGCTTACAGAATTTTGATGGAGAGGACTTATCTTCGTCTCCGATTTATTTCGAATTTCTTCTCCTTTTTCCTTCAATTTTTCAAAAGGGCCGAGCAATGCATCAGAAGATAGGGAAGAAGGGGAATCGCATTGCCTCGGCCCTGTTTAAGGTCTGATCCGTCTCCAACGGAAGATACCAACGGCAATCGCAAGAGAACACATCCGCTGAGAGGAGATTGGGTTATTTTTAGGTGCTGTGAAATGGGAAGGCGTGGAGTTCTTCCCTCTGTCCTACTTTACCATCGAACTGTTCTAAATTCCAACCATGGGCCCGATGGCACGGGTGGTTTAATGGGTCTTCGCGCAAAGCACGGGAACTGGATGGAGAAAAGCCGTTGGCAAGGACGAGTCAAATGGAGCTAGCTCTAATTGACCGAACTAGCCCCCGCAAGCTGGCATAGAAATAGTTCTACTCGGGGCCAAAAAGGGAACAAGAAAAACAGGACACATCTTCTACCAACCAGATCATGCGAGGTTGTACCCCGGAACATCACAAGCCACAAACTCTGTTGAACTATGGGATTGCTGTTTAAAAGATATCCGATATATTTGGCCAAAAATGAGATGTTATCGTGACCCATGAGATGGATATCAAACTATAGTCTTACAATTTGTTATGGGTGCACTGATCAAGTGTAAATTATATGTATGTACTTCTTTTTCATGTTACAGTTAAGAATGTTTTCATTGTATTTTTTTGAAATGTTTTCAAAATGCATATGAATTGATATGTTGCATGCTTACTGCATTTGTATGGTAATGATTTTTTTTTTTTTTTTTTTTTTGTGAAATATTTCTCAACTAGTTATATTCACAATGGAATGTGCATGATCTCTTTCACAAATCATCATGCATTCTTGCTGAACTAAAGCATGAATGCAGCTTATGTCACATGATTTCTAAATTCGGTCAGCATGCTGGCCATTGCATGTATGGTAGTATTCACGTACTTCTATCAGAAATTTGTGTAATATATGGAGATAACTCTAGAGTAGCATTACTTTTTGTGCCCATATGACAGTTCTTATCACAGGTATATTATGTTTATTGTTCCATAAGACCTATCAGTTTCAATTTATCAAATCATAGCTATTAGATAAGAGAGAATGAATTATACCATAAAGTACTTTTATGCATGGCTTTCCTTTTGGGGGGCGGGGGGCGGGGCGGGTGGCGGGTGTGGTTGTGTAGTTCATGCATATTAAACAGGTTGTCATGTAATTTTAACAAATCTAGCTAAACCTAATTCTAATCTAAGCAGCATATTTCTTAAATATAGGAAAATATAAATCTTAGAGGTGCTAAACAAAAATTATTGTAGTATAAAGTAGAGGATAATTTTTGTTCTTTATTAGTGTGCTACTGTAATTTTGAGGGCTCGTATTTTTATTATAATTTTAAGGGTGAAATATAAACATATGCATGCAAGCCCAAGGAGTCATGATATTCATATATAAGGCTAAAAATAGGTCGAGTTGACCTGCGATCCAATCCAATTCGATCCATTTAGATCCGATCTAATCCATTTTAAAGGATCCGCGGAGTCGGATCGGATTTTAAAATTAAATCCGTTCAGTATTCTGAATCGGATCTGGATTTATTGAATTTGGATCCAACTCGATCCGAATTCGGTATTAAATTTAATATATAAACTATAAAATTAATAGAGTGGGATTAAAATTCTAAATGCTCTTTCGATATTATTATTTTTAAAAAAAATTATTCAATTTGACTGTAAAATTTTGAAAAAATTATTTATAAATTAAAAATCAAGATAAAGTAATATTTATTTTTTTTTTATCATAAATTTTGCATATGTTAGTTTATTATACGAATTGGACTCGAACAAAATTTTGGTTCAAATCGAATTTAAAATTTTTAGATTGGGATAGGATTATAGATGGATCCAATTCGATCCAAAAGATTCAATGGGGTAAACTTTTTGATCATAGATCCGATTCGATCCGATTTTTAATTGGATTGAATTTGGATCTAACATTAGAATCCGATCAAAAAATTAGGTCGAATTGGGATCACTTATAATCCGATCCAATCCGACCCATTTACACCCCTATTTATATATCCTTGAAAGAATATGTGGTAGCATCTTTGATGAATAACATCCGCAAAATCAAAAATCATATTTCATCAATTAATTGATGCTGCACGTGGAAAGAACTTCCAAAATCCCCCATCTTAAATACTCTCTATTGGACTCTTTCCATTGTGTAGGCTTTTAGCACCTCTTTTTTGGGTATGGATGCCACAATAGCTCACTGGCTTTACTAAATCATTATCATTTTCCAAAAACTATCTAGCAAAAATATATATAATTTTTTATTTCATAAAATCGTAGATCTTGAACTGCTTCATAACAATGTCGAGCATTGAGTTTCATCTGATAGAAAACAAGATATGAACATGACAGTTTCCGTGCAAACTCAATTATAAATATATAGTATGGTTGAGTAAGGCTTCTGTTTGTTAGACTTGCTTGGACTCTTACATCCATGAACTAGCTGACCGGCTTTGGGCTCGTGCCTATGCTATGTTATGTTATGGCAAAATGACGACAAATACATGTCTTCGCTGGAAAACAAGCTTCCCTTAGAATGATTGCTCATGACTCATTCGATTTGTAGAAAATATTTTTTTTTCTAAATTTTTTTTTAAATTTTTTTTTAAAAAAAATATTTTTTTAAAATATAATTTTGATATGTTTGATGGATTATGAAAAAAAATAGTCTATGTTTAGTTGAACATTCATTTTCTAAAAAAATTATATAAAATATCTATTATATCTTTAATAAATATAAAGTCATGCATTTTACTCTCAAATTTATATAAATAATAATATTATATTAATATTAATATAAACATAATATTAATATATTATAATATAATATTATATCATAATAATTTATTATATTAATATAATAATAATTTAATATTATTAATATAAATATAAATATAATATTAATATAGAATTATATTAATATATAAATATAAATTTTATATTAATTATATAAATATAAATATTATATTATATTAATATAAATATTAGAATAATATTAATAAAATATTATATTAATATTTATAAGAATAATATTTAATAAAATTTTTAAGAATTTATATGCTCTATAATCATATATTTATAAAAAAATATTTTTTTAAAAAAAATAGCCATCACTTTCCATCCTATAGGAACTGGAAAGTCATAAAATCCACCTTTCTATAGATTTTTATTTTTCATGAAACATGAAAAGAATTTTTTTTACTCACTCTTCTCTTAAAACTTCAATTAAATAGGAGACTCTTTTTTTACTTTTCAAAAATTACCTCTTCTCCCTTCTACTTCCTATGAACCAAACGATGGTAAATAATAGATTATCCATCATATTTTATGAAAATGATCACATATTGATAATCAATATATATAATATATTGAAGGCCAGGGAGTTTAGAGCCTCCCCATTGGTGCCTATTTAGAGGGCTTCCAAACTCTCTCATATAAAGCTTTAAAAAAGAAAAAAAAAATATTACCTTCACTCTTTTTTAATTAAAAAAATTATAACTAGAGAATAACTTTTTCAATAAAACTTTTTGAAATTTTATAAAATATTATGCTTCCACCAAGATTAAGCTCTCAAAACCTTAACCAACTGGCAGCACCACAACTCGCACAAAAATCCTAAATATTTGAAGAAATCAACTAGAATCTAAGAACCCTTCGATCTCTCTCGAGTGTTCTTGCTTTCATAAATTTTTTTTTTAAAAAAAAAATATAATCAATTCATGTGAAAAGCTGTTTTTTTTATTTTTTTATTTTTTTTATTTTTATTGATGTTTTTAATATTTTTGCTTTTCTTATTTTTTTTCATTCTTAAAAATCTCAGTAGGATCATAGGAGATCTACAGCTAAATAGAAAAATTTAGATGATAGCTTGAATTTTGCATGTAAGAGTTTAACGAGCACGAGCAATTAATCTAAAAATAGATTGAATTTTATTGGTTAAGTTAGTGATCTAGCTATTTGCAGATTTAAAATTTAAATTTTTTCATTCTCTAATTATATATATATATAATTAAATTAAATTTGGATGGTCAGATAAATTTTAAATTCAAAATGCTTGAATTTTAAATTTAATTTTAATCTTCGAAATTATTCCATACTCCGTGACATATATATATATATATATATATATATATATATATATATATATATATATATATATATATATATATATATATATATATAATATATATATATATATATATATAATTAAATTAAATTCGGATGGTCAGAGATAAATTTTAAATTCAAAGTGCTTGAATTTTAAATTTAATTTTAATCTTCGAAACTATTCCATACTCCGTGACATATTGCGAAACGAACAATCCGTGGTGGGTTGAGAAATCACACTTTCAGGCCGGGTAGCCAACTCGACCGCTTTTTTGCCACCGTAGCTCGAGCGTCCAGGGGGGCAAAAGGCAGGCTTTCCATTCGCGTAAACCCCCTTCCCTCCCCTCCCATTCCCGTCCGCTCGGCAGAAAGCAGGGAGCCCTAGCTACCCACCATCCCGACGGACGCGAGCCTCTTCGCTTGCACACGACGGCTCCGGCATCCTCACCGGCGTCGTCTCCGCCTCCTTCCTTCCCTCGAGGTGCCTCGAAGCGTCCGATCTAGGTAAGTTCTGTCCTCTCCTCTCTCCTATGTTTGCTGGTTATCGAGAGTTTGTCTCCTCCTGCTGCAACATCTTCTTCTTGGATCTTGTTTCCGACAAAGTCATGCTGCCCGAATTCATGAAAATAGGCAAGGTCTTGATTAGGGTTGATCCCCAACCCTAACCCTAATATGATTAAAAAAACCAGTGGTTTTTTGCTTGGATCCTCGCTCCTCTCATTAGATAGAGGAATACCCGACAAAACACAATATATACATCCAGTATATATGGCATTCGGTTCTCTCTAGGCTGATAAATCCAACAGTCTCCATTGTGATTCAATTAAAGGCCAGTATCTCAGTAACGAACACAAGAACGTAATTTTTGCTGCTAGCGTGTTATATAAATTGAGACAATATATTCTATCTATACAATCATTAATTACAAAGCTTGGTTCTCACCAGTTAATGTAGCTTTTCTTTCCTCCATTTGATTTCTAATGCCTAAAATTCAGGTGATTCTTGGTGATGCGCAGGCACGCTAGCGCAGAAAAAAATACAGAAGAAAATTTCTGAATTCCTAGAATAACGAAATAAGAGAATAATGAAGTAAAGCTAGTTATCTTAAAAGAAGATTCTTTGTGATCCTTCCTGTGCCAAAACCACAATCTGCAACAGTTTTAGGTAGAAGATAGGCAGCTCACAGCTTTCACCAACTAGGATAAAAGATGATTCAAAACCTGGTAGCAGTAAGAAGCCAAATGTAACATAGAGGATAAATCAATTACTTGAATTGCCCTGCTCCACTTCTTCGAATACGAATATCATCTAAAATGATACTCTTTTATTTTTTTGTTGTTCTTGGGGTTGTCACATACAATTTTACCCTAAGGAAGGAAACAATTTTGTCACAAAGAAATCCAAAATCAAGGTATCTCTTAAATCATAGAGACAAGTGAGAATGACCAAACCACATCTAAATATGCCAGTATCATGCAGCTGCTTCAAAGCCAACATGATGCTCCTTGGTCAGATGACCAAGATATTGGTGAATACCACATGTGATCAAGAAAAGAGTACCTATAATCACATGAAAACCATGAAAGCTGGTTGCTGAGAAAAAGGTAGAACCATAAATACTATCCGAAATAGTGGAGGGCAATTGGTAATATTCCATTCCTTGAAAGCCAATGGATACTAGAGCCAGTGAAATGGTAGTTACTAAAGCGTAAACTGCTTGTTTTTCCTTCCCTGTGAGTAAAGCATGATGAGCCCAAGTTACGGCAGCTTTGAATGAAGGAAGAATTGGGGGATTAACAAAGGGATTTCCTGAGGATCTAAAACTCCAATACCTTTTGGGGCCCAAATACGTATGGCTTTCTCTCATGAACCAGTTGGGTAAGAGGGTCTCAAGAAAAGCCTACTTCCTTTTATGTCAGCCTTATTGACGTGCCGATATCCTCCCAGCACCCTATCCACATGAGTCTCCATTGCTATTAATAAACGAGAGAAAGAGGGATCAAAAACAAGATTGGTCTATTTACATTGGGTGGGGTTCAAAGAAGATAGAAACTGTGTTGTGTGTGTGGGTTTTTGTTTGTTTGTTTGTTTGGTTTTTTTTTTAAGAGGGGCAGGGGGGGGTTGGTCTTCTCGGCACCTCCTTCACCTGCAAGAATTTCTTCTCTTTGATACAGGTGAAGAGGGTCAAAAAATGTTGGGGAACAATGTGAAGCATGGCTACCATAGGGGGAACGGGTAAGGAAGACATTGCAAGAGCCAAAAAGGAAATGATGATGAAGAAAGGACTGCTATTTGGAGAGAAGAAAACTTGATCGAAAACAAGCAATAACTCTAAGGAAAATGCATGTGAAAAGCCTATAAAAACCAATGGAGAAAACATAAAGATACTATTTTTCATTGGTTTAGTCTGATAAATAAGCACATATTTAACCTTATGGAGATTTATAAAGAAGAATGTCTTTTTTGTTGGAATTAATTATTAACTATCTGTTTACTGGGAAACAGAGAAATGGACCAGTGGTTTTATGGAGTTTATTGAAGAGAATCTTCAAATGTATTTTCCTCTTTTGGTTAAGCGTTTGGACCAAAGTGAGGTGCTGGAGCAGAGCATGGCTAGTAGCAAAGGGCAATGGGGCCCTCCCTCCCTCCCTCTCTCTCTCTCTCTCTCTTCCCCCTCCCTCCCTCCCTCCCTCGCCGCCTCCCCTCTCCCTCCCTCCTTCCCCTCTCTCTCTTTTCCTCCATGCAAATTGACGCCAGAGAAGAGAGTTCTTATCACCAACCTGCCCTTGCGATCATCTAAGATGTACTTTCCATTACAGTGTGCTTTCCAAAAAAATAGCATCTGCTTCTCGAATCAATTTCCCTATAAACTCTTAGTTAGGTGAACTTGAAACCTGTTTCCTCACAACCATGGTGTGAAGGACATTTTGCAAGGGGTGGAGGTGTATGTTGAAGAAATGGTTTTTTCTCCTCTATCATGCAAGTAGGTGTGCAGCTGGTTCATGGATGATTGTTCTTTATGCTTAACTATAAATTGGGAATGTGCAGTTCACATGGGAGAACATGTCCATGATCTTTATATTTAACATGAGAATTGTTGCCCAAATTGATGGTGTTGCAATACTTGTCCTCCATCTTGCATTATGTGCTTCAGTCATGGTCTTAATAGTTTAGATATGCAATCTACTTTACTCTTTGATAAAATAATTAGTTTCTTATCCTTGTATGTCCTTTGTTCTTTATATATCTGGTTTGATAGCCCAGTAGGATCTTGTATTTACTGTAGAACTTGCTTATTGAGTTCCCATGTTGTCATAGATTCCAAAGACCATAAAATTTCCTAAGCAATTAAGGATGTTCAATTTATGTAGCCGTTTCAGAATTTATTATTTCTCTATCTTTTTTTTATAGGTAAAACTGATGGAAATTGTTGCATGCCGTTTGTTTTCTAAGGGTTTTATTTGCTAGTACCAGTTGATTCATGTTCTGCAAGCACAAATGACCAGATCACTTTTTGTCTTGTCATTTCAAAATTACCTGCATGTTTTGCATTATTATAAGCTCATACAAGGCATGCTTTTTTTCTGATGTATCGAGAGAATGAAGTCATTTTTAAACTGTGCCATGGAAGTTCCTTACAGAATCAGTAAAATACTATAGAGTAAGCTGCAGCTGGCAAGAAGTAGGTGAATGTTGCCGTTGGTGGATGACCTATCAGCATACTTGGTGAAGTTTGGAATTCTATGAAAATCTATATTTCGCCACTTTCCATCCAGAATGCCAGGCTTACCTTTGGCGGTTCGTGAAACCACGTAATTTTGCACTCTAAACACCATCTCTGGTTGTTCAGCATTAACTGCAATAGTTTCTAAAAGCAATCTTGCCTTCTAGGTCTGGTTATTTTTGGTCACTTTCATTAAAATTTTGTTTTCTAAGTAAAGCCTATGCCCTAACCAATGAAAGAATGGACTATCTCACATGTCAGTTTTATTCAATTGCAGAAATGTTGGCTGCAGTTGCAGCCATTCTAGGACTGCTGATCAGATGTGCCGCCAGCAGTCTCGGGTTCATTTGACCGCTGAAGAACAACTGGCAGCTGAAGAAAGCCTTTCAGTTTATTGCAAACCTGTTGAGCTTTACAATATTCTTCAACGACGGGCTATACGAAATGTATGTTCCTTAACCTTAGGGCTCTGGTATTTGGTGTTCTTGTACCGTCTGTCTTTTGCCATGGTCATGTGCAGAATGATTTTATTTTGTAAGAAAAATTTGTTTCAAAGTTCTAACAGTTGTTGATTATGCTGCAGCCATCGTTTCTTCAGAGATGCTTGCAATACAAGATAGAGGCAAAGCACAAACGAAGGTTTGTATTCTGTCATATAATTATTTGTATGTTTTAGATGTAAATATATCTTTTTTTCTCTTAAATTCTTGGTTCAATATAGATATGTTTTTTCCTTTAAATCCTTGGTTTAATATTGCTTGCTTTATGGTATATGTTTAGTTACTAGGAATCCTACCACCACGCACAAACAGAAAAACATAAGCGACAACCAGGTTGAGTGGATTTTGGTTGAGCACCATTTTCATCTTATAATCAAATTGGTTCCCAAAAGAAGTAAAGGAATGCTAATTTTTGTAACTATCAGCTATTCATTTGTCCTATGTTCCATTAAATGTTTCCACCTAAATACATAGTATGACTGGCTTTACGAGAATGAGACTGTGTACATTAGACTGATATTTGATTAGTGAGTTGTATGATAATTCCTGTTTGGAATGGGGTTGCTTTGTTGATTTCTTTCTTATTGTAAGTATCTTTCTACGTTGATTTGCTTTCTTGTACATCTTTGGCTTTTAGATTACAAAATTTCTAGTCTTTTGCATGGGTGTATTCAAAGAAAAAGGTGGGGGGAGGGGGAAGCTGGGGAGAGAGCGTATTTGAGAGGGGTTTGCCAAGGTTCATTTGGGGTTTTTTGCGAGAATGAAAGGGTACTGCTTTAGAGAGAGATAGATACATGTTTGGTGGGTTTTTTCTGAGAGGAAAAATATACGCATAGCACATGGGTCCATGGTGCTTCACTCTTGAAGTGCGGCTTCATGTGGTCAACTCTAGGAGTTTCCATTATGTTGTAGTTTGATGCGAAGGTGCAAGCTTTTTTGGCTTTTGTATATGCTAAGTGTTATAAAAATGCATGATTTTCTACAAAATGGTTCAGATTGATTGGAGTTTGATGAATTTCTTGGTGCCTCACAGTTACTATGCTAATGGGAAGTTAATAATTTTGGTTAACTTATTTTGATGCTAATTGGTGGGCCTTATGTTCTGATCCATGTGAAAGAATCACTAACAATAATTGAAAACAATTTGTGTTGAATTGTTTCAGTTAAAAGAGAGATGTATGGAACTTTTACCATAAGGAATTTGAAGACTGGGGCATCATTGTTGCATCTAGTTTTTTTACAAGCTTTCCAGAGGCTTAACAATCATTGGAACTAGAAATTATCAGATAAGCTTCTTGATGGATTGATAGTTATTTGTAATCAGATCATCAGTGTTTGAAGTACTAGAGTCATGGGTCTTCTAGTAACACTGGATTTGTGCCTCATGTTTGTTTTTGGGCCCAGATTTGGTATCTTTGGGATCAAATTAATTACGGATCTCAGGGACAAGAATTAGGGCCAAGAAATGGGTTTCCTGAAGGCCTGAAATCGATGATTACTGTTTACAAGTGTAATGAGTTTTATTTCTTGTCTTCGTAGATGTTAAGGGCATTGTTGCTAGGTTGGGAAATGAGTGTGAGAAATGATACAAGAAATGAGAGCAAGACACAATTGATAAAAAAATTATACAATTCGTGAAATGGGAAACATCTATATAAAATTATTAAAGTATTTAGTATAGGAAATAAGAAACATATCTTACAAACTTTAACAAAACATTAAAATCTCTACTCCTTGCCTATATATAAAAATATTTTTTTAAAGGCAGATGAGGTGAACATTTTATTTTCCCTCTTTTTCATGAGGCCGAGCATGTAAGTTTTTTTTTAAAAAAGGTGTAGGGTCCATTTTGTGGGTTAGCATATATTCATAATATATTACTTTTGATTAGAAACAGTTTTAGATTTATGAGACTTCTAATTAAAGAAGGAAACTTGGGCAAGAGTCCTAAAGATATCTCATGTGGAGAGAATCTAAATTGAATTTTTTTTTTACCCTGTATTTGGTTGGGGTCGTGAAGGAAAGATGGATGTGGTTGGAAGGATGGACAGCCTTCCTCCACCGTTTGGTTCAAAAAGTTTTAAGAATGGATGAAAAGGAGAGATTGTCCATTATTCGGGCCCACGATGTTACATCCTTCCAAATTGGGGGAATGCAAGGAAGGATGGATGGAGCATGTGAAGGGTGTGTTTCTACATTGACAAAATTATCCCATATTAACTTTGTGATAAAATCCTAACACTTCTTCATTTTTTATTTACTATATATACATATATTATTTTACCTATACTATTTACCCTATATTATTAAATTTTATCACTAATTATCTTAATTTCAACACATAATTTCCATAATTATAAGTAAATAATTAAAATTATCTGCTATTTTTTAGTTAACTATTTGTATAAAATGAATTATTTAAATAAAATTATAAATAAATTAATTATTTATATAAATAAGTTTATTCATATAATTAGTTTATAAAATTATTTATTGAATAAAATAAAATAAAATATTATATAATTATAAATTATAAAGATTATAATTTATATATTGCTCCACTTCTTTAGTATAAATAAGTATCATAAATTAATAGTAATAATAATAGTTTTTATCAAAGGTTAGTTTAGTAAAAAATATCTACGAATATCATCCTTGCTTCTTTTTATCCTCCTGTACCAAATAGGAGAGAGAATCATTCATATCTATTCTTCCATATTACCAAACATATAAGAGGATGAATGGAAGATCTATCCATCCTCTCCCTTATCCATCCTTCTTCTCCTATGACCATATCCATCCTTTGTACCAAACAACGGGTTAGTGCAGGTGGTGCTACCAAGGCCATGGGGAAGAGAGAAAAATAGAGAGAAAGAGATAGCACATTTCTTAAGACATACTTTCCACTTATTTCTTGGTTTGGTTTCCTGCGAAACCCCTCTTTGAGTAGGGAACATGTTTCTTTGCATCTTTGATTAAGGGTGTCGAAGTGGATTGGATAGGTCCATTCTCTGAGGAATTTGTTGAAACTACCCCAAGTTATGGTTAAGCTGTTGATATAGGTTTTGAATCTAAGCATTTGTATTTTTTCAGTCACAAGCAGTTCTGAGAAATCTGGCATCAGATTTATAAAACAACCGAGATTGTGTTTTCTGCAAATGCTCAAGTTGATTACTTTTTGGTTTGGATCTTAATGCTTATTGATCATCAGAAACCTCAAAGGAGGGTTAATTATTTGAGAAACTTAAATAATGTTAAAGGTTTAGCTCCATTTGTCGCTTTTGGCTGAGTTTTTCCACACACCCTGGAACTCCATGTACACAGACTCAGACACCTTAAAAACTATATACTAATGAATTCTTGACTTTCTCAACTTATCATCAACTTAATAAATGTCAAATCTCCATAAAAGAAGATATGAAGCTGAAAATAAAATTCCCCTAGAACTTTTTTATGTACTATGCTATTCCATAATTCAGGATTTTGTGTTCTTGATATTCAAAAATTTCTTGCTTAATGTTAAAGTCTTAATATGCCATATTTTGACTGATATAAACCTTTGGTTTTTTTTAATAGGACAACTATTAGATTAAATTTGCTTTGGTCATGTAGGATTCAAATAACTGTATCACTTTCTGGGAGCATGAATATTGAGGTACAAAAACAAGACATGTTACCTCTGCATGTGTTATTGGGAAGACCTGTTGCTGATGTTACAGAGGTAAAGAATATCTAAATTTGGGCAAAATTAGTTAGCTATGTTGCAGGTCATTTGTTATTATATCTTTTAGTGAATATTCACTCTCTTTTGATATAAATGGCAAACAGCAATCTGCGGTATATCAACTCAGTCGAGCTTGTGCGATAACCACCTTCAATCAGTATGGGAAGAAAGATCAAGCAGAAGCCAATTTCGTTATTCCTGAGATTAAGAAGCTAGCATCTGATGCTCGAGTTCAAAATCTCAACATTATCCTCATTAGGAATGGTGTGGACTTTGTATTTTATGCACGTACAGTTGATCAGATGGTCTTTGATTTCATTCTACTGAATTTGTGTGGTATTAGTTCTGTATTGTTTGCAACTGCATCACCTAACTCCATTTTAAATTCATCCAGGGGAACCAAAAGGTGCTTCTGGTGAAAATCATCTATCACTGGACCATGAGGAACTCACTTCATTTCGAAGTAAGACAATATTAATTGCAAACTTAGTTAGGAATGTGGTTTATTAATGTACAATCTATGCCATGAATATTGTTTTCATTTACAAGGCATTTATGCTGTTATCACAATTCATTTTATTAAAAGCTTTTCTGGCAACTAACTAATATCTGACAGAATTCTTTTGGTAACCTGAAGAAAATCACCATGTTAAGTATTTGCCCCCAATATGCCATCATATTAGGCATCTCTTTACGTGATTATATTGGCAAATGTTTGGCAAATATTTAACAATATCATGTTTGGTTTGTAGATTGAGGCATCGAGTCCTTAAACAGTCTGTCCTCCCTCCCCTCCTCCTTCCTTTCTCTTCCCCCCTCTTCAAATCCACAAATCCTTCATGGTTGGTAGACTTTGCCCGAGAAATAAAACTATCATTAGGTTTGCAAATTTGTTAAGTTGTTCTGTCCATGCAGGCAAATCATGTCTTTATTTACCATGTGATTGTTAACCAAATTAAAATTTCAGTATTTGTAGCAAGGACTAAGGACATCGAGTAATTCTCCAAATTCCAGTAACTGATGCTGTATTATTTTTGCCCTTTTCTTTTTTCTGCTAGCAGATATAGAAGGTAATTGTCTTTGGGGAAAGATACCGATTGATTCACTTTGTTCATCATTGGAGAGGTGTGTGACGTTGAGTTTAGGACATAAAGCAGAGATGCTTTCGACTGTTAATATGCACCCATGCAGTTTGGAGGTATGTTATGCATAACTACAGGTAGTATATTTGATGGTAGTATTACTATTTTTAGTTCTAAAGGCTGTCAATAATTTGAAGGCTGCTAGAGGGACAGGTTCATGGGACTTCAGATGTGTCGTCGCTTTTTTCCATCAGCATGATGCTAGCTGGGTTTCCATAAATAATACCTATTGATGGTCTTGCCATTGTCATGCTGATGAAAATGGTGTACCACATCAGCTGTCCCATGGAATCTGTCCCATAAAGTAGTCCATGCATTTCTACAGTTTTTTTAGTAAGATTGTGAAGTTGATGGTGTTTAGATAACACATCCATATATTCATATGTTAAATGTTGATAATGTACCATTCCTATTTCAATAAAGATATTTCCTCATTGTATGCTTTTGTCAAATTAAATGTTTAAGCAATGCTGGCACATATATTTATTAACTCCAATAGAAGTATACACTCATATATGATTATGACAAATTAAGTGCTTAAACATGATAGCTGTTTATATATTTATTATTTTTTAATATTTGTTGGATGTCTGATATTTGCACATCGATGCTGCACAGCTTCATGTGATATACAGCAAAAAGAAGAAAGGATTCCTTTTGATCAGTGTGCTGAGGTGGAACTTGGTTCTTTATCATAGTTTCCACATGGATTATATTTTTTTTTTATATAATCTATTATGTGTTTTGATGCTGCATGCTATGGCAATTAAATTATTTTCTATGTGAGGTCATCTACTACTTTTCTCGAGTATTCTGCGCTTTCTTTAAAGAAATTTTGGGTGAGGCAGAGCTATTATTCCTTCTTTTATTAAAAATAATATCCTATTTGTCTTGTAGTATGATAATCTGGAAGCAGTAAACCTTGGTCGTTCATGAGACTTCTTAGAATAAAATGCCATCATATACTTTATTAAAAATTTGGTTCTTGTTGTGTCTACTTATGTATGGAACTATGTTTTTAATTGGGTACTAATTTATTTGTATTGAGAGATCCTTTACCAGCTTCCAGGTAATACTTTTACATCAGATAAACAATATTAGTTGACATTTGCTTTACATGACAGTCTCAGATTTGTACTACTGCACTCTTTGCTGTCATTTTTGTAATATGTCAAAAATTTCCTGACGTAATTAGTGTTATTTGAACAGCACAGTGTCATTTCCACTGTGAACTAGTTTCATGGTATACACCTAGAGCCCTCTTATGCCTGATAATTAAGGGACCATACTTAAGTTGTCATGCAATATTTTGCCCAAGCTAATCAAATATGTAATGCTTATTTGATGGCCCTGTCAGTTCGAATGCATATCTGGATATTTCCAGCATGTTCCAGCTTAACAGGTTTCATGCTTTGTAACCTGTTTTACATTATCAGAAGTTCCAAATTGGCCAAGCCACCATGTTGTGGCAAGGAAATATTTTATTCATCATGTAATACCACGTTCATGTGTTTTTTTCTTGAATTTATTACTTCATCATGTCAAACCAGCAGTACCTGGTTATGTATGGTCAAACAGAACTCAGCCGCATTTTGGTTGGTCGAAAGTATCACAACATGGATCTACCTCAATTACTAGCAAAGATGATAAGAATGATGGACTATATTATTTTTTCCCCACTATTCTCTTTCCTCATATGGACTCTCTATATTTAGTCTGTTCCATAATCTCATTAGATGTATTGGCACTGTCACTTTTGCAGCCTAAATTTTTGAACCAGAACAACTGCATGACCTTTTCTTCTCATATTGTGGATCCTATGGTGAGTTCATGCCCCTATATTACATATTCAACTTCTGTTGATCCTCAAATTATTGATGACTTTCTTTATTGAAAGAATTCATATCAAGTGCAAGTGAGTATATGTGCACAAGAGATTGGAGCAAGAGAGAGGTCTCCTTATGATTCGTACTCATACAATGATGTTCCAACATCATCATTACCTCATATTATCCGGTAACTAGATTTTTACTTACTGCCATTTTTAAGTATTTAGCTTTTGTAAATTTTTCCTTGTCTTCAATGAATTGTAAATTTTTGATATTTTATATTTTTGTGTAACTGGTAAATGAATCCTGTCACATATGTGTGTCTATGTAAATATGTCTGTATTTATATCTTAATAGGTGATAATCTATATTTAACTTGTGATTATGTTATCTCAATCAAGTTTAAATTCTGATGTGATGTTCATCATTCATCATGTGTCATATTTTAGTAGACAAGATAAATGCCATCTGAATAATCTAAAGGAAGTTCCTCAGACCATTGAATTCTTGTCTTCTGTCTTTAGTCTTAGTAAATCTATTATAAAATTAAGAGAGAAGGTCCTTTGGGCATTTTTTAACAGTTCGAGTTCTAGAAGGTGCTTTACATATGAAAGAGTAAGATCACCTTGTGAAGTCCTAGTTTCTAGTGTTATGGACCATTCACAAGCATCTTCAAGGAAGCAAAATAGTATAACACATGATATTCACATGCGAGTGAAAGATAGGTGGCTTTGCAGCACAAGGGTCATGCATATGCTTAAATATGCAGGCACAATGCAGTAGTTTATGGGTGATGATATCTTGATTGCCTCTTTATATTTATTTTTTTATATTTCAAGAAAAGTAAGAGTGGGATCATATCAATGAGCAGCTTTTATTCACATATCCAATGTTTATTGTGGTTAATGGGAAATATATTAAGAAACACTTGGAGACAGCAAACAGTAAACATGACCATTCACACTATGTAGTGGAAGTGCACTGAGTCTGGATTTCAATTTCTTAGCTTTAGAAATTAAAAAAAAAGTGCCATCCTAATTTAGTTTTAATTGCAGGGTTCTTTATAAATTTCCTCTGGTAATTGCTTTTTGGCTTTCAGAATTTATGAAATAATAGGACAGCCCTAAGGATGAGAAAACTTAAGAATTGAAAGTTTATCCGACTTGTATTTGAAAACCTGGTTAGTGAGAAGGTGGAAAAAGACTTGAGCAGTTGAATAAACTAGCAAAAATGTTACATTTGAAATTACAAGTGGTTGTGTGTTGGTCATATATGAATGCAAAAAATGTATAGTGTTCAGTAATGAATTCAAAATTTATTAAGGCTACATCCAAATTCTTCTTGATATTAGCTGTTGGATATTTAGGGAGAGAATCTTACACATAATTTAAAGTGAGGAATTTATACGTGTGAATCCCTTTTTCTTTGCTATAGTTGAAATGAAACAGGAGGTGAAGTGATGCTCAAGTAAATCAAAGTTTATTTGGGGTTTTATGCACTATGAACAACTTGTAACATCTGATCTTTGAACAATAAACCTAGTGGTCTTGTATTAATTTAAAAAATTTTGAGCCAAATGTGGGTGCCATTTGTTATTTGCTAAAATGAAAATTAAACTGAACTATTTGATGCATTTCTTCTATTTATTAGATGAACTTTTTGCGAGTATTAGGTTTGGATACAAATTTGAGGCAATCACATGTACTTAATAATCAATATATTAGTGCAAACCCTTCCTTATTTGTCAATGTTAATGCTGATATATTTCGTTACCCCATATTTGCCACTGTCAATGTACTATCTTTTTAGTAGTTGTAATATTGTAAATGTCAGATGCTCAGATTTATACTGTTGTTGACCTGGCTGTTTCTGCTGTCCAGATTGAGAACCGGAAATGTCCTCTTTAATTATAGATACTACAACAACACACTGCAAAAAACTGAAGGTCTTTGTCTCTCTTCCCCCAACACCCCGCAAGCTTCCATTCCTGCATTTGCTTCATCTGTTTGTGAGAACATAATTCCATCTCTCTGTGTGTGAGTGCACGTGCTCACACTTGTTCCAACTGTATGTGATATTTAATTCTAGACAGAGTTGCTTCAACTGTATGTGATATAGTTGCTTTTTTTCAGGACTCTATGCCACAGCAAGAATTTTTGTTATGGAACTTTAAAACCTTCCATTGAAGGAGGGGGAAGTTTGTTCACATAGTGTTTTGATGTTGGGCATCCCAGTACTGAAGTAATGCACTTCTAGGATAG
This sequence comes from Cocos nucifera, assembly GCA_006176705.1. Classification (NCBI taxonomy): domain Eukaryota; kingdom Viridiplantae; phylum Streptophyta; class Magnoliopsida; order Arecales; family Arecaceae; genus Cocos; species Cocos nucifera. The sequence continues at coordinate 4,406,660 of QRFJ01000002.1, read as the reverse complement.
ATTTTATTTGGTTAAAAAAAAAAAAGAATGAGGAAGGAGAGTTTGGGGGGTGGGGCAGGGGAAGAAGGGTTGGGGAAATAACCTTTGCTTGTTTGCGTTATATTTTGTGGAGAGATGGAAAGGAGACGAGATGCGCTAGTTCTTTTTTAGTTTTGCCTACTAGACAAAGAAGATGGGGTTTACCTCCTCAAATTAGAACATAAAAACAAAGGAAATGTTAGGTTTTAGTAATTTAGATCAATCTAGCTTGTCAGAATACATTTTCAGAGCTCATTCCGTTTCTCGGTTAGAAGAAATCTTTCCAGTTTGGTACATTTTGGTCAGTGAGCTACCAGATTTATAATAAGGTTGTATGATTAGGGGAACATAGGATCCCAATGGCAGCAAAAGGTGACGTGCTATTTGGTATTTTCTGTTTATTATGTGTTGCACACCTGGAATATATTTTTTATTCCACTTGGAACATGTTTGGCTGCCTGTAGGTGAAAATCCATGCCCATTTTGGTCATTTTGTTAACTCCAAGGTGGAGCTGAAGCTGCTGAACTGAGTTCCTGCCTGGGACAATTTAAGGGACAAAAGGCCTAAAGTGGCTTTGACCCAGGGGAGTTGAGGCCTCTTCGTGAAGTGGGCTTTCACTTGGCCTACTTATACCAAACCAAACAAGCCTTTACATGTGTTGCAAAAAGCAGTTAAGGGCTATAAATCTAAGAAGGTTTTTGTTACTAGGAGTTTTTGGGTTATGCTGCAGTTGATGCATTTGTCATGTTAAGTAACATCTTGTTTCTCTTTTAATCTGGTAAGGAATTACTTGCCTACCTAAATGAAAATCCTGATAATGTTATCATCCCCTCACCCCAACCCATAAGTACATTATTTTGGTGTTACCATAATACAAATGGTTATTGAAGTCAGGTGCTGACCTTCTCAGTCAACTGTTGTGCCTTACTGATTGCTAGGTATGCTTATCCATGTTTTTAAATGGAGCAATTCAGTATCATGCTAGCATGTTGACTCAATTGTCTAAATAATTCACGGCATGATACCAAATACATAGGCTGCAACTGAATGATGCATCTGCTAACTATTTTGATTGATAAATGTAGTCAAAAATAATATTTGGCATGCTTCTTAGCCACATCCAGAGTTGCTGCTTCCTCTACTTGGATCTATTATTTAAGTGATGCATGATGGATGGTTGAACTAACCAAAGCTATGAGAAATCCAATTACAATATCAATCTTGTAAATCATCCCTATTGATACAATAGAATATGATACCTAATTGATACAAGAGAATATGATACTGTATGCACTTTAGATATTAAGTTAAAGATTTCATTACCAAATTGGACTGTTGAACATGTTTGGAGTTTTCCTTCATGTATCCTAGCTAGCCTCTTTCTAGTTTGTAAGTTCTGAGGTCTGAAATGATGCTGACTTGAGGTGATCAGTGGTCTTATGTCCAGAAACCTTAGATGATCACTCTCATGCAATATATCTGTTCGTATAATTTTACTTAAGCCAAATCTATATAAGAGTTTCATGTTACAAACATTTATGTTAGGGGGGGAGCATCACTCCTAGTTAATTTGAAGTTCTCACCAATTCATTTTCATATAAACAGTCACTGAAGACTTCTCCTGTCCATTTTGCTTGGTGCGATGTGCAAGCTTTAAGGTAATAATTTGCTCGTCTGCTCATTTTTCTTTCTTCATGACCTTAGTTCTCCATTGACTCGTATATTTCTAGGTCTCTCTGATATTTTTAATTTGCTGTTTCATAGGGTTTAAGATATCACTTGACTTCCTCACATGACCTATTCAATTTTGAGTTCTGGGTAGGTCAACTTCTGAGATTATCAGTCATACTTCATCAAATCACCTGTTGAGCATTGAGCTAAACATCACTGACTTATGTGCAGGTAACTGAGGAGTACCAGGCTGTGAATGTTTCTGTGAGGACTGACATATGGAGATCTGAGGTTACTACTCTGTCATTGTTGCAATTTATGACTTAAATAATATTTATGTGAATTCTAAGTGGTGGACTTGTGTTTGAAGTAGAGCAGTTCTATATGATAGTTTGCATGCTGATGGTTAGTTGGCACGTTTCTAGCTGTTTTTAGGATATGTTAGATACAAGAGCAGGCTTGGTGCAATGGTAAGGTTGCTCCATCATGATGTGGGTATCATGATCTGAAACATGGAAATAGCCTCTCTGCATGCGGGGTTGAGGTTGTGTAAATCCAAACTTTCCTAGACCTTGCAAGTAGCGGGAGCGTCATGCGCTGGGATGTTCTTTTTTTCTTCTTTACAAGTAGTGGTTATGTATTCTATTTGGTGTAATTTTAATATTTTTTGAGCCAACTTTATGGGGATGGTTTTGGTACTACCGAGTTTGAATGCAAAATAGTTAAAAAAAAAAGGCTCTTCCAGTAGATAAGATATGAACAAACAAAAAAAGAAAGAAAGAAAAACTCACTCTGTTATTATACCATGTTGAGAACATGCATAATTAAATGGGTTGCAAAACACATCTCATGTCTTGTTAACAAACAGAACTTATGCTCTCACCTTGTTCTTGAAGAAGGCAGCATCTAAACAGGAATACTCTCTTGAATATTTGCATATTTTTCTTTCCTAAGCTGTTATTAAGGGGCATTAACTCTTGAGCATTAAACGGTTACCTATATCAATTGATGCTTTAATTAGATAATTCTGAAAGGATGTGCAACTATCACCTGATTTGGAAAGGTCATATGGTTAAAACTTAAAAACCTTCCGATTTCAATTCTTTTAACATCTAAAATCTTAACTTTTTAGGTTGTATCCGATGGAGTTGATCCAAGGTTGCAAACCTTTTTTTACTGGTAAGCTTTCTGCACATCATTTTAATTCTTGCTGAAGCTTTGTAGCAGATCTTTCTTTGCAGGGATACATGGCATAAATTCAATGAATTTCTTTTAACTAAAAATGTGAATCTTATTGCTAGCTCAAAGTTTAAGAGGCATATAAGATCAAAAAATCTTGTTCAGAATGCAAGTCATGTGCATCCACATGTTTTGGAGTCACAATCACCAGAAGCAGCCCAAGAAGGTTCTCATGAAGATTATCTGCAGAAGGAAAATGGCACATGTTCCTCTTACAGGCCCATTGCCTATCCAACAGATGCTGCACTTCTGAATGGTTATAGTGATATGCATCTCTTTTATCATCCGTATATGCATTTACTTATTTCTCACTCATTGTCTGAATATTTATTTATGAACCAGATAATGGCTCTTATAAAGAAGAAAAGCTTCAGAAAGCATCGTTCAGTGAAACCCATTTGATGTCTGCAAGGCATAAATCTGAAAGCTTTGGTTCAGAGAATCATTATGCGGCAGAGTGTATAGAACCTGACTCATCTAGCCCTGATACTATAGGTGTTTGTGCTGCTACAGCTCAAGCTTCTATCAGTAATGATTTTGCTCAGCCTGGATCTGGAAGCAATCTTGTACCTCCAACTGTGTTGCAATTTGCTAAGACCCGGAAACTATCTGTTGAACGAACTGATCCCAGAAAGTGGGTTTCTAATCCTTGTATATCGTGCATGCTTAAGAAGCATTTTTAGTAATCCTTATATAATGTGCAATACTGGCCTTTTGTTTGATATTATAGTTCTCAACAACCTTACATCAATAGTAGCTAAAATGTGATTTGTTTTTACTATTTTTTTATGATCATCTTCACATTACAGCCGGGCACTGCTACAAAAGCGCCAGTTCTTCCACTCTCACAGAGCTCAGGTGATGCATAGCTCTCTTGTTTTGATCACTTCGTCAGCTAGTACTGAAAATTCTTTATTTGCCTACTTAGCATGGTCTGTGTTTCTAGATTTAAGCAGATATTTTACCTCTTATCAGTTGATACTGATTTCCTTCCTGCATTTAATGAGAACTTAATGCTTCACCTAGGCATAATTCCAAAAGCGGCTGCAACATGTGGGTGGCCAGCGCACTGCATGGTGCCTAATTGGTGTGCAGCCGTTTAGGCAGGCATCCATGCAGTTCATATTTTAAATACTAAAAGATAAATAAATCCACAATAATAGATAAAAAAAGAATATCTTTAAATAGTTCTGCATCATTAATTAGGCAGGCTTTTTTTGTTGGTCCATGTACTTCATTGACATCAGAATGCTATAATTTTGCTTCTATGTGGGCTTTGTGTTTATGCCTATTCAAATTGATTTACTTTATATGTTTGACTTGCATCTTTTCCTTCTCAATGCCTTCTGCTTTGACTTGGATATTCGTCTTATATACACTGTCATTTGAAGCATTTTTATTTGTTAATATGGTTGAATTCGTAGCTGAGACAATGGAGTTGAGCTCTCTTTTCTTAAGTAAACTTAATAAGATTATTATTAATTATTTTTTCAACATTTTGTTGTGACATTTATTTTTATCAAAAATTCTTTCTTTTTAATTTCTTTTGCATGCATAAAGTGATATGTTTATTATGTTTAAAGCCAATGGCATCGGAGCAAGTATCTTCAGATCGGGACAGTGAAGATGAAGTTGATGACGCCATTGCTGATTTCGAAGATAGAAGGGTAAGCTTTGGTGATTATGCTGTATTACTTAATTCTTTCTTCTTTAATTAGAATTTTATTGGAGTCAGAATGGGATAGATACATTATCCTGCATGTCTGGAAGGTCAAGTCAATCATCTATAAGATATCTTTCTTGCTTGGTTTAGAAGTCCTATTCTTTCATTTAAAACTGGTTGCGTGTAATGTGCACCTTGATGGTTAACAAATTCAGTGAGCTGGTGTTTTATTATTCTCGCAACATAAAGTGAAAATATTTTATTTATCATGATGACCATGACATGATGCAGATGCTTGATGATTTTGTGGATGTGACAAAGGACGAGAAGCAAATTATGCATTTGTGGAATTCATTTGTGAGGAAACAAAGGTTAAGCTTTATCTGGTTCAAATTTCTTTAGTTCTCTTTGCATTAATCTTGCTTTGGTAATTCAAGTCAAGGATTAATCTCAATATTAGCTCTGCTTTTATTTATGGCTTATGTTATCCTGGTTGCCTGATCATCAAATTTTTAACACGATTACACATTGAGGGTTAAGCAATGTTAAGACTCTTTGAAATGTCAAATAACCATAGCAGGTGATTTGCCAAATGAAAATATGTGGATGCCATAAAATGGTTAACCTGGAATGAAATAACTGGAATAAATATCATGTGCAGTAACTGCATTTTGTTTAGATATAATCCCCATCGTCACACAATGAGTCCATGCACCATATGCCCTCTACATATTCCCTTTGTCATACGCACCCATTCTTTTGAGATGATAACCGCAGAATGGTTATGTTGGACGGTTGAGCAATTACCACTTTGTCTATTCTTTGCAGCTCTACTTGAGTTGGAATTTGGTTGTTAATAGCTGACATCCGTAAACTTTGGTCCTCATAAAAAATATGACCATTTTCTTTGCAGGGTGCTAGCGGATGGGCACATTCCTTGGGCATGTCAAGCATTCTCGCGGCTTCATGCACAAGTACTTGTGCGGTCTCCTGCTTTGCTATGGTAGGTCCGTCGTACCATGGTTTGCATGCAGATTTACATGCATATGCTTGCTCGTTGCTCCACTATTTCTTTTCTGGTTTTCTTTTTTCTTCTTTTGCTTTAAGGCATGCTGCAGAATGTTTTAGCATCCCTAGACATGCGCCTTTAGCTGATTATCTTTGTGCTTTAAATTGTATCAACATATTTTCTGCTGTCCATTTATGGATGCATATCTTAACCAAATTGTATTCGTGCATTGTGTGTTGCAACGTCTGAACCACCTAGTTCATGAAGGTTCTATTGAAAAAGGACTTGTCCTCCTACAGTATTTTAATTACTATTCATGCATGTAATAAACACTGGCAGATAGCCGTCACCAATAAAATTATTGATGTGTTCATGGTAGCTCTCTTTTTCCTGTTTTAAGTTTATCCATCAAGTTATTATGTTCGTTAACAAAAACCTGTATTGACAATCGTTTGTTGCATGAGCAGGTGCTGGAGGCTATTTATGATTAAACTTTGGAATCATAGTCTCCTAGATGCGCAAGCCATGAACAATTGTAACATAATTCTTGAAAGATTTCAGAATGAGAGTTCGGATCCCAAGCAAAGCTGAGATCTTTACGATTCACTCATTAGATTGGTCATTCCTGCAACTGAAGCCACCTGATGATTTTCTAATCCCATTCCCGTTCCAATTTTGGGGAAGCTTTTTTTTATGTTTTTTACTAAATATAAATTTAAGCAAGTGGGTTATCATTGTTTTATTTTTGGGGTTAGGGGGGCGGGGGTTTCATTGTTTTCATTTATAGAGGGTATTAAGAAAAGGACGGCGAGGAAGCTGACTTCGCAACAGATGTACTACTGCAGTGTCATTTTACATGAATATTGATATTTTTTAGAACTTAAAAGTGAGATAGTCATTCATTTTTTAACATCAAGTGATTTTCGTTTTACATTGTTCTGTTCTTTTGTTTCTTCTTTGAAAAAAAAAGTTTCTTCTTTAAAAAAAAAAAAAAAAAAAAAAAAAAAAAAAAAAAGGGAAAGAAAAATTGTTTGCCCCTATCCAGGATCCACCTCGCTTGCTCCCAATGCCAAGACAACTTGCCAGGGTAGACTGGAATCCCAATTAATCGAGTCATTAGTACGTGGATGAATTTCGTCGGAAATTTTTGGCTCCAGGTGGTGATGTGCTCCTTAATGTTACATTAGGGAGTTATTTTGTCAGATCTTGAGAACGTCTCGAGGGATCATGTTGTACGTCATTTGGATGGGTGAATATTATGTATCTATTGGGGATAAATTTTGCTCCTATCGAAGTTCAGTTCAATGCTCAGTCTGCAATTGGTAGTTACGAAAGAGCTTCAGTGGATGAATTTTAGTCGAATTTTTACAGGGGTCGAGCTTTTTCGTCGATCGAACTCTTTCAAGAGTTCGAACTTCTTTGGAATTGATGCATGTCGAAGTCCAATTAATGCCTACTTTCTTACAGCTACGATCATTAAATTTTGACGAACGATCGTCATCAGTCCGCTACAAACGACAGCGATCCGTTATCAGACGGTAATGGCTGTCATAATCAATCAGTTGCAGGCGGCACCTTCCTTCGTGATTGATTCTGTCAGACTTCGAGCAGTCCGCTGTCAGGCAGCTGCAGCTGTCACCATCAACCCTCTATAAGCTCCGCCTATAAAAAAGATCCTTCAGATACGCTTACTTTGAGTTCTAAGCTCTTCTTTCCTTCTCTAAACTCTGTCGAACTTATTCATGAGCACTCCATTTCTATTAGCCAGAAGAGCTGACTTGACCGTCGAAGGGTTCTGCCGGAGCCATTCCCACCGGCTCCGGACGAAATTTTGTTTTGCAAATCACCGACAGCGACCTCGTCCTCCTCCACTCTAGCTCATTCCGGCGTCAATCAGATTCTGCACCAATAGATTTGGCGCTAGAGGAAGGGCCCTATGCCTTTAAAATTTTCTTGTTCTTAAAGGAGTGCTCAGCGACGATTTCTCTCTTTCCTCTCCGAAGATCTCTCTCTCTCCCTCTTCAGAGTTCTTTTTCGAGAAAGAATGCCTCTCAGGAGAGCTTCGACTCAGCGATCAGCGGCCTCCACGCCAGATCTATTTGCTCCCACTTCAGTCCCGCAACTTGGATTCCACCTATGCTCACGATAGATGCGGAGCAGTTCAACCTGCTTGTCCAGCAAGTTCGTGGCCTCACGGAGGCAGTGCAGGCCATGCGATAGCCCCCGACGGTGACTCCACCGAAAAATTCATCATCAGAATGTCGAAAATCGGCCCCAAAGAAGAGTACTCGGGCTGGCATACCTATCGTCCTTGGGAAGAAAAAATAGGGAGTAGAGGATCCGTATTCGGATCATGGTTCTCCTTTAGAGGAGACCTTCCCCATTTATAGCAGGAAGCCCCTCAGGGTCTGCAACCAAAATGACGCCCTTGATCATAGATTGCAGGAGATGGACCGACGAATCGAGAAGCTCAGCCACGTCGCCCCAGCTCACCTTGACGATGTCTGCATTGATCCTCTTTCTTTCCTTGAATTATGCAGAAGCCCATCCCACCAAACTTCGAGCTCCCTCAATTCAAAAGCTATAATGGAACTTCTGATCCAGTTGATCATCTAGAGGCCTTCCAAACTATGATGCTACTCCACGGTTCTTCAGACGCCATATTGTGTCGAGCCTTCCCATCTATCTTAAAGAAAGTAGCAAGAAACTAGTACTCGGTGTTGAAGGTGGGTATGATCTCCTCTTTCGATCAGATGAGCCATCAGTTCGTGGCTCACTTCATCAGTAACCAACGTCCACATCGAGGTTCGGATTTTCTGATGAATGTCAAGCAGAAGCAGAGAGAATCCATCCGGACTTATGTCACCCGATTTAATGCCTCGGCATTAGAGGTCCGGGATCTGGACCAGTCAGTTGCCATGGCCGTTCTTAAGGACGGCCTTCAGAAGAATAACTTGCTGTTCTCCCTGGAGAAGAAGTATCCTAGGAACTTCGCTGATCTACTGGCTCGGATTGAGGGATATGTCCGTGTGGAAGAAGCCTTCAAGTTGAAGGACGAAGAAGCCTTAGGAGAGCGACGGACGGACGAGTATAATAGACCCACCGTCGATGGAGGGTCGAGTAAAGTTCGGCCGCATTCATGGACTTGCCCCAGGCGTGAGCGAGCCCGAACTCCTCGAGCTCGTCATCAAGGAAGCCCCAACGGAAGGGCGCGAAGAAGTCCTCCCGGAAGGTTTCGCGACTACGCCCTCCTCAACACCCCTCGAACTCAAATTCTCACGAAAGTTAAGAACCAGCTACCAAGATCAGCAGGATTACGATCTCCCCCAAATAAGCATGATTGAAGCAAGTACTGCCTCTACCATCGCGATCACAACTACGACACTGAGGAATGCGTTCAGCTCTGAGATGAAATCGAGGAGCTCATTAGGAGAGGCTAGCTAGATCGATTCCTCGAGCGCCGGCCTGAAGTAGGAGAAGATCGGCTAAGGGCGCTGCCGTAGTCAGGAACAATAAAAAGGTCGATCGCCTCTCGTGCCATCGACGCCACGTCAAGCTCGCTCCAAATTGAAAAGGCCAGCATGAGATAGAGGAGGTCGTCCGGCCTGGAGCTTATCGTCCGAAGGAATTCGGAGGAACAACGCTCCCACGACCCTAAAACATAAAAAATTTGGGGATGCGCTGTCAGTAATTTTTTTTCAATAAAATTCTTTCGTTTCAATAATATTATTTATTGGTGCAAAAACTATGTGATGATAGGGAAGAAGCAGTCAATAGTGGCCGTGTTAGAAATAGGAGGAGAATCTCGTCCTAACATGAGTCGGTCAAGGTCTTTCAACCTCAGCTAGAGATAAGATCTCTTTCGAATGACCGCGACAATCTCGACCATAGATAAGAACTCTCTCGAGTGACCACGTCAACCTCGATCAAAGATAAGATCTCTTTTGAGTGACCGTGTCAACCTCGACTAGAGATAAGATCTCTCTCGAGCGCCGAGACAACCTCGGCCAAGAGATAAGATTCTCTCGAGCGACCGCGACAACCTCGACTAGAGATAAGATCTCTTGTTCGAGCGACCGCGACAGATCAGAGATAAGATCTCTCTCGAGCGCATGACTACACAATCCGGCTAGAGATAAGATCTCTTCGAGCGCCCGACAGAGAGATAAGATTCTCTTCTAATCTCCGCAATAATCTCAGCAGAGAACCTGAATCTCTTCACCTCGGAAACCTCGAGAGTGAAAGATCTCTCCCGAATGCCGCGACCGGTTTAGAGATAAGATCTCTTTTCGAGGCGCTCGAGTCAACCTCGAGCAGAGATAAGATCTCTTCTAAGCGACCGCATCAACCGGCCAGAATAAGATCTCGATGAAGTCAATCCCGACAATGGCGAGCACTTCTTGAGATAGATCAATCTGAGATAACTCCGATCGGCCAGAGATAAATCTCTTCGGAGCGTGTAACCAGCGATAAGAATCTCTCCGAGCGACCGCAACAATCTTGAGCCTAAGATCTCTTTTCGACGCCTGAGTCAACCTGCTAGAGATAAGATCTCTCCCGAGCGCGAGTCATCTCGGCTAATAATCTTGGCGAGCATATCCTTGACCGGGGCTTGAAGTCAAGCCTTTGGTCTCAGACTTTAGCATAACCTCCCGAAGCGACTCGCGACAATCCCTGAGATAAGGATCTCTCGTCCGAGCGCTCAGTCAACTCCGGCGGAGCTAGACCGGCACGCGACAAATCTCGGCTAGAGATAAGATCTCTTTCAATTCTCGGCAAAGATAAGATCGGCTAGAGATCCTCGGAGCGCCCGTCATCTCGCCAAAATAAAGATAAGATTCTCTTCCGAGTGATCGCATCCAATCTTCGGCCAAAGAAAAGATCCTCCAGCGCCCGAGTCAATCTCGGCCAAAGATAAGATCTCTCCCCGAGCGCCCGAGTCACCCTCGCTAGAGATTTTCTTCCGAGCGACCACGACAACCTCGACCAGAGATAAGATCTCTCTCTCGAGCGCCCGTGTCAACCTCGGCTAGAAATAAGATCTCTTCCGAGTGACTGCGACAACCTCGGCCAGAGATAAGATCTCTCCCAAGCGATCGTGTCAACCTCGGCTAGAGGTAAGATCTCTCCCGAGCATCCGAGTCAATCTCGACCAGAGATAAGATCTCTACCAAGCGACCGAGTCAATCCGAGCTTCGAAGGCCTCGTTCATTTAGAACGGGATAGAGGGAGAGACCCTGACAATGATCCTTATGTGCCCTCACGGCCCATTAGGAACAGGAGGAGGACCTCGTCCTAACGCGAGCAAAATCGAAGGCCTCGTTCATTTAGACGAGATGGGAGGATAGGCTCTGACAACGGTCCTTATGTGCCCCCACAGCCTGTTAGGAATAGGAAGAGAATCTCGTCCTAATGCGAGCAAAGTCGAAGGCCTCGTTCATTTAGAATGGGATGGGGGAGAGGCCCTGACAACGGCTCTTATGTGCCCCCACGGCCCGTTAGAAATAGGAGGAGAACCTCGTCCTAACGTAAACAAAGTCCAAGATCGAGCTTCAAGGTCTACAGGAGACAGGATCTCGATCGAGCTTCAAAGTCTGTAGGAGATAAGATCTCCTTCTGAGCTACAACCTCGGCTGCAGGAGATGAGATCTCCCCCGAGCGACCGGGCCAACCTCAACTGCAGAACATAAGATTTCCACCGAGCGCCCACATCAACCTCGACTGCAGGAGGAGACGAGATCTACTTCAATCTCGTTTGAAGATGAGATCTCTCCCAAGCTTCAACTTCAATTTCAACATCAACTTTGGCTGAAGATGAAATCTTCTCCGAGCTTTAACCTGAACCGGCACAGAGCCCAGAAGAGGACTTCGACAGTCGTCTTTTCTGCACTCCCTTTCTTCGAGTTTTGAACTTGGGAGTAGGGGAGGACTATTGTTGGGGATAAATTCTGCTCCTATCGAAGTCCAGTTCGATGCTTAGCCTGCAATCGGTAGCCACGAAAGAGCTTCAGCGGATGAGTCTTAGTCAAACTCCTTCAGCTGGCCGAACTCTTATAGGGGCCGAGCTTATTCCGAGCTTTTCCTTCGGCCGAACTCTCCCAGGAGTTCGAACTCTTCTGAAATTGATACATGCCGAAGTCCACCAATTAATGCCTACTTTCTCATAGCTACGATTATTAAATCTCGACGAACGATCGCCATCAATCCGCTGCAGACGATAGCGATCCGCTACCAGATGGCAGTGGCTGTCACAATTAATCAATTGCAGACGGTGCTACAGACAGCGCCTTCCTCCATGACTGACTCCATCAGACCTCGAGCGGCCTACTGTCAGGCAGCTGCAGCTGTCACCATCAACCCTCTACAAGCTCCGCCTATAAAAAGAACCCTTCAGATATGCTTACTCTAAGCTCTAAGCTCTCCTCTTCTTCTCTAAACTCTATCGAACTTATTCCTCAGCACTCCATTTTTGTTGGTCGGAAGAGCTGACTTGACCATCGGAGGGTCCTATCGGAGCCACCCCCATCGACTTCGGATGAAACTTTATTTTGTAGGTCACCGATGGCGATCTCGTCCTTCTCTACTCCAGCTCGATCCGACGTCAATCAGATTCTGCACCAACAGTATCCATTTAATTTTTATTACGCATGCTCATCATTCTTTTCATTTCTTTATAAAATAGTTGAGAGGCGTGCAATGTCGTGACCTAATATTGCTGGATTGGGTATGCTAGGGATGTAAAAGTTGCACAAGACCTCTTACGAAGTTCAGTACAAACAGTTTTGGAAGTTACATGCAATCTCTTTTAGGAAGAGTTGAATACAATCTCTAACTCAAAATAAAAAAATTAACTTATTAATCTAATATGTACCGAGCATTCATCAAATACTAGCTTATAATGCACGAGATGTGATTTTTCAAAAAAAATATTTTATTTTATTAATTTATTAATATCTATTTTATATATTTAAAAAATAATTAAAATAATAAAAAAAATATGTTTTGTATGATTATAATTTTTTTTTAAAATTTAGAATTTTTCATGAGCTTCTTGTGGCTTTTCATCTCGGGAGCTTGCTCTTTACCGTCATAGTGGACCTTAAGAGGCTCTCAAAGAGGATGAGTATATTGGCGCCCATTTGCATATCCATGATCTAAATCTTGACTTTTCTTTGAAAACTCGTACCACATGGTTAGCAGTAATTCATCCGCAAGATCGCTGACCTCATCCTCCAACTCATCTATGTGCCAACGATCTCCATTAGGTAGTCCCACATCACATAAATAGAGATGAATTTACTAAAAATTGGTGCCATGTGGCAGTGATATAGATTATACTTGAAGAGTGATGGTATGATGCCAGTTTCTTGATATGTGCAATGGTAGCTTAGGCCACATAATGTTTGTAAAAATCATATGCATCATCTTCATATTCAAATTTTATGTCTTGCTCTTAGAACGTAACCATGAAAATCATGAGAATCAACCATAGTTTCACCAACTTGATTTTTTGTCATCATAAACTATTCATATATCCACATAAATTAGTCAAATGTGAGTAACAACATGCAATAAAAGATTTCAAATACACACAATATGATTTTTTTTATATAATAACATAATCTATGAGCCAATAATTATTTTTTTTATATAGAATGCATAGCCCTCATAAATACTAATTTATTATCTTTTATTAGTTAGAATTTTTTGTATGTATACCTTCATAAAATATCTTTTTAAAATTAATATTTGTATATATATCCTTATAAAATACTTCTTTTGCATGTATACCCTTCTTTTTTCTTATTTTTTACATATGTACCCATATTATATAACACCGTTAAAAAAATTAAAGGTTTAAAATTCAAATGACTAAAATACCCTTATGGGTAGATATGCAAAAAAAAGGGTATATATGCAAATAGCAATTTTATGAGGAAATTCATGCAAATTTGAATATTTAGGAGGGTATACATAAAAAATTTTGATTTAATTTTTATCTATTTTATCTAGATGGTTTCAGATCCTCTTACTCTAAAATGAAGTAACATGTTACATAATACAACAACATGATGATGATATTATATAATATTTTATATATTAGACTACTATATATATATTATTTTTAGATAAGATTGGATGACTCATTAGAACTTCGTTCATTCAATAAAAAAGTATAAGAAATTTCTTAGATAAAGAAAAGAGAGAGAGGAAGTAAACAGAGAAAGAATCATAAAAATTATTATAAACCAAAACTAAGCTACTAGCAGCAAAGAGATTAATAGAGATTAATAGCTAGCATAGTTTTCTCCTATGAAATTTTTCATAATTTTCAAAGAGAGAGCTAGCTTCATATATGCCACCATCAAGCCTTAATCGCATCCTCTAACAATCCCTTCTTGACTTCAAAAAATGATGGTATTGACGTTTCTCATGCCTTCCAAATATTCCAGAGTAAGAAACTTACTGCAATATTCTATTTATTTTGTTACTCTTTTTCAACACTTGTTTCAACTTTGCTCTATCTAAGGAAATTATCGAAGCTAAAGACCTCAAGAATAATGGAGACTCAGCCCAAGGTAATGGAGAGGCAAGGAAAGTCTAGTCTTTTTCTTCATTCAACCACAAGGTAAACTTCAGTATAGTAAAGCACTCGATGAGATAAGCTCCGGTAACTATTCGATGTGAAAAACTTGGATAAAGTACAGGGTGTGGAAAACTCGAACGAAGTGCTTGGCTTGGCATGCAAAACTACGGCGATGTGCTTGGTATTATCTAATGGAAGGAGGATCTGACTGGTCATCATTGATAGTGCTGATAAGCAGGAATATGAGTTTGGTACCGAGGAGATCTCCAATGAAGGAAAGAGAGGGAGAGTCTGGCAGTTGTCCTTAGGAGTGGCAATGAGATAGAGTATGAGTTCGACACTAAAAAGATCTTTAACGAAGAAAAGAAAGGAAGAGTCCAGTTAGTCATCCTTGAGAGTGGCGATGAGAGAGACTGAGTTCGGCAATAAGGAGATCTCCAGCAAAAGAAAGAGAGATACCAATAGTGAAGAAAGGAGTCAAGGAAAGGTACTCGGTGTTGTTGACGGTGGCTTCAAAAGCCATTCAACTGTCATCCCTAGCAATGACTTTGCGAAACCTTAAGAAAAAACTTAAAAAAAATCTAGCTCAATTCAGCCAATGTGATCCGAGTTCTCTCAAGAATTCTTTAGATAATATGATATAAATAGTATATTTGATTTTATATTCCATATGGTATGATATACCTTATATATTTTATAAAGATATTTTCAATAAAAATTTCTAAAATAAAAAATAATAAGATTGTAAATTCTCATTGTTACGTAATATCCAAACCCACAATTATATCCATTTAGTGCAAATGTATAAGCTATCCATTTAATCAGGTTTAGACACTTTTTTTAGAAGCATATTATTATATGTTAGAGGAAACATAGATGGTTATGATCTGTCTATTTTTTAGATAAAATAATTTTGATCTATTATTTGATAAAAAGATCCTTTTATCTATGTAAGTTAATAAATTAAGTATATTCATTATTTTGGTTTGCATGTTAATTTTTTTCATTAGAATAAGAAAAAAATTAATAAATCAAGAGGTGTATTTATGTTTAGAATTTTTTGCATGTATATTCTTTCAAACATTCAAATTTATGCAAATACCCTTGTAAAATTTTTATTTACATATAAACTCTTATAAATCTTTTTTTGCACATCTACCCATAAGGGTATTTTAGTTATTTTAATTTTAAACTATTAATTTTTTAACAGCATTAGATGATGTAGGTATATATGCAAAAAATAAATTTTTATGAGGGTATACATATAAATATCAATTTTGAAAAGATATTTATGCAAATTTGAATGTATAAAAGGATATATATGCAAAAAATCCTAGTTAGTTACTTATAAATAAAAACATAAAATAAATTAGACCGATCTAAAAGCTATTCAAATAAGATTATTATTGCTATGTATGGAGATAGCCTTCTTAGGCATTTTTCCAAACAAATTGTCCGGCGGCAAAAAGCTAGTGGGTATGAATTCATTTAAAACATGGCCAAGGAAATTTGGGAAGAAAAGGAAAGTAGTGAACAATAATGGTGAATATGGCTTGGATCTTTGCCAATATGGTGGTGAAGATGGTGAACAATGATGCAAATGGTTGTGCCATCTCCTCCATTCAAAAGCTCCCAGGTTCGGCATCCGTTGCTAAGGAAAGAAGATGGAGTGTGAGAAGGCTGGAAGCCGGAGGAAAAGGGCATAGGTTGTGGTGAGTGGAAGATGGTTCGTGGTGGAGGAGCTTGTGATCGTAGTTCGCACGCTTGTTCGAATAGGATAGGATGGAGTAGGCAGCATGAATCTGGATGAACTCATCGGAGATTTGGTTCTATGATCTAGCAAAGGAGGTGGTGTGGAAGGCCAGGATGACATGAGACTTATAAAAGGCTAGAAGGTTGAAGAGGAGCTACTTGGGCATGGGTGAACTCTGAGAAATCGAGATAGGAGTAGATGCGGAAACCACAGTGAGGGCGGTGGAAGGTATGGGCATGCTTGATATACAGGATATCGTACTTTCATGGTAAATCAATAAAAAAAATAAATAAATAAAACTCCATATGTCATAATTATAAATCACTAAAATTTCCATGTGCCAAACGAAGATTGGAGCCTCTATTTTAATATATATATATATATATATAATAGATAATAGATGCATATATGATATTTTAATTGAATTTGGCTATATTCTTTTATAATATTTTATTATAAAAAATATTTTAGATATTTTGCTTTCTTAAATCTTCTTCCTCCCGTACTCGTGCCACCACCATCCCTCTTTCCCATGATCGCACCCCCTCCTCCAGTGCTCATGCTCACAACCCCACCACCCTATGCTTGTGCCGCCCCTGCCCCATCTCCTGCGATTGTGGCCCCCCTCTCCTCAGCGGTCTTTCCTCTCCTCACCGCCCCCACCCCTCGTGCTCATGCCATCCCCCACCCCCTCTCCCGCGATCACCCTGCCTCCCCATGGTCAATGCTCCCCTGCTTGGTCGGTCTTCTACCCTTCGCCCAAGGCACCTCTGATGCACCTCCACCTATCGGGTTCTCCGTCTCTCCCGACTTCTTCACCTTCCAGGATGGTAGTCAAGGATTCAGAAAAAAAATCGTTCTTTACATTATAAAAATAATCTTAATTTTTAAAATATTCATGCACATTAGTACTTTCATCGGATGAAATTTAAATAATCTATTTTTAATTAAACGATCAAAAAAAGATATATGATAAAAAAGACTAAAATATTCTTAGAGCACCGTAGCAAAACCCATTTTAATTTGATGCATCATCCATATGTTCTTGCAAGATCAACAATAAAATATATTTTTTATACAAAATTCACTTAATTAAAACAAGAGTAATTTCATAAGAGATGAAATAACTAAAATTATTAAGATTTTTACATAGCTATTGGATGTATATATATCCTTGCAAATATTACGTTTTATATGTTTACTCTTACAAAATCGCTGCACACGCACACACACCCTTAAATCATCTTGTTTTTGTGACAATGCTCCTTGTGATTTATATTTTTGGGTGAAAACACTAATAAATAACTATTTCAATCTAATTAATGCCATCAGTTAAAAACGATAAATAGAGGATGATTTAAGAGGTAAAAAATTATTTTTAGAAAGTACATATATAATAAAACTGTATTTTTTGGATATATATGCCAAATTTTTTTTTTTTTAATGTCATTTGCATATACATAATCATGTTTTTTTTTTTTTTTTTTGTTGGTTGTTTGGGGACGAGCGCCCATTTTACATTGAATTATGCAGATTCCCCTGGCACCAGTATTTACAATAGAAAGCAAGTCAGATGGCAAGATGCCAGTCCAAACATTTGGCAGGCTTAAGAGTTGGCAATCGGTTGGTTCGCCTTGTGGAGATCTTGAGATTAGTCTGTGTGATATGAGCTCTTTAATTTCTCGAAGAAAATGATGCGGTCCATGAAAGCACTGATGCAGAGTCTCCTTCAATTGAAATTGCTGTGGCTTGCAACATGAAAATGGCTGGCTTTCCTCGACCCCTAGCATCATGGAGCTATATGATACTGGAATAGAGCTCGCATGGATAGCATCCAGTCTCTACAATCTAAAACAATATCAAAGTTACATCTTTAGGGATCCCCCAATCCCGAGAAGGCGAGATTGTGGTAGAGAAACGGTGTGCTAGCTGCTGCAAAAGAAGCTAGGGTATTTCTGGTTGGTAATTAGAATCAAAATTAAAATCGAAATCGAAGTGGGTTAGACTGACAATCTACGTTCTGAATGAGATGTGAATATCAAGGAAGAATTGGGATTAAAATTTGAAAAATTGGTGGTATTTCCATTCCTTCTGAAATTGGAATCAAAATAAAATTTTTTCTTGGAACTTTCATTCCATTTCTAGAATCCATCTCTCTTCAACCAAATATACGTTTACCATGCAGGTTTTGAGCAGAGTCACTTGGTTGGAGAAAGAAGGTTCCATGCCGCATGCCATGATGGCTAATTATCTTCATATATATATATATATATATATATATATAGAGAGAGAGAGAGAGAGAGAGAGAGAGAGAGAGAGAGAGAGTTTGAGTTTCGTTTGATTTGATTCTGATCGGATCCCGATCACTGGATCCGCGCGCATGCATCTGAGGAAAGGCGCCTTCGGGAAATTTTTTAGATCTCGATCTTTCTCCCCCGTGGAAATTTTGTTGTTTCTGAGTGAAACAAGGCATTTTTTGCACGTTGCAGCATCAAATATCGTGCCTTAGACGGTTAGACAA